>JAQFVV010006529.1:275117-782332 GCA_028023455.1 Epiperipatus broadwayi
TTTTAATTTTACAAAAGTATTTCTATTTTTATTTTATGTAATATTTTTATTAATGTTATAAAAGAAATTTTATTAACTTTTTCAATTAAGGTTGTTAAGATCACATGATATATTGAAATATCTAAATCATTCTGATGTCATTTATTAGTTGATCTGTATTACAGCTGATTTTTAAAAAGTTACAGCTTAAAAAAAAAGTTTTGTTTATTGGTTGTTAAAAAGAAATTGACAACTGAAACTTGGGTGGGGAATAGAAATGAAAATTGATATAAAAAGAGAAGTTTTATTTTATTTCAGTTGGGTCCTGAATTATTTTTATTTTAAGTCTGTTCTGAAATCTTTTCTAGAACAAGTTGAAAGAAGTATTAATTATTTTTAAAATATTATTTTCTTTCAAAAAGTATTATAAATTATATCTAAATATATTTGTGTCTGCAATGTTCCATGACTAAAAAAATAGGTAACTCATTTCTTGATTTCTAACTTTCAATTAGCTTTTAAAAACGTTTGTAAAATGCTACGATGAAATTTTTATTATTCTATCTTCAATACTAACTATGTGGATAATATCTTCTAAAAAATAAATTTAAACTATATGCAGTTATTATATTTATTGCTAAACTATTGTACCATTTATTTATATATAAAGTACAAATTACTTTTTGATATTAGGTATTATAAAAAAAAAAAAAGAGAGGAAAGAAAGAAAGCGAACACGATCTTTATTTGTTTTAGCATAATGTTTTGAAAAGAGAAAAAAAATCGTACAGTGAAAGTTTAGTTTTTTTTTTAAATAAGTTAACTAAAATAAATTCAATGTTGGAAAGTGCATATTGAATCATTGACTAAAATAGCGAAAGGAAATTTCAAAAGGCGAAAGATTGTTATCAGAAACAATTTTCGGATGGTAATTAAAAATGGCCGAAATTCTTAGCGGAAAACAGACTTTGTAAAAAAGAAAAGGAGAAGAATGTAGAAGTTTATAAAGTGGAACAAAAAAAAAGAAAGAACGTGCGCAGAGCTTCTAAAAAGAATCGAAGAGTATAAAAGGAGCGAACAGATTTGAAAAGGGGTCTATTTACCTGGGTGTTCCAATAGTGCTGAGCATTTGGAAGTGTTTCATATTTCTTTTAATAAAATGTGTTCACTTAGATACCAGCTGAAATCGCTCGCCATGAGTGAGTAGAACGATATCGTTTGCCGACACTTTTCTCTCGGAAAAAGTCACCTAGATCGTCCTCGTGCTACCTAAATTAGATCGGAGAGTCAGAAATAAAACTAGAAAAAAACTGCTATTGCGGACTACTCACTAACTGAATTGTACGTCGGGAAGATCGATGACCTACTTAATGTTGACTTACCGGTAAGTAAATGTACATAATTTTTTTTTACATAAAGCTTTATGAATAATGAATTGAATTGAAATATTATCCCATAAAATTTTCTTGGATCAGAAGATTTACGAACTGAGAAATGAACCAAAATGTTGCTACAGAAAATCAGACTAAATAATTAATACTCCAATATTCGATGTAGATTAATGAATTCATATGCACAATCCTTTCCAACGTTGTAATGTCTGTCTTAATCATAATTATTGAATGTTTGACGAGTTATAATAAATCTTTATTATTAACTTCAAAAAAAAAAAAACCACGACCTGAGAAAATTTAAAAACGGCATAAAATTGAGAATTTAATGTCCGTAGCCGGAAAATAAATATGACCACAAATAGTGCGCAAGTCTAAAAAGTTATTGTGTACGATTACAAAAGTTTTTTTTTAGAGTAGGATTTTAAATAAGGACTATATTGAAAGAAAATAATAGCTTATAAATTATTAAATAATAAATAAAACCGATCAAAGGTAAGAAATGACGGTAAAGGTAGAGGGGGATGGGAGATTATAGGGTGATAAAAGAGAGGGGTGTCGGTGAACGAATTTATTAGCAAAGCAAAATAAAATATATTTATATCGTAAAAATTGATAGCGTTAAGATTTTGTTTACTGTAGCAAAAATAAGCAACACGGCCATATATGAAATTGAGAAGTAATAAAAATACACAAAATATGGCAGAAGGCGCGGAAGAATTAAAAGAGGGCTCAGAACCCTTAATAAAAAAACTATTATACGAATGCATGACAGAATTCAAAGAAGAAATAAAAAAAGAAATGACAGAGATGGTCAGAGGATTAAAAGAAGAAATAAAAGAACCAGTAAAAAAAAAAGGAAAAGAAATAAAGTGATCAGTAGAACAACAGAAGAAAAGAGGATAGATAATCTTATTTGTGAATGGGATGGCGAATCGATTAAGTACACAGCTCAAGAATGCCCAAAGGTTGTTTTGCAAATAAACGATGTCAAAGTAGAGACATTGTGGGATTCTGGCAGCCAGATATCGGTAATGTCAGAAACAACGTATGAGCGCATGCGGAGCCAACCCATAGAGATACCAACTCTACCAGTGAAAAGCACGCTAATAACATTAGCAAATAACAAAAAGGCACAATTGGGATCAAAACAGGTTTGGGTGCAAATTAAGATAGGGGATAAAATTATGCCCCACACGCTATTAATTCTAAAAGGGTTGGTACATGAAGCCATATTGGGGTCAGATTTTATGCACAAAACTGGGTGTGTGATCAATTATAAAGATGAAAAGATTATCTGTGATGGGGAAGAAGTGGAGTTTGGGTCGCGGATGAGAATGAACCATCAAAACGTATGTAATATGGAGGTTGAGACAGAACAGCCTTCAATAGAGGCACGGATTGATGAAGTAATAAAGGGAGTGAAGGAAGGATGGAAAGAGGACCTAAAAGAAGTTTTAAATGAATATAAATCGAATTTTTCAGATAAACCCGGGGTTATTAAAGGGTATGAGCACAGGATCAAGATCGCTGACAGTACACCATACCAGGCAAGATCATACCCAGTGCCACACCACTATAGAGCTGAGGTAGAGAGAGAATTAGCTAAAATGGAGGAGTGGGATATTATCACTAAGGGTTCGTCAGCATATAATAACCCATTGGTGGTTGTAAAAAAAAAAGATGGAACCATACGACTGTGTTTGGATGCCAGGCAATTGAACAAGATTACATGGCCAGATCAAAATGTTCCACCTCCAATAAATGAGTTGGTAAATAAATTCCGGGGGAAAAAGATATTTTCCACATTAGATCTGACTGCCAGCTATTGGCAGATCAGGTTACACCCTGCTGACCGGAAGTACACAGCATTTCGATATAATGGTATATCATACCAATTTAACAGAATGCCTTTTGGTCTCAAGAATAGTGGAGCAGGCCTGCTAAAATGTCTCGATCGTGTGCTGTGCCCGGAAATAAAAAAGTTAACCCTGTTTACATGGATGATGTGATTATTGCATCCAATAACACCCAGGAACACTTACAACACCTCAAGTTGTTTCTACAAGAGTGCAATATGAAGGATATTCACATTAATCTGCAAAAAAGCTGTTTAGCAGCGGAAGAAGTGAATTTCTTAGGGCGCTTAATTAATGCCAATGGGATTAGACCCCACCCGGACAAAATCCAGGCAATACGAGATTTCCCAGCCCCTCGAACACCAAAACAGGTGAGATCGTTTTTGGGGATGTGTAATTTTTACAATAAATTTTACAAAAACTTTGCTTCAGATATGGAGCCTCTGCTGCAATTATTACGTAAGGGAACGTCATGAAAATGGACAGAAGAGCATGAGACCAATTTTAGGGTTATTAAAGAGAAATTCCTTAGTCAAGTGATGCTGGTTTACCCTGACTTAAGGAAACCGTTTATTGTTCAGGTAGATAGTAGTGGGTATGGGTTAGGTGCTGCTCTTATGCAAGCTCAAGAGGATGGTACCTGGGGTGTAATTTATTTTGTCAGCAGACCACTGAGAGGTGCAGAGATTAATTACTGTGTAACAGAGAAAGAGGCCTTGGCTGTGGTGTGGGCATTTCAGAAGTTCCGCCAATTCTTGATAGGATCGGAAACGATTGTTAGGACAGATCATAAGAGCCTAGAGTTCTTAAATCACAGTTATTTAACAAATAGTAGGCTAATCCGATGGAGCCTTTTTCTCCAGGAGTTCAATTATTCCATCCAGTATTGTAAGGCCACTGAAAATGTGGTAGCCGACACATTGAGCCGGAATATTGTTCCTGATACCCAGGACCATTTGCAGATGGAAGATATCTGTTTGGCAAGTGTAGAAGTAGAAACAGACGCTGTAGTAGAAGAAGGATTGAGACACTTAGGAAAGGTACAACGGCAAAGCACGACCTACAAGAAAATTATTGATCAACTAGAAGACAAAGATGAAGCGAGTGAGACAGCAGATGCTAACACTGATGAGAGATACCGCCTGAAAGAAGGGATCCTATGGTATATCACCGATCCTCAAAAGGATCAATGGAAAATGATCATACCAGAAAGTTTACAGGAAGGACTTATTGACTACACACATCATTTGTATGGGCACTATGGTGTAAATAAAGTGGAAGCCTTATTGAGGACATGGTTCCACTGGCCAAATATGAGAGCACAGGTCACCAGGATAGTAAGCTCATGTGAAATGTGTCAGAAGACAAAACCAGCAAACAAGTCGTATCAAGGTCCATTGAATTCTATCATCCCTAAAGAACCCAATGACCTGGTGGCTATTGATTTCTATGGACCATTGCCGGCTTTTGGGAAAATGAAATATCTACTAGTAGTATATGACCTTTTTTCCAAAATGGGTGTCAGCATATCCGGTGACCCAAGCCAATACCAAGAATGCCATACGAGCCCTTGAGGTACGATATTTTAAAAGGGTAGGCAAACCAAAAGCTATTTTGTCGGACCACGGTACGCCGTTCACATCTTATGATTGGCAACAGTGGATAGAGAGGATGGAGGTAAAACACATATTGTCATCCATACGAAATCCACAATCAAACCCTTGTGAGCGGGTGATGAGAGAGTTAGGACGCCTCTTCAGGGTATATACTGCATCCAACCATAGAGGATGGGTGAAGCAACTCCCAAGGGTGTTAAATTTCATAAATTGGTCTCATAATGAATCTACCGGATTTGCACCTGTAAGACTTCACTTCGGACAAGCAATACCTAGGTTGTACCAATCCAAGTTACCCGCTGGTCCAGAAAACATTGATAAAGGGAGAGATCATGAAGAAGCAAGAAAAAAATTGGAACACTGTGCCAAGCTCCGAACCCAGCAAAAAGGAGGCCTGACTGATAAGTTTAAAACAGGGGATACAGTATGGGTAAAAACGAACCCTGTGAGTCAAACTGGGAAGCATATTTTTAAGAAGTTCCAAAATTTGTATGAGGGACCTTACCAAATCAGCCGACAGGATGGTCCAAATGCTTTCACTTAAAAGAATGGTGAAGGAGTAAGGGGTACCTATAACGCTAGGTCACTGAAACCATATAAGACTAGGACGTGGGTTAGAAGTACTCCATAAAGACTTATTAAGAATAAAATTAGTTCAAGCCCATATTTTATTCTCATTCCCCTGCCCCGGTGGTATTGTACCATTTATTTATATATAAAGTACAAATTACTTTTTGATATTAGGTATTATAAAAAAAAAAAGAGAGGAAAGAAAGAAAGCGAACACGATCTTTATTTGTTTTAGCATAATGTTTTGAAAAGAGAAAAAAAAACGTACAGTGAAAGTTTAGTTTTTTTTTTGAAATAAGTTAACTAAAATAAATTCAATGTTGGAAAGTGCATATTGAATCATTGATTAAAATAGCGAAAGGAAATTTCAAAAGGCGAAAGATTGTTATCAGAAACAATTTTCTGATGGTAATTAAAAATGGCCGAAATTCTTAGCGGAAAACAGACTTTGTAAAAAAGAAAAGGAGAAGAATGTAGAAGTTTATAAAGTGGAACAAAGAAAAAGAAAGAACGTGCGCAGAGCTTCTAAAAAGAATCGAAGAGTATAAAAGGAGCGGACAGATTTGAAAAGGGGTCTTTTTTACCTGGGTGTTCCAATAGTGCTGAGCATTTGGAAGTGTTTCATATTTCTTTTAATAAAATGTGTTCACTTAGATACCAGCTGAAATCGCTCGCCATGAGTGAGTAGAACGATATCGTTTGCCGACACTTTCTCTCGGAAAAAGTCACCTAGATCGTCCTCGTGCTACCTAAATTAGATCGGAGATTCGGAAATAAAACTAAAAGAAAAAAACAGCTACTGCGGACTACTCACTAACTGAATTGTACGTCGGGAAGATCGATGACCTACTTAATGTTGACTTACCGGTAAGTAAATGTACATAAATTTTTTTTACATAAAGCTTTATGAATAATGAATTGAATTGAAATATTATCCCATAAAATTTTCTTGGATCAGAAGATTTACGAACTGAGAAATGAACCAAAATGTTGCTACAGAAAATCAGACTAAATAATTAATACTCCAATATTCGACGTAGATTAATGAATTCATATGCACAATCCTTTCCAACGTTGTAATGTCTGTCTTAATCATAATTATTGAATGTTTGACGAGTTATAATAAATCTTTATTATTAACTTCAAAAAAAAAAAAAAAAAACCACGACCTGAGAAAATTTAAAAACGGCATAAAATTGAGAATTTAATGTCCGTAGCCGGAAAATAAATATGACCACAAATAGTGCGCAAGTCTAAAAAGTTATTGCGTACGATTACAAAAGTTTTTTTTAGAGTAGGATTTTAAATAAGGACTATATTGAAAGAAAATAATAGCTTATAAATTATTAAATAATAAATAAAACCGATCAAAGGTAAGAAATGACGGTAAAGGTAGAGGGGGACGGGAGATTATAGGGTGATAAAAGAGAGGGGTGTCGGTGAACGAATTTATTAGCAAAGCAAAATAAAATATTATATTTATATCGTAAAAATTGATAGCGTTAAGATTTTGTTTACTGTAGCAAAAATAAGCAACACGGCCATATATGAAATTGAGAAGTAATAAAAATACACAAAATATGGCAGAAGGCGCGGAAGAATTAAAAGAGGGCTCGGAACCCTTAATAAAAAAACTATTATACGAATGCATGACAGAATTCAAAGAAGAAATAAAAAAAGAAATGACAGAGATGGTCAGAGGATTAAAAGAAGAAATAAAAGAACCAGTAAAAAAAAAAGGAAAAGAAATAAAGTGATCAGTAGAACAACAGAAGAAAAGAGGATAGATAATCTTATTTGTGAATGGGATGGCGAATCGATTAAGTACACATCTCAAGAATGCCCAAAGGTTGTTTTGCAAATAAACGATGTCAAAGTAGAGACATTGTGGGATTCTGGCAGCCAGATATCGGTAATGTCAGAAACAACGTATGAGCGCATGCGGAGCCAACCCATAGAGATACCAACTCTACCAGTGAAAAGCACGCTAATAACATTAGCAAATAACAAAAAGGCACAATTGGGATCAAAACAGGTTTGGGTGCAAATTAAGATAGGGGATAAAATTATGCCCCACACGCTATTAATTCTAAAAGGGTTGGTACATGAAGCCATATTGGGGTCAGATTTTATGCACAAAACTGGGTGTGTGATCAATTATAAAGATGAAAAGATTATCTGTGATGGGGAAGAAGTGGAGTTTGGGTCGCGGATGAGAATGAACCATCAAAACATATGTAATATGGAGGTTGAGACAGAACAGCCTTCAATAGAGGCACGGATTGATGAAGTAATAAAGGGAGTGAAGGAAGGATGGAAAGAGGACCTAAAAGAAGTCTTAAATGAATATAAATCGAATTTTTCAGATAAACCCGGGGTTATTAAAGGGTATGAGCACAGGATCAAGATCGCTGACAGTACACCATACCAGGCAAGATCATACCCAGTGCCACACCACTATAGAGCTGAGGTAGAGAGAGAATTAGCTAAAATGGAGGAGTGGGATATTATCACTAAGGGTTCGTCAGCATATAATAACCCATTGGTGGTTGTAAAAAAAAAAGATGGAACCATACGACTGTGTTTGGATGCCAGGCAATTGAACAAGATTACATGGCCAGATCAAAATGTTCCACCTCCAATAAATGAGTTGGTAAATAAATTCCGGGGGGAAAAAGATATTTTCCACGTTAGATCTGACTGCCAGCTATTGGCAGATCAGGTTACACCCTGCTGACCGGAAGTACACAGCATTTCGATATAATGGTATATCGTACCAATTTAACAGAATGCCTTTTGGTCTCAAGAATAGTGGAGCAGGCCTGCTAAAATGTCTCGATCGTGTGCTGTGCCCGGAAATAAAAAAGTTAATCACTGTTTACATGGATGATGTGATTATTGCATCCAATAACGCCCAGGAACACTTACAACACCTCAAGTTGTTTCTACAAGAGTGCAATATGAAGGATATTCGCATTAATCTGCAAAAAAGCTGTTTAGCAGCGGAAGAAGTGAATTTCTTAGGGCACTTAATTAATGCCAATGGGATTAGACCCCACCCGGACAAAATCCAGGCAATACGAGATTTCCCAGCCCCTCGAACACCAAAACAGGTGAGATCGTTTTTGGGGATGTGTAATTTCTACAATAAATTTTACAAAAACTTTGCTTCAGACATGGAGCCTCTGCTGCAATTATTACGTAAGGGAACGTCATGGAAATGGACGGAAGAGCATGAGACCAATTTTAGGGTTATTAAAGAGAAATTCCTTAGTCAAGTGATGCTGGTTTACCCTGACTTAAGGAAACCGTTTATTGTTCAGGTAGATAGTAGTGGGTATGGGTTAGGTGCTGCTCTTATGCAAGCTCAAGAGGATGGTACCTGGGGTGTAATTTATTTTGTCAGCAGACCACTGAGAGGTGCAGAGATTAATTACTGTGTAACAGAGAAAGAGGCCTTGGCTGTGGTGTGGGCATTTCAGAAGTTCCGCCAATTCTTGATAGGATCGGAAACGATTGTTAGGACAGATCATAAGAGCCTAGAGTTCTTAAATCACAGTTATTTAACAAATAGTAGGCTAATCCGATGGAGCCTTTTTCTCCAGGAGTTCAATTATTCCATCCAGTATTGTAAGGGCACTGAAAATGTGGTAGCCGACACATTGAGCCGGAATATTGTTCCTGATACCCAGGACCATTTGCAGATGGAAGATATCTGTTTGGCAAGTGTAGAAGTAGAAACAGACGCTGTAGTAGAAGAAGGATTGAGACACTTAGGAAAGGTACAACGGCAAAGCCCGACCTACAAGAAAATTATTGATCAACTAGAAGACAAAGATGAAGCGAGAGAGACAGCAGATGCTAACACTGATGAGAGATACCGCCTGAAAGAAGGGATCCTATGGTATATCACCGATCCTCAAAAGGATCAATGGAAAATGATCATACCAGAAAGTTTACAGGAAGGACTTATTGACTACACACATCATTTGTATGGGCACTATGGTGTAAATAAAGTGGAAGGACTGTATTGAGGACATGGTTCCACTGGCCGAATATGAGAGCACAGGTCACCAGGATAGTAAGCTCATGTGAAATGTGTCAGAAGACAAAACCAGCAAACAAGTCGTATCAAGGTCCATTGAATTCTATCATCCCTAAAGAACCCAATGACCTGGTGGCTATTGATTTCTATGGACCATTGCCGGCTTTTGGGAAAATGAAATATCTACTAGTAGTATATGACCTTTTTTCAAAATGGGTGTCAGCATATCCGGTGACCCAAGCCAATACCAAGAATGCCATACGAGCCCTTGAGGTACGATATTTTAAAAGGGTAGGCAAACCAAAAGCTATTTTGTCGGACCACGGTACGCCGTTCACATCTTATGATTGGCAACAGTGGATAGAGAGGATGGAGGTAAAACACATATTGTCATCCATACGAAATCCACAATCAAACCCTTGTGAGCGGGTGATGAGAGAGTTAGGACGCCTCTTCAGGGTATATACTGCATCCAACCATAGAGGATGGGTGAAACAACTCCCAAGGGTGTTAAATTTCATAAATTGGTCTCATAATGAATCTACCGGATTTGCACCTGTAAGACTTCACTTCGGACAAGCAATACCTAGGTTGTACCAATCCAAGTTACCCGCTGGTCCAGAAAACATTGATAAAGGGAGAGATCATGAAGAAGCAAGAAAAAAATTGGAACACTGTGCCAAGCTCCGAACCCAGCGGAAAGGAGGCCTGACTGATAAGTTTAAAACAGGGGATACAGTATGGGTAAAAACGAACCCTGTGAGTCAAACTGGGAAGCATATTTTTAAGAAGTTCCAAAATTTGTATGAGGGACCTTACCAAATCAGCCGACAGGATGGTCCAAATGCTTTCACTTTAAAGAATGGTGAAGGAGAAAGGGGTACCTATAACGCTAGGTCACTGAAACCATATAAGACTAGGACGTGGGTTAGAAGTACTCCATAAAGACTTATTAAGAATAAAATTAGTTCAAGCCCATATTTTATTCTCATTCCCCTGCCCCGGTGGTATTGTACCATTTATTTATATATAAAGTACAAATTACTTTTTGATATTAGGTATTATAAAAAAAAAAAAAAGAGAGGAAAGAAAGAAAGCGAACACGATCTTTATTTGTTTTAGCATAATGTTTTGAAAAGAGAAAAAAAAAACGTACAGTGAAAGTTTAGTTTTTTTTTAGAAATAAGTTAACTAAAATAAATTCAATGTTGGAAAGTGCATATTGAATCATTGATTAAAATAGCGAAAGGAAATTTCAAAAGGCGAAAGATTGTTATCAGAAACAATTTTCTGATGGTAATTAAAAATGGCCGAAATTCTTAGCGGAAAACAGACTTTGTAAAAAAGAAAAGGAGAAGAATGTAGAAGTTTATAAAGTGGAACAAAGAAAAAGAAAGAACGTGCGCAGAGCTTCTAAAAAGAATCGAAGAGTATAAAAGGAGCGGACAGATTTGAAAAGGGGTCTTTTTACCTGGGTGTTCCAATAGTGCTGAGCATTTGGAAGTGTTTCATATTTCTTTTAATAAAATGTGTTCACTTAGATACCAGCTGAAATCGCTCGCCATGAGTGAGTAGAACGATATCGTTTGCCGACACTTTCTCTCGGAAAAAGTCACCTAGATCGTCCTCGTGCTACCTAAATTAGATCGGAGATTCGGAAATAAAACTAAAAGAAAAAAACAGCTACTGCGGACTACTCACTAACTGAATTGTACGTCGGGAAGATCGATGACCTACTTAATGTTGACTTACCGGTAAGTAAATGTACATAAATTTTTTTTTTACATAAAGCTTTATGAATAATGAATTGAATTGAAATATTATCCCATAAAATTTTCTTGGATCAGAAGATTTACGAACTGAGAAATGAACCAAAATGTTGCTACAGAAAATCAGACTAAATAATTAATACTCCAATATTCGACGTAGATTAATGAATTCATATGCACAATCCTTTCCAACGTTGTAATGTCTGTCTTAATCATAATTATTGAATGTTTGACGAGTTATAATAAATCTTTATTATTAACTTCACTTTCATTGTACGTGTCAAAAATTAATACTATTCTATGTAATTTTTTTTTACCTTTAGTTATTTAAATTAGATCGTATAATTATTACCTTACGGGCTACAATATTTGACGCAGTCTCAGTGGGTCTAACGACCCTGGCGCCCTCAAGTAGAAATTAAAAACTGGTTCTGCTCACGATTGTACCCGGTAATCATTCTAGGCCGAAGTTGATCAGGAAAAATAGCTGTGTTAAGAATTAAAATACAATTTTTTTTATGTTGATACAGTTTGATCAACTCATGCTCAAATATACATTTGAGGCGTATAAGGCCTAGTAATACGAAAAACGTTACACTATTATTATTGCCTACACGCGCATGCACATTCTATTATTATTATTATTATTATTATTATTATGATGATGATGATGATGATGATGATGATGATGATGATGATGATGATGATGATGTTTTATTCAATATTGCTTATTTAGATTAAAACATAGTGGAATGAAGAACTGAATTAAAATCAAAAAACTATTGTATATACTTTTTTAGGAAATCTTTGCCATGTTTAAATTAATATATTTTGACCAGAAGCTATGCGCAGAATACTGGCCCATCATATAAATAGTATACTTGTGGTTAATGGATATCCAGTGCAGAGAAAGCTGAAATTATAAACTAATGTTTATTTTATTTTTATTTTGTTTGTTTTATTGGTTTTTAAAAAAAGAACAGGAAAATATTTTATGCTATATTTTCTTTATAAATGTGTGTAATACTGTGTGGTATAAAATATGCCAGGAAATTTAATTTATATAATTTTAGTCTTAATGAATTTATTAGAATGTCTAGACATCCTACCATTCTCAGATAATATTATCATTATTACATTTGATAAGCGTTTAATAAGTTAATGTATATTTAATCAAATTTATATAATTTTAGTCTTAATGAATTTATTAGAATGTCTAGACATCCTACCATTCTCAGATAATATTATCATTATTACATTTGATAAGCGTTTAATAAGTTAATGTATATTTAATCATTCTTATCCCATGGAGATTTCCATATTTCACTGTTAGCTAATTTGAATGTATGGTAGTTCACTCAGTTATATGTAAAGCAGCCCAAGAGGTTATCAGAGTGTTTTTTATTCCATTTTTATATATGCTATATAATAATAACCATTAATATTTTTATATAAGTACTGAGAATTAATTTTCTCACACTTGATTCACAGTCTTATTAATGTCCACTAGCCACTATAGTTTAATATTTTATTATGTGTGAATTGTACTTCTGCCTAGTATTTTATATATGTTTAATATTCTTAAGTAGGTATTTTAATATTTGGTTGACATAATTTGCATTGTTGGTTCTGACATTGACTAATATGCATTGTAATTTAAAATTCTTGAAGATGACTTTAGACAGTTAAAGTGATATTGGTATCTTGTTGTTAGTTTAGTATTTGTTGGCCTCATAGAGCAAGGCCTTTTGATTATTACTAGTATGCTTGATGGAGTAGACAAAGTCCTCCATCTTTATTTTATTGCTTTTCCATGAGGTGATAGTGTTCATTCCCAGTGTTGATTATCATATATGAGGTATTTATATTTTCAGTGATTGTAATCACATATTTTGAAGGTGTTTAGATCCCTGGAGAGGATTATATATTTCCTAGTGTGTCTTTCCTGTTTCTGATGCACTGCAATAAGGTCCAGGCATCCTCTTTTCTGCTTGAAAGATAAGTATTTTGGAAGCCACCACAGTTTTACTAAATTGTTCAGCTCTGCTGAGTATATATGAATTTTTGGCCTATCACTCATGATGTATTAGTGCTATTTTACACCACAGTAGGTGAGGTTGCATGTGTTTTAGATATGTTACGACAAGATATGTCTGTTTGAGAAACTCTGTTTCTTCAGTTGTGTTTAGCTATTTATAATGCTTAAAGGTATATCAATGTCTGCATTGTGCTGTTATGATTGTTTTATCTTCCACAAATCAAACAACAAAAATTAATATTTATTTTTAAGTATGTAGATTTATGCATATGGCTATCAGTTGGAATTCACACATACTAAGTAATTAATATGTTCATCCAGAGTTTTCGCTGAGGGAAATGAAAGTCCTTCAATTTTTAATGTTAAAACTATTGATGTAATAATTTTATGTGGACAAGAATTTATTGAAATATGTGTATAAATGACCTCTGATGAGTGTCCCATGCATCTAATTTAATTTAATTTAATTTAAATTTACTTAAGTACTTTACTAGCTATAATCCTAAATAATGGAAATGTAACAAAATACAATTTTAAAATTTATGCTGTATATGCTAGTTCCAGCACAGCTTTTGCTTAGCTTATTGTATTAAACATAAACAGATTAGTTTATTATTCTTGTTGCTAAATTTTACCATAGTTTTGTAAAATGTATCAGTATAAATAAAGTTATGTTTGTTAGGCTGATGCTATTATAATGAAAATAAATAGATTTTAGAATCCTTAATATTTTAAGGAGTTTATTTGGATAGATTTAAATATCAAATTAGCCTCTGTTTACTCTTGTAATTTTTTTATTAAAATAAACAGTTGGAAAGAGTCAATGAGGTATAATCAGTTATTTTATTTGACTAAAATTTTGCAATTTAGTGTTAAACCAAAGAAATATTGTTAATCAAAATATTTAAAGATAACAGTGCTATCTTGGCAATGTTTCCCTTAATTTTGTAAATATTTATTATGTGATATTATTAATAAATCAAATTTGCTATTATTTAAAAAGTTCTATTTCTGTTTGTTTTCTTTTATATGCTAATGTCTTGAGTTCCAAATGTTCACATTACTCACAAGGTATATAGATTATTTTATACTGGGTTAAATTATATTAAGCCATGCTTAGCATTGGGATTACCAGACTGAATCACATTAACAGATAATCACATATTCACAGATACTTAATCTAATATTTATTTTAAGATTGATTTTAAGTCATTATTATCTTCTTAGATTGAAGATTATATAATATGAGATGCAGACTATTAGTGATTCAGAAGATTATTTACTATGTTTCAAACTGCACATTATCTTGTATATTTTTAAAATTGAAATCCATCTGCATTTAATTTCATAAGAAGGTTGTCTGTAAGTGAGTAGGTGGAAAGGCATAAAAAGCACCATTGTCCTTTTCCCAGCTCTAGAGATGTCCTGGGTTATAGGCCATAATTATTTTAAATTTAGATTAATTAATCAAATCTTTAAATTAGTATATTTCTTATGCTATGATTTAATAAAGGATATTTTTCTTATCTTGGGGAGGCAGTCATTACAAGTGTAGTGCTTGCATCCTATGGTCAGCCAAGATATCGCTCACTTGTTTATTCATCCAAGAAGTCAATATTAGACAACATTAAATTTTTATCTTTCACAAGAGTTTTGTGAAAAAACCCTGAGATTGTTTACTCTTGTAATTGTTAATATGGTTTAGTGAAATATTCATAGAACAAAATGTCATTTGTTTTATTCAGAGTATATGATCTGATAGGAGGCTGATTCTAATAACTATTAAATGATGATTTAATATATACTGTATATTATTTATGTTAGATTATTGAACATGAGATGATAGTTGTTTTCATTGGTGTTAAATTCTGTCTCTATCTGATTGTATATTTCTGTAACATCATTCATCTTTGATTTCATTGCAACCCCACTGAGTTAAGTCATTAATAGTCTCTAATATGTTAAAATAGTCTAACACTAACAGAAAAGTTCATTTCATCTTCCATTCCCATGTCATCTCATATGCATCATAATCATCTCCCATTTTTCATCTTCATTTCTTCATTTTTCATATTCATCTTTCAGTTTTGTTTCTTTCATTCTCATCCTATCTTCCATTCTTTTATATTATCTCACCTTCCTTACATTCTCATCTCATCTCTTTTCATATCATTCCTTTCTTCATCATCACTATCATCCTTCATCTCTCAGTCCTCTTTTTCATTTTATATCATTTCATCTCATCATCCCTCTCATATGCAGCATCATCATTAATCCCCTATGAGCCATTTAGTAAAGTTACAATTGGTATATTCATTCATTTCTCTCTTCCTTTTCATATCCCTCCATTCTCATTTTCATGTCCATTCATCAATATTTAAATATTTATATTCACATATAAGTATATTGAAGTATACTAAACCTTAGATGCAATTAAAGTGGGATTGAACACAAACTTTCAAACTTTTTTCAGCTATACACTCTATCAATAACCAATACACATGACCACATGTATGTAAAAAAGATAAATGATCTTCAATATAATATTTCATGCTGAAACTGCACTTATCTGTTACTCCAGATTATTATCTTCCACATATATTTTGTGACCTTTTGAATGGGCACAAGAAACTAAACTATATTGTATCAGTAGTGAATAACTGCATTGTACTAAAAAAATGAAATAGCCTTAAAATTTTAAAATTTTTCTATTAATGGTCCAAAAACTTATATGTGGGCCACTTGTGTATTTTGGTTATTGTTGTTATAATACTTATATTGATGCAAAGTTGTTTTATTTATTTTTAAGATAGTGTTGGTGTTGGTTTGAATGGTTTTCTGTCATTGACACTCATCCATGTTCAGATATTGATTGGTGATTTATGTTTAACCCATAGCCATATCAATTATATTTGGTCAGGATAATTTAACATTCATGTAGCAGTATATGTGTATGCAGGTATGTCTGTGTTATGTTTCATTTCATTTTCATATTTTAATTACAATAAACAATATTACATTCACAATAAAACCTGTAAATTACAATAATTATTTTTAATAGTTTTGCAAAAATATATTTTCTTAAGTGATTAATGGATATTTGGATTAATAAATTATTTGACAATTTAAATATTATCAACCATTTTTACTTAATAGCTAATTAATATTCATTTGTTTCAAGTTTGTAAAAAGTTATTTTTTTGTTTTATTTGACTTGATTTAATTGTGAAGGTCAAAATGATTTTTTTTCAAGAAAAGATTTCCTGAATATTTAATTAACTCCTGACTGCAAAGGGTGGAGTTGACCTTTGGAGGGTCAAAATGACCTTTTGATGGAAGGAAGGGGTATCTATTTAACTGATAGTCATTAGTAAAAGTTGTTCATTATTAGTAGTATAACCATTGCCTTAGTTCATTTCTGCCTGTGATAAGTGTAATTTTAAAAGCTCCAAAGTAAATTTTAAATAAAAGGGCATAGGAAAATTCTAATTACCAAAAAGTCTTCAAATAGAATGTCTCACTAAAATATAAAGAAAATGGTATATCAATTTTATTATTTTGCTTTGTTTAAACATTTAAATTAATGCTCATATTTATTTTCATTCTAAAATGTCTATCTACATTATTAAATTTGTGCAACCTTATTTATTTGTATTTATTATTATTAAGAAGAAAGTTAAAGTGCATGAACTCTCTAATCTGCTAATTAAATTGTGTGAATTTTATAATACTTTATGGAAATTTATGCAGAACAATTTAACAGGATTTATCTTCAGCTCTCAGATAAACTTATATTTTACTTCTATAAAAGTTAAATTAAAATTAACAGGATGCATGTATTTTATTGTGCTATACTTTAAATTATTATGGAATGACAACTTTGTTTAGGCTTATAAAATTAAAATGTTTTATTTAAGAATAAATATGTGACTGATAAAGGATTAATTAATTACTACTATTTATAGAATGTGTGTATGCTTAAGTCATATTGAAGGACGTTAGTATTGAATATTTCCATTCTCTTCAATGTATTTATTATAAAAACAAAAATTATTGCTTAAGGAAGCGGAATTTTATATGAACAATTAATTTGCAATGACTAAAATTAATTATGTGTATGCTAGCTTAAAAGTTATAAGGAAAACAAATGCTCTCCAGGAAATCCATTAAAAACTATTGCTAAGTTAAAAATTACTACGGAATGAATTAAATAATTATTATAGTACAAATGCAGCTGAAACTATCTTTTCATATTATTGTCATTATAAAAATTTATTACTTATGTGCTATATAAGTAAACTCTATTAGCTTTTGCTAAGAACATTGGAGATTACTAAATTAAGTTTGAATTATAACTGTTTTTGTTCTACAAGAATTTATTTTTATCTCTTATATTTTTATTAAACATGCACTCATTTTGGAATTTATCTCTGTATCATTCAGTAAGCTTGGAAAAGGAACTTTGCAAGTGAATTTTTTTTTTAGTTTAAAAGAAGAGTGACTTTTATGTTTTTTCCTTATATTTATTGTTAATGGTATATATCATAGATAGTTAGACATATTTATTGTTATATTTGCTTATATGGTTATGCTATTTTTTTTGAACTTCCAGAAGATCATGGAGGAGCGTATTCACAAATTGTGAATATGCTGCTAAAATAATGTTACTTAAATATGATTTGTTTTCTTTTGTGAAAATGAAATATGTATATTTTGGGATATATTGTTAAAGAGAGATGTTTAGTTTATTATATATATTTTTCTTTATCTCAAAGTAAGTGAGTATATGAAAGAAATATCATATTAGAGATAGCAAAGGAACCTCCTTCATAATAATTATTACTATTTAAATTTGAAACAATTGAAAGTCTAATTTAAGCTAAAAGTTTATATTTTAATATATCATTTATTTATCTTAACCTTTGCATATTATATAACTTAGAATTGTTTTTCATACTCTTATTTATGCATATGTGTGTCTATTTTGTGCAATTATTTTATTTACTTAGTAAACATTTAATTTCGTAACTATTTCCCAAGGTACATTTCGGATATTGTCGTATAAAACAATTAAAGGTATGAGTGATTTATCTGTATGTACACCTAGGTCTCATTTTATGTGGTAGATAGGTTCCTCAAAAAATGCACACAAAAGAAATCACACAAAATAGACATAACTTACCTTGAAAAATGGGGGATACGGACTATAATTTTCCAAAAATCATATAAAAGCAAAACAACAATGTAAAATTACTTTAAAATTTGCATAAAAAAAAATAAGAAAATAAAATATGACTAATAAAAAATGTCCAATTTGAAAAAAAATTGATACAAGACAAACTTTTTTTAAGGTAAGTTATGTCTATTTTGTGTGATTTGCGTAATTTACATTTTTTCATACATGTGTGGTATTTTAATTATTATCGCTATTTGAGATATCAGATTCGTCATGATGTGATGTGATGTGAGGTACTGTAGCTTCTCCTTAAACGAAGTCAAGAGGAAATACAACTAAAACGTTTTCCAATCACTATTGATCCTTCCCATTTCGCTAAGCGATCTAAAATTGAAATTTTTGTTTCTAAAGAAATTCATTTTCTTGGGTGTTTTTTTCTCTCCGTTAGAGTAAACTAAAAGTTTAAAATTTAAGAACTTAGACTTAACGATAATAAAAAGACACCGACTCACCACTATTGGGTAAAATTTAATTAAAACTAATAATTAAAAATTAAATTCTTATTTTTGTCTTTAATTTTTAATTCCGTTTAAAAATCAAATTTCATCATTTCATATCAAATTAATTTCAGATCATGTTACATAATTTCTATATTGTTAATTACAATTAAAAATCAGATTTTAATTGTCAAATTTAATTGTGCCCACTGCTGTTACTCACCTTTTAAAAATAAACTTGCAGACACTAAATGATTAATTGATTACATACTCATTTTATAAAAAGCAAAAATAGAATGTGATTTTTTTTTTCATGTCATAGCATCTGCTGGGACGCGAACCCACACCTGTCTGCAACCAACTACTTGCTTGCATGGCGGCTGCGATACCTCTCGGCTAACAACGCAAGACAAATAGAATGTGATTTAAAATGCAAAAACAACAACATAGTATTTTTCGTCTATAACGTTTCAACAGATTTACATTATAGTCCTGTAAAATTTAATGCGTGTATATAAAATGGAAAAATTATGATTTTAAGTGAATTATGAACTTCTTTATTACATAAAATCTATTACAGTATTATTATAAAGCTGTGAAAATATTAAAATTATTACATAGAAGTTGAACTCCAATAATGCGCTATTACTTTAAATATGACATGTGTGCATGACATTTATAATATTTAAAGTAATAGCACATTATCGAAACTCATTTCTGATCAAATAATTTTTATCGCATAAAAGAAAACCACATACAAAGATATTAAGAAGAATCATGAATCGCATAACTTCAAAATTGCATTAAATAAATCCGCATAAAATGAGGCCGGGGTGTATTTATCTACCAGCATATACTCTTAGATATGTAGAGGAGCTGTTAGAAAGGAAATTATTCTTGATATGTTCTATGTTTGTAGGGATGAGAGATTTTCCCCCTTTCATATATTTTAATTATTTTGCCGTGAGTAGAGTCTATTCTAGATTGTACATGTACGTATTATGAAGTGATATTTATAAAGTTAAGTGATGTTTTCTTATTGTCCCAGTGTTGAGACAAGTTCCACACCAATAGTGTATTTCAGATTTAAATAAGTTGTTGAAGTATTAGTTATAGGGTTTATTTGCTCCTCATGTGCTTGAATTCCTCTTGAACGTTTAGTTTGTATTATCATAAAAATATAGCTCTGTATAATTCAGTCAGTGGTTGGATAAATAGTTAAATTAAATTCTTTATTGAATATTAGAGTAGAAGATACAGTGTCCTATTTTGTTGGCTGATCTATGACATTGTTGAAATAAAACACTTGTCGAATAATTCCTAGATAAATGGATAATGGGTGGAAATAAAAGATTTTCTTATTATTGCATAGGATGTGACACACATGCGTAATGGAAATAATGTAGCGTATATGAAGGTATAATATTATTAAACTTAAAATAGGAAATAAATGCTTTAAAATATATCATATTAATTTGCCACACATTAGAGATCATCAAAATCATCAGAATGAGTATGATTAGATTGTTAAGCGTGAAAAGTATAGTTATTTAAAGTGATTATTTAATTAAGTTATTTAAAGCTGCTTTCCAAACGTATTAATTTGCTTTATTCCAACAATTGATAACTTATCCTCTCAGAAGTGTATATTGTGCCCATAGTATAATATATTATTTATTCAGTGTTGCATATGAAAATGTTTAGATAGTCCAAATATTCAAAGTCAGAATATTTAGGTCTTATTTGTTTGTTAATTTGCGTTCATAAGTGTATAAATAATAAATGGTGTAACATGTAACAGGGATAATCACAAACTTATGTTCATTAATTTATTTGTAGATCCAAAGATTAGAATAAATACTTTTATTGTGAACCGATTACAGTTAATTAAATCTTAAGTGTAAATGAATGCTTTGTTTATTTATTTAAAAAAAAACTGTTTTGTGTTATTCTTATGTGCATTCGTATTCTAGTTTCCACATCTCCACATTTCATACTTCTTATACAAAATAAGTATATTGTTTATAACTCTGATAATAAATATGCTGAAATCTGATAGTATTGTTTCCTTGATCCAAATGCTACATGAACTACTTTACCACTTGATGAATTTATAAAAGGTTGCCTAGTTAGTGTATTGTTTAGATGATGATATGAGATTAAAAGATACCATATTTCCTTCATTATCTGATTGCTAGCACAGTAAAACATTATACAATTTATTTCATTATATATTTATTATAATTTAGAGTTATAAATTACTAGCTAATATAGTCCTTTAGTCTAACTATTTTATAGATTCTCTGAGATCTGATTTTATATTCTTAGATTAACAGTAATTTAGCTATTTAGATTAGGATGTGCTGAATAATAGAGTTATTTAGTGTTATGCTTTTCTATTCTGTCAAAGTTGTATTGAGCTAATATAGAGTGTAACTGGATGATGGAAGAGATCAAATTGAAATTATATTTTATTAGTTGGAATAAATAAATCTCTGCTAGCTTTTATCATTTGGTTAATTAGTAAATAAGGTTTATATTTTATTTAATAGTTTATAGTATTCTTCCTTCATTTATTTATATTCTATATGTTATGAACTTCCTGTAACCTCCCACTGAGCGAAGCTATAAGATAAACACAAGTAAAAGAGTCTCAGTATTAATTATGAATCAGATAAAATGTTAAATTATTCTATTCATTAATAGAATTGGCACCCTGGGCATTTGCTCATATAATGTATATGAGCGGTGTTGTGTGCGTGGGTTACTATATATATATATATAATCAATACTCAGGTTATATTAAAATATTAAATTATATATATATAAATTTTGTATAAGTAGATTTCACATTAAGAACTAATACACACACACATATATATATATATATATTGCTTTGTAGGACTGCCTGTCATCAAATTAGGAAGTCAAATTACTTCACCAAAAGCGAATTACAAATATCCCGTCAACAGTAAAGTCTCAGTCAAATGTGTTCGACTTGGGAGTAATTTAGCGTCAATAACTTGGTATATAGGTAAATCCGTGCATAAAAACTCAGATATTCCCCACAATTACAAAATCCTTTATGATGAAAAGTATGCAGATGTTTATTTACAAGAACGAACAGCAATTGTCACACAGAGTGGAAAATATTCATGTCGTTTTGTTCACAAAAAAATTAAAATTGCAACCACAATACAAATAACTATTGCTCCATCTGGAAAACCAAAAGCATTAAGTGAGTTAACATTACTGTTTTTCTATTAACATTTTTATATTGTGAAAAAATATTCTAAAAATATTTAACAACAATTCTAGGCCTTGATCTGTAGTGGCTGATGTATTAATTTCCGATACTATCATATGAAATTCAAATCTCCTGGTGAATGTATTAATGTATTAAGTTGTCCGCTGAAATTCAAATCTTCTGCACATCTTGGCATACTTTTAAGTAGCTAAAAATTTCCAAAACAATATCAGTATTTGTTTAATATAGCAACAACAGCAAACCAAACCTAGCCATCTAATATTGGTTGCTAAAAAAATAAATAGCTATTGTTAGCTGGTATGTAACTTTTCACAATAGTTTGAATCTCAGTTAACTACCCATGCATTCACAATTTAAAAAAATAATAATTTTACATCTTGACGTTATTATAAGGCATATTTTAATTTATTTATAAAGCATTTGCACCTAAATTCAAAAAATTATTTTACAGCATAACAACTAAGATTAAGTACTTCTATAATAATATGCTCAAAAAAGTTATAATTAATGAACCACTTTTCTTTTAAAATCTAAACTGCAATAAACTACTAACACTTCATGTTTTTCTGAAGTTTGTGATGATAATATTGTAGGTGTATTTATATATTTGACTATTTTCATGATCTGATATTAATTATTGAATGTTTTTGGAAAATATAACTTTATTGAAATTTTTCAATCACATTCAAGTGTTAGTAATAGGTTAGTTTATACACAGCGTTTCTAGAGATATTATTCGCATCTCTTCATATATTTTTGTTCTGGCCAGATGGCTGTATTAGCATGGAAATCGAACCTGAACCCTTAGATTCCTAAATAATGAATTTTTTAAAGCAATTGTCCATATTCAATTTCCATGCTATTACTGTCACTGGTCATAACAAAAACTTCAGAAGAAGAAAGGACAATATTAGCTCTTGAAATATTGTGCATATACTAACCTGTGTGCTCTTATTAACAATTGAGTGTAATTGGAAAATTTAAATAAAGCTAAATTTTTAACGGCATTCAGTATTTAATATTAAATATTAAAATAGTCCAATATATAAATACAACTATTAACACTTAACTTTTACAAAATCTAGCATTTTCTATTATTCCACCAGTTAGAAGCTTTTGAAAGTTATCAAGCTTTTACTTCTATATAAAATTTTTACTTAAAACTGAAATTCAATAAATTGGACTTGATTTCTTTTAATTTCACTTTATAAATGAATAATATTCTAACCAATCACATTTGACCTTTTGAAATATTTAAAAACAGTCTTGTAAACAAGAACAACAAAAGTAAACATCATGCACAATGCTAATGTAAACAGTATTTCAGAATTGTTTTTTAATGCAAACAAAAAATGTGTATTTGTAATAAATATATAAAATTATGTTTTAAATTATATTTGCTTTATAATATATTACACTATTTAAAAAGTTTTTAATGCCATTTCAATTCTAAAATACAATGATGTCATACTTCTCATAATTTTTTTGATTATATCATGGTTAAGTGTACTAACTTCTATTTTTAAAATTAAAGTTAAATGAACAAATTGAAAGTATACATGTGTATTATTTTTGCTTCAAACAAATATCAACCAAGTAGTGTGTAAAATTATTCAAAAATATTTTATATACAAGCACAAAAGTCATTTTTATTACAAAAATTAGTCATGAAAACTGCTTTCTGGCATTTTTTATCTGTTGTAAATAATAAAAACCTTAGAACATAGTCAACTGATCTTAGATTTTAGCTGACTGTCCTTAAGAGATTGCCTTCTCCAGATTCTTTTATAATTAAAAAAGTGAATAAAAACAGTGCAACAGATTTTATTTTATACAAAAAATTTATGATAATAATAATATAACGATAAAACAATGAACTAAAACACAGAAATTATGAAGGTATTTACAAGCAAGCAAACAACATGTTTATATCTAACTTAGACATGTGCATTTCAATATTTAAGTTTTGACATTTATTTGGATCTGTTTTAGATTTCTCAACCTTAGTATATTAGCTTGAGATTTAATATCTATATCTACTTTAAACTTATCATAGTTATCATATAACTTTGAAGACATTCCATCTAAATTAGTATTAAACTCCTCTCTAAATGCTGTTAATTCTTTTATAAATATTTCTTTACATTCTTTTGATACTTTACTCCAAATACTTATATATAATGCCTCAAGCATTGTACTCTCAGATGTCTGATTTTTCTTTGTTAGATTTTTGAAGTTATTATAACATTCTGATTTCGATTCATCAACCTTAGTAGTTAATTCTTTGAAATCTGCTTGAGATTTTTCAAATTTAACGTCCGAATGTGCTTTAGAATCTGCTAGACTGGCTTGTAATTTTTTAAAATATGCCTTAAACTCTGCTTTAGACTCATTCAACTTAGTAATTATTTGACTTATCATACTGAACAATTGTTTCATCTGAACAGATATAAGCTCATTTTAGATTCTCCCAATCCTTATTAGCCTTCATATCAGAATAAAATTTATGTACTACTATTAATATTTTTTTATCAAAACAATAACATAAAATTAATATGCTATTTTAAACAATGTATACTTCTTCTATACTTAAGATCATCAAATATTCTTTTACAAAATCTATGATTATAACAAACAGAATATACTTTACCAATTATGCCAAAAATATAATTTATTTTTATAGCATTTATTTATATATAAATTAAAACATGTATATTTATTGCACCTTAGGAATTATTATATCACTATATAAACCAATACCATTAACATAAATAGGAAAATTATTACATTTTAAAAACACCGTTTATCATTGATTTTCATATTTCAAAATATACTCAAAATTCAATTTTCAAAATTAGGTTCACGTTCATAATCATCTTAGGTGATTATTATTTATGATTTAGCTCACACACCAAAATCATTATCGAGCCACACATATGTGCCCTATTTTGTAATGGAATTTATTCCAATCTTCAAACAATAATTGCTTAACACTTAAGTAACACAATTAATAAATAAAAATATATGTCATATGAATAGCATCTATACGATAATATGTGAACGTTAATATTTGTATTCATTCTCAGGGTTTATTTAAAATTTATTATATATTATATGCTAATAAATTTCTAATCACTAACAATAAAACAGGATAGTGTGCTAGTGTAACATGACAAATAACCAAGTAATATTTATATACATATTATTTCTAATACTCTTTAGATACTATAAGGCTGTTAACTATCAGTATAATATACTTGCTCAAATTATGGATAAATACAAATGGGAATTTTGATATTGTATCCAGCACATGCTTTAGCATATAAATAGACCTTTAACAATATTGTGCATGAATTATAATGTAATTTTAACATAAATAATATTCATTTATAAAAACTGGATTAGTGTCCTAGAAAAAGCAATTTTTTTAATATTCCATAAACTTTTTTGTGTGTTTAGTTTTACTCTGAAATTATTTAATTTTGTGCATACCATAATCAATTTTTGATGTAAACTCTCTTCCAAGTCCACTGTTACTATTATATATTATCAAAATAGGGTATGACATCTTCAAATTCCTGCAATAGTGTATCATTTTTGCCTGAAGCAAATTTGAGACTGTTGATATGTTAAACAGCAATTTATTGTACTTAAATAACCCAAAAGGTATGGTGAGCATTAAAGTTTTCTCTGTCAATGGGATCTGGTGAAAGACTGAATCTAGATCAAATTTTGTAAAATAGAATGTGCTTTGTAAACTCACCAGTACCTCTCTTATATTAGGCACTGGGTATCTCCAATTTATTAAAAACATGTTCTAGGTTATTCTATAGTTACCACATATATGCACATTTTTATTGGGTTGTGTAACTACTACTATAGGTGCAGCACAGTCAACCATTTTTACCAGTGTCGATATGCTTTATTGAATATTGACTGAATTTTTTTTCTAGTTTTCTTCTTTGACTGAATGGTATCTTTCATTATTTGTGAATGGTGGGGAAAGCATTGTCAACTAGCTCAATCTCTACTAGACTTGTAGATATTATACCTAAATCCTCAGTAAATAGAACTGGGTATTTATTTTTAACTTTATCTTCTAAGGAAATTTTTTATTTCACTAATTTGAATTCCAATTGTTTTAAACTAATCCATGCCTATTATACAATTCAATTTCTCTTGTATTATGTATAATGGCTATCTAATTATTTTATCACAGTATCTAAACAGTATCTGTATTTAACCCAGTAAGTTTAATGCATTGTCCCTTTTGTCACAAGCTTTTATATTATTTTTACAAGGTTTAACCCAGCTTTCACTGCTTATATTAGTCTTCAGTCTAAGTCTAATATTGTAAATACTCCAAGAAACTATATGTTTCCATTTTCATATTTACACCACAAACTTCCAATTCAATCATGAATTGCTTCTTTCCCACCATGGTCATATTTTTAACAATAAATTTATTTATTGGATTTACCTGCCCTATTCTTCTGCCCCAAATTTTCTCTTGGTTTAACTCATTACCAGGTTTTCTGCACATGCATGCAATGCATCCCTTAAACTCACATTTAAAACATTTATTTTCTCTTGACCTGCACTCTTTTGCTATATGGTTATTTATACCACAGCAGTAACATACCATTTTCATTCCCTTTTCAAATTCATGTTTGCCCAGATTACTACATTTTTTCTTGTTTTTATAAATCTGTGTACTTAGACTATTTTCAGTTTTATTTTTAAAAGCTTGAGGTTGCTCACTTATTAGATTATAAGCTATGCCTTTTTGAATAGCACTCTGATATTTTAAGTCACTATCAGTTAATAGTTGTTTTTGTAATATATCATTGTACATATCCCAGAGTAACTGATCGAGTGTCTCTTCTATATAATCCCCATACCTGCAATCCTTAGATAGCACTCTCAAAGCAGAATTATAATCTTTTATTGATTCCCTTTTAAACTGTTTCCTATTTCTCATTTTAAATGAGGTATGTGACAGAATGGCCAAGGAATAAAATGTTATGTTAGTTTTTTAACTAGCTCCTCATATTGTATACTATCAAGGGTGGGGGCGGGGGCATCATAAAACCTATTAACAATCCCTATAATTATTTTCCTTAATATACAAAGTTCCTGCAAATTTTCTTTTATTGTCTTGAATACCATTCAAAGAAAAAATTGTTTTCTAGACAGTGATCATTATGTAGTGTTTCCCACATCAAACTTGCCCATGACAGTTTGTCCGAATGATGACATTTAGATTGTTTACTATTAATATCCTTCCCTAAGCTAATTATTTCTGTAGCTATGATTGAAGTAATGACTGCACCAAGTTTCACTAATGTCTTTATCTTAATGTTTCCTTGAGTAAAACTAGCAATATTATTTTAAAATTATTTCACTTCTCAGTAAAATAATTAAACATTATATCCTTTTAGAATTCAATTGTTAGTTAGTTATTGCCGATTGAATTCCTGCATAATCAGATTTTACTTTTTAGTTCTTTCTCATTGCTAATAGATGTTTTAATTTATTTCTGCTTCATTATGTTTTTACACAATAGTTTTAGTAGAACTAAATTGTAGTATTAATTCATTTCAATAAAAATTTTATTAACAATAAATAGTGATTACATATTAATAAAGGATAAATAAATGAATAAATTGTACAATAATATGATTATATAATGTTCTATTTGTCATCTGGATAGATTATGTTATGAGAGCACAATGCTATACTCTTATGTGGTTAGGTATAGTGAAGAGATTCTAAGAACTTGTTTAATGGTATTAGCATTTTTAATATAAACATAAATATTTTCTTTTATAATTGACTATTCTATAATGCTGGGTAGGTGGGAATTGGTAATCAGGAAAAGGAAAGAGTAATTAAAGACCAGGTGTCAGCAAAGACTTTACTGGAGGCAAGGAGCTGGTCACGTTTCTTGATTTTTTTGAGCGTTTGATAAAACAATGGTATGCTTTGTGGCAGGGGAAATTCCATGAGACTTTTGCATCTCACTATGCATATGGAATAAAGGACAAAGGCAGAAAGCCTTATTATTGAAAAAAATCCATTATGAATGGCATTTTCAAGTGAGAAAATCATATCAGGTCTTATGTTGGAATTGATTATAATTATATCTTTCAGAGTTTTAAGTCTTGGGCACCGGTGTATAATATGGTCTATGGTTTCATCTTCACGAGCACACAGGCCACATATAGGGTCAATGCTGGTAAAACCTCTTCGATGATAAAGAAACCAGTTCATGGGTAATGCATTAAGATTTATTTTAATGATGAAGTCAAGGAATTTGGGTACCAGACTCCATCTTTTGAAGTGTGTAATGAGTCTTTGGTTGGTTACTTTTAGGATGGTTTTAATGGGTTGTTGATTATAGTTGATTATATTGTATGCTTCCCATAAGGTGATTTTTTGGTTAAGGTTAAAGGGTATTATCGGGTTATAAAGTTGTAGGTGTTGTATTAGGGATGCTATCCATGAACTGGAAGAGGGTGGAGGACGATCTGTTGGTGTAATTTTTTTAATAATGTTAGAGTATCCGCAGGAGAGGATCAGATTATGTAGAGTGTTGTGGATTTTCTGTAAAATGATTGTTTGTATTGAGTGGAATGACAGTCCATTGAACCTGCGTGGTCATTGGATACCTCACAAGCTAATAGCAACTGTCCTTCCTCTCCAGAGAAGTTTGGTGCATAAACGGTTAATTTTATTTTGAAACTGTTTAGACATTTTAACGAATGGAAGATAATACTAGATTTTTGGCATTATGATGATGTTGAGGAGGCCAACCTTTCCATATAATGAAAGGTATACTCTAGAGAGTAAAGTGGTGATGGCTTCAGTTGAATGGAGGATTGCATCTTGAATCTCTCTTGCCATTGCAGTTGGAGTTTTGTAGATTGGAAAAACCTAGGTATCTTTGGGGTTTTGCAGAAAAGGGAGAGTTAATTTGTTTACCAGACATTATCTTCCAGATGGAAGATTTGTTAAAATTTATTTGTAGACCAAGTTTCGCTGTATTTCTGTTTAATATGTTCATGAGATGGGGAAGGTATTTAATGGTGGGAAGCACAACCATGATATCATCTATATATGCAAATACATTAAAGTTTTTATTGAGAGAGGGAAGAAAAATTCCAGGGAGGTTTTTTTCTATATCCATCAGAAGAGAGTTGATATATGCTATGAAGAAAAGGGCACTGAGTGGGGATCCTTGAGGGATCGACTTGTATGGCTTGAAGCCTGGTGTGATTTTGCCATCAAGAGAGAGAAAAATCTCTCTGTTGTTGAGCAGATTGCTGACCATCTGTACAATCCCAGCTGGAATGTTGCATTCCAACAGAATATCCAGGAGGGTGTTTATCTGGACTGAATCAAATGCTGCCGCAACATCCAGCTAGACAGCAATAGCTTTTGATTTACGATGTCCTCTGATGTAATTGAACAGTGCAGTTACATTGGACATAGCATGCGAGGTTGATGATCCCTTTTTTCTGTATTGGTTTGATGAAATATGGCTAAGAATTTGAGTTTGGATTTGATATTTAATGACTGACTCAATTATCTTGATAAGCAATGGTGTCATGGAAATTGGCCGGATACTGTTAATGTCGTTTAGTGGTTTTGCTCTTTTAATAAAAGGCATGAGTGCCACTGGGTAAAGATCTGTTATGTTTCTGTTGCCAGAGGCTAGGTGATCAATCATTTTTTAATAATTGGCACAGTGAATTGACTGAGGTGTTTGAGAAGGAAATTTGGGATGCCACGAAGGCCAGGATGAACACCGTAGGGAGAGATGTTATCTTCTTTTTGATTTGGATTTCTGTGATGCCATGTTCGCCGGAGTCACCAGCATCCAACCAGCTGTTTATAGGAGGAGCTCCATCTTTTTGCATTAATTGGCAGAATTGTTTGCTGATGTGCTGCATCATTGGAAAGCCAATAAGATTGGTTCCATTAGTATTAATGGATAAGGGAGTGATTTGTTTTTTATTGTAACCCAGTGCCCATCTGAGGTAGTCTCTCATCCAGCAGTGTTGTTGTGCTAAGAAGCATTTGGCTCTTCTGATGGAAATATATTCTGCAAGGGATTTTTGCTTGATTTTGTAGAGGTTTTTAAGGAAGATAATTTTTTCTGTATTTGTGAAATTTTGCTGTGATGCTTGAAGTTGTATATTAATGTCTGTTAGGTCATTTAGAAGGCCATTAAGTCCTTTGATTTTCCTGGTGTGGTGATTTAATATGGACTGAAGTATTCCAATGAAGGAAAACCAGCCCTCCTCAGCAGGAAAGGAAAGGATGTTTATTTTCTGGAAAAGGATGTATGCCTCAGACATTATCGCTTCGGTCATATTTGATTGGGTGATCATGCACATGGTTTTACCAGGTCCATCAATAGGTGTAGGGATTGCAATAGGTGTAAGTTGTAAGATTAGATCCATATGATCAGAGAAAGCAACAGGGGCCAAGGCTGCATCAAGGTTGAAATGGAGGTCTGGGGTGTAGAAAACCAAATCAATCAGGGACTTTTTAGTTTTAGTATAGAAAGAGTAGACTTCAGGAGGGAAGAAACCCTCTCCACACATTAATCTGTGATTTATTAGATGCAAAAATCTCTTGTTGAAGTCGTTGTATGTGGTGTTAAAGTATCCCAGAAGAATAGTAGGGGGGGCTCTGTTAGCATTGATGGCATTTAGGATATGGATTATTTTTAGATATTGAGAAGTGTCTTTGGCTGTATATATATATAAGCTATGATGATCGGATAACCCCAATAGTCTATTTCTATGACAATAATATTGGCATCTAGGAATAGAATGCTAAAACTGTTTGGTGGTGTTGACTTGCTGAGAAGAATACCGACTCCACCTGAAGTAGAATGGCCTATGGAAAATCTAGTAAATCCGAGAGCTGAGAGAAGAGATAATATTTTATGATCAGTCTTATGGTGATATTTAGTTTCACCCATAAGAAGTATATGAGGGGAGCAGAGTGAGAGCCAGTTTTTAATAGCTAGAACTCTATCAATTGAGTTGATGCTGCGAATGTTAATGCCAGCAATTTTGCAGAACATGATAGATTAATCCAAACTGTCCTCAGCAAAGTGTACCAAGTCAATGTGGGACATCTCCATGTTAATGAGTTCTGATGTTGTTTGGCAATCAGAGTCTTGTGATTGAACTTGTGGATGGATTGGTGATATATTTGTTGTTTGAGGAAACGCATCCATGAAGTCTTCGGTGTCTGATGAAGTAGTGTAATCTGTCTGAGATTCGTCAGATGGATCAATGGTATCGATGGTTATAGGATCCATGGTTTTCCTCTTTTTTTCTATGGATTTGCAAAGCTTTGTGCTGGATATATCTGAAATTTGTTTGCTAGTGGGTGGTGGTGAATAATGTATTGGATGGGAGCTGTCATCATCAGAGCTTGATTTATCTGAGCGAATTGATTTTCTTTTAATTTTCTTATTTGTATTTTGAGTATTTGTTGTGTTGGTTTTTTGGGGGTTTTTAAGTTTAATAGTGTTGTTTTCTTTTTCCTGTCCTTTTGATGAAAGTGTTTTTTTATTGTTATAAGAATTTGATTTAAATTTTAGACCTGAGTCATTTTCGGTTTGCTGTAACTGTTGTGAAGCATTAATTATGCTGACTTTCGGGTTGAGTGTTTGATAAGTTTTTTCATCTGGATGTTAATTATTGCAGGCATTGAAGAATTGAGGACAGTTTGTGGATCACTTTGTTTTGGTTTGTTAGACTTAGCTGGCCCGAATGATGATGCATCATTGGTTTTAAGCTGGGTGGGAGTTGTTATAGATGAATTGTTTTGAAATTTTTTAAGTGTATTTTCTTCATCGCCTGGGTTTTCCTTGCTCTCGTTAGATGGTTTGGTCATATTGTCTTCTTTTGTAGAAAGAGTTTGGCCTAGCATTGTTTCTCAGGGATTAGTACAATATGTATCGTATGAATGATCTTGAGTATTATTGGTTTGAGAGATTGGTTTAGTAGCAGTATATGTTATTGCTTAGTTCTCTGATTCACTGCTATTAGTGCAGAGGTTGGTGTTTGTTCTTTCTTGAATATTTTCATTTTGAAATATAGGTTTGGATGTGAAATTGTAGTATTAATTTAATATACATTTTAATGTGAATCATCAAGTAGACATCAAACCACTTTTGTTATTCATTTTAAAGAATGTGTTTTCAAGTTGAGATCAGATTGTTTACAAAATTTCTTTCACTAATTAATTTTATTGAAAATCATATTTTAAACTCTTTTACATTTATTTATTTATTTTTTATCTCATTATAACATTTACTTTTCTTTTTCAAATATAAAAAAGCAGGTTTTAAATCTTTATGTACAGAATTCTCTTCTCCCACCCTTATTCTTAAAAAACAATCTATTCTCAAAAAGAAATGATGCAATAAATATTATCTTTTAATTAACTTAATTAAAGTACAGATTTTTTTTTCCACATGTCATAGCATCAGCCAGACTCTTTATTTTGTTTATACTTCTTTTTTTTTAAAAAATTATTAAACATAGGTAACACAGAGATATATGTGGATTTTACAACATATATGTTACAAGCATTATAATATATATATATATATATATATATAATGCTTGTATATATATATATATATATATATATATATATATATAATGATGTCCAGGTTTTCCACAAGAAGAGAGGGGATGCATCTTACTATGGTCAGTCTGATGGTCTTCAGCTATGATGCCATGAATGACATGATGAAGTACCTAACCAATGATTATGTCCACCTCTGGTGGGCTAGCTATAGCTTTACATATTAAATTCATACATAATTTAGGCTAGTTCATCCATACCTCACCCCTCTTTCAGATTCCACACCTAAGAATCCAAATCCAGGTATAATGTGGAACTCAGCTTTATTCAGAGGTGAATTTACCTTAGATGGCAATTACAATATCTCCATATAGGTTCCAATTGAGTGGAGGGCACAACTAACAATATTTTTATATTATGATGTAAAAGAAAATGTGTGTGCATACATGTAAATTCAGTTATCAATTGATGAATGAATGGATAAATAACTTTGACAAACTAGAGACCATCTAATGAAAAACAAGTTTACACTGTTTATTTACTAACAAAATAAAAAAAAATTCAAAACCTTTTTTAATTAAAAAAAAGTAAATACATGTGTGTGTCAAGTATGAATCTCTACCATATTAATGATTAAGCAAATTTATTACTCCAAACTTCCCCATTGTAGATATACATAAACTACTACATATTTACAAAGTAGATAAGAATAAGGAAAAGAAAAATTATTAATTAATTATTACAATGATCAAGATTATATGAAGGTGTGTGCAATAGCTTTGCAGTCCAATTCAAATTGTAGAGGTTCCATCTTCTTTGAGGACCCCCCCCCCTTGACCTTGTACAAGTTGCTGATATTCATGCAAGAATATTAATCATTCATACTAAATAAACAAATATAAACAATAATTAGTTAACAAAAAAATAAACGAATAAACAACACATAATATCCTGTAGCAAGTGCATGTTATTAATATGGAATAATATCAAATAAATTTTTACCTTATTCCATATTGTAGTAAGGATAATGAATATACAATTTGTCAAATCACATTGGAGTGAGATTTACCAAAATTTTATTGAATAAAAAAATGTCTAACTTAACAACTTTCCTCCTTCCACTTTTTTGATTTTAATTGTAGTCAACTCTTCCAAGTTGTGAATGATTTAGTTTTCCAAGTGTGGAAATGAAATAAATAAATAAATAATACATAATACTACAAACATATTTGTAAAATAAATAAAAAAAGATTACATAATAATTTTAAGACTTTATTCAAGTTATCTTGCATAATGGTCATGAATTAGGTAATTAATGTATTCTATAGATACTGTTCATTGCTGTTCTCGTCATCCTTCTATGGAAAACCATGCATTACTTGTGGAGACTCCTTGGCAATGTATTTGGAATGATGTTATTTCCATCTTCTGTTGTTTTCATTATACAATTGAATATTAAATTATGGCACTTCCTGTGGTCAGTGCTGATAACATTTTAGCTTATGACAATATTAAATTAGCGGGAGTACATTGTCTTGCAGTTCATAAAAAATTAAAATTTTCTTTATTGTTTGGTATCTAATATTTTTTATAAGAACACAATTATTCCATCATTATATATTCTACCTAACCTGCCCTCTAACTCTGTATATCTATTTATTTTTCTTTTTAATAATATATAAAGTAAAGTACGTCGTCTCGTAAATTTGTATAAAGCATCATTTATATAAAGTAATAACAATGTCCCAAATTTTATTATAACGACTCGATCAGAATTCTATACCACTCTCTTACACAGAATCCTATCACAGGGTGGTTAGTGCTACGGGTGGAGTAATCAATATCATTGGAACCTTTGCCAATAACATTTATACTCGTTTACTAGAACATGTATTAGCCAATCAAACTTTTATTTATTTAAAGGACGAAATCCTATGGGCGCCAGTCGAGCTTGTCGACAAGTCTGCTTGACCAATACGGTCCAGTACCCGCTCCCGCTAGCTCAGCTAAAATAATCAATCAAATATACTCCGCCTACTTAAAAAATCACTTTTAAAAATCTTTTCTACGCTAACTTTCTCGCTTTCTCTTTTCTTTATTTTAATTATTTAAGTTAAATCTAATTTGAGTAATAACTAAACAATGAAATATTCATTTACGCTATTATATTTCGTTTTGTCTTATAACACAATTATCTACACTTTCGATCAAGTTGAAATAAAATTTAATGCACTCAAAGTTCCATATTATAAATACAAATTAATCATACGCATACGCTTACATTTGAAGTAACAATAAATCTCATATAAATACATTTAGAAATAATCATACGCATACACTGATATTTAAACTCACACTAAAATACATTTGATAAAATAATTATACGCATTTATCTATATTGGCAATCACACTGAAATCTCTGGGTATTGGAGCTAACGACAATTAGTAGTTCATAAGATAAAGTTCAGAGTTTATTATTACGGCTTTAATTAGTGAGTTAGAAATTGAAACAAATATTACCTAGCTTTCTCCCTCTGCACGGTTTTTTGAGCGTTGCTTCAATAGTGTTTCCTTCGGTCAGTTAGCGCTAACTGCTTGCAATCCATCCTGATGTCTTTGGGATCATGTGGGCTCCACGTGGACACTCCATCTCCTTCTTGTTTATGCGACCATGATCGAATCTGGAACTGTCCGCTGATGTTATTGCCTGGAAGGATTCGGCCGGTTGTTCACACGATGGTTTTAGCAATGCAGCATAGTATAATTAATGAACGACAGTTGCTTAATAATTGCTTAGGAATAATAATACAAGCATTGATTAATAGAATAGAAAATTTGCCTCTTTTATATTTACAGTTCTTATCTCGCGGATTCAATCTACAATACGTAACTAATCCTCTGGTGTTTCAGTTATGGTCCGTGCTGATTTTCTGGTGTTCGCATTGGTTATTTAATTTCTTTGTATTCCCTGCTAGAGTTATTTCACTTTCTTTGTTATAGTCATTTCAATTCCTTTGTTAAAGTTTTTCCAATTTCTTTGTTAAAGTTATTTGCACTAATTAGCCGTTTGCTGGAAATTTCTTAGGTTTGTCATTAGCTCCCATTGTTTATTACATTCATTCAATTACACATATAATTTTTTCTTTTGATTATAAGACAAAACGAATTCCACCTTGCTTTTTCTTTTTTTTTTTTTTTCTTAAAGCAATTTTAAATCGAATTTCAGTTTAGTCAAATCAAATTTCTAATCACATCAAACCTAATTATATCAATTCTTAATTTTTTTTAGCTTTTATTTAATACGACTCAAAATTATATTTTAGAAAACTATTTATTTTATGCTTTTAACACTCACCTGTCTATGAAAAAAAATCTTTATTTTATTTTACCTTACACGAACTTTTAATTTTATTAATATTTACACAAATCGCTTATTAATTAATATTATTTTTTAAATTATATGTACCGCCAACGCACACACACTCCTTCCTAATATATCTCGGTACAATATATATATATATTGTAACGAACTGGAGTAGGTAGACTTACGTAAACTGCACTACAGGGCGCCATCTAGGCATTTGAACCTAGAAAATTTTATAAAGTAGGCAGATACGTAAGTAAAAAAAAAAAAGATTTTTTTTCTTCTTTTTTTTTTAAATTTTGATTCCGGTCGTTAGCCTTATGTCACTAGCTCAGTGGAATAGCAGAGATTAAATAATATAATATCTTATCTAATTATATTTCAATATTAAAAAAATAAATAAAATAAGCCACTGCCAGTAATTAACATACAAACATTTATTTATGCATATATATATAAGATTTAAAATTATTTTAGTATTAGTTTTACATTTTAACATTTAACATTATTTTTAACTTTACCTTAGATTTTAATTTACATTTTAATTTCTATTATATTATAAGTTTACATTTGAATTAAGTTCACACAAATGGGATTATAAAAGCTTGTTTTAATATGTTGCTATAGATCGGTTACATAGATTACATGGTTAAAAATATTTCAAAGTAAACATAAACTATCAAAATATAAAATCATTGATACTGGCAATTGCAAAGGGAAATTTATAAGTAACCCAGTAGTATTCACCATAAGATACTTGCATTGTCACCAATGACTTAAAAGACATCCAAATCAATACATTTTAGATACTCACCATAAGGTATCATTATTTATCAAATGTCTATATATTTTGATCAAATATGAAAACCCAAAACATACTTAACCGATAACCAATCCATGCAAGCGTCCATAAACAACTTAAATTTAATGCATTTTTATTTAGGGTCGAGTATGAATAGACTACATAAATTTGCTTTTGAAAATAAACATTCTATTCCTATTTAACCTTAGGCTAAAATTCACAGTCAAACTGGCATCAATCCATCTGATATATCAATGTATTCAATGTAATACGAAATATGGCGGCACCAAAAGTTAAGAGAAGAAATTGCCTCTCGTCACATAGGAATATGACATCTATCTGACAAGAAGAGCAATAAAAAAAAAACTCCATAGAAAAGAACTGCGCTCTGCATCTTATAATTCCTTCCATAGGCAAAACGGGAGAGTGCGGCATATGAAGCGATTCTGCCAGTAGCGAATCTCCCACTACATCTACTAACTACATCAATATATCCAATCCATTGACCCAATTTAACAATGACACAAATAACCTAAGATTACCCTCCCCTAATATAACTTTACAAATCTATACAGCCATTCATGCCCGACTTAAGTTTAACATTTATATAATTAATTTAACGAAAACAAAAAAATCATGATAAAAACTTAAAGAACAAAAAATAAATAAATGGAAATGATTTTACATAAATAATAAAAAAAAATACATCAAATAACACTATTAATAAAGAATTTAGTTTGGTCAGATAGGATTCTATTTGTAACAATTAAATACTAGGAAAGTTTAAAATTTAAAGTTCTTAGTGTTTTCAAATTAATATTGTTCGTTATATTTTATAAAGTTCTTACGGTTTTAGAAATGTTCATCTTTTACAGTTGCTTGCCGTTTGAAATCCAGCGTTAAATTTCCCGATGATCCTGTGGTCCTCTGAATATAAGAAAAGCGATGTTTCATTTTTCCATTTTATAACAACTGAAGGGATTGAACGTGCGTCTTTTTCAATCCGTTCTCCTTCACTTCCGCACTAACACATATCTGTCACATCGTAAATAATCAATAATAATCACTAACTAACTAATAATTTCCAAACTTGTCCTTTTATATTACTTTGAAAGATTGACTTAACATTACATCATCGATGTGATGATCCTTTCCGTTGAGGTCCGATTTCCCAATGGATTTATTTCATTTGCTAAAAGTTTCTATTGTTTTCCTATCTGACCGATGTTTTTACATTTAAATGCCCAAGGCTGGTTGACATTTGACTAATTAAATTTATCATTTCCATTTCTGATTAATTAACCTGTTTTCCAAATCAAAGATATATTTAAAGATAAATTTAAAGATATAATTTTATCTCCAAATCTTTTTAAAATTTAGTTTTAAAATACTTTTTCTTTAATAAAGTTTTATTTTAATAATTTTTCATTATCTGTGCGATTTAGTATATACGAGTTTAAGATGATATTTAATTTCAATTTTTAATTCTTAAAGAAAATTTTTAAATGCGAACTTTTTAATTTACTTTCATGTTTAATAAATAAAAAAAAACAATGTAACGAACGTCTGTGCTCGTTACAATATATATATGTTGTGCCATTACAATTTAGTCACTAGCTAAATTTATAGTAATGTGCATGTAAGAAAATGTAAAACCAAAATCATCATCACATTTTTATATAACAATAAATGAAGCTGTAGGGCATCCAAGTTTAAACCCTACAAGATCCAGTTTTAAAAGCTTTAGACAGAAAGAGAGTGGGTCAACAATTATATTCTTTATTTGTTTGTGTGTTGATAGAAAGGTAATACACACAATTAATCTATTCAATATTAAATTTTTCTGTTAAAAACCAAAGTTATAACGCATATGTATAAGCAGTGTGTGTTATAAAAGCTATTTATGTTAGCCATCATTAAATGTCAGATATTAAACATTTTAACTTTCTTTAAAACTAACCTATGCTTGATCAATGCTAATGTATTATTCTATACCTCTATTTTGCTTTTCTATAATTGTAATTGGGATTTGAAAGCTAAGGATTTAATTTTAAATATTGGGGTTATAATTACTAAGCTAGCAATTATATTATTTAATGTCAGTTTATGAATGATGTGAAATGATAAAGTATGTGTGTACATTACATACAGAAATTTACATTTATTAAATATATTGAAGAGAAGGGTTAAATGTGTTGAATCAGATATCTATTTTTGTAGCAATTTTGTTTTTGTAAATGATTGTTTGTCACTTTGGGAGCTTAAGCTGGGTGGGAACTCTAATTGTAAAAATGTCTTATCTTAAGATTAAAGGAAAGAAACTCCAATTTTAAATATTACAGATATACATGAAAAAGGAAAAAGGATTAAGTCTATTTTTTTTTAAGACAAAAGTGTCTGAAAACCATGTGTGTGATTTTTTGGGTTGATCAAAAATAGCAATTCACACTATCACTCTAATTAGGTGAGTTGACTCAAAAATCAGATATAAAAGCAGTCTGGAAAATCAGTTGAGCTATTAGACTATTATTATATTATTATTGGGAGAGAGAGACTTTTTAAAAATTATTGAAACTAAAGCAGACAAACATTTTTAGTTCTGATATATAATTTTTTTTAAATCATTTTTTTATGAAGTTTTGAATGTTGAAAATATAAGAAATGACGGGGTAGAAAAATTAGATATGTGTACCATCAAGACCTGACCATCATGGAGCTGCAGATCATATAGGAAAGAAAAGATGTTTTGTCTGAAAAATAATATTCTACACCTTTCAACTGACCAGAGAAATAAGATGTTTTTAAATAGAAAGAAGAAAATATTACCTACATTCAAAGGAGATCAGAAAGATGTATTAATCTAATGATAAATATTAATCATCCAAGTCCAATTAATTGTTCCAGCAACTGAGTTTAAAACCCAAGAAATTTATAAACGTGAAAACAACTGCTGTATTTCATCCACTAAAAGAATCATGCTTGACAGGAAGAGAAGAAAAATTAATATAAAGATTTCCAAATTGTCCACTAAAGCAAATAACTTCAATAGGATCATCATCATCAAATAATTATACACTTTAAGAACGAGATTGTTCCAAAGAAACACGGAAATTGTTGCTGCCAAAGATAGATATTAAACAAGAGAAATGTGACTCATTAGAAGTCACTACAAAGAACTGGTAGTATAAAAATTTTTTTGATATATTTTCTTTATGATAGCAGAGTCTTAATAAAATTTTAGCAATAAAGTGATATATTTTATTTAAAGACAATTCAGATCAATTAAAACAATAATTTCTTACTAATAATAGCCTTGAGCACCATAAATGATCTTGAATGTATCAAAATTATTTGTTTATTAATTTACAGTTATGAAATATTAATGTGTAAAATAATTTTTTGTATTATTATTTTGGTTTTAAATAATATGTTGTTATTATGGGATAAAACACGCACATGCATAATAATATTTTTATATGTGTATAATTGTGTGCGAATGTGATGTAATAAGCAGTGTTGAAATATTAAATTATTTTGTTTTAAGAAAGTATAGCATTTCAGAGGTAGAAGGGAGGGGGAGAAAATGATTTAAAACTTGTTTGGTAAAACTTGCTCTTTCAATTCTACTAACATTTTTTTTAACATTCTGCTTACCTGTTAGATTATAAGGTATGTGTGCCAATGAGTGAATTTTTTTTTTTATATGAAATACTTTTCTTGTGGATGGAAAATTTTAACAAATCGGTTACCCAATTTAATACAATATACTTTTGAAATACATTTACGGGAAAGAGGGAAGAATTTAAAATTTAATGTTATGATTTTAAAACAGTCAATTATGATTATTGTTGTTATTGTTAATATAAATTTTCATGTTAAATATAGAAATTTTTATGTATATGTTAGAAATGCAGTAATAAATATTAGTTTATGTTATTAAATGAGGTGTATATATTTCATTAAGAGTAGTTTTTATCAAGTGTGATCATTCATCATCAATGGTTGAATATTAGTTGTTTAAGATATGATTAAATATGCTAAGATTAACAATAATTATGAATTTCTTTATAAAAATTAGGTTTTATGTTTAGGCTTAGTACTAAAGCTGTGGTTGAAACCATTGTCATTATCGTTATCATTATTGTTATCATCATCATCATCAATGTTTTAATTAATGAGCTATTTAAATGCTTAAAGGCCATAAATAAATATTGATTTCATAGTATTTAGTGATTTCTTAGTATTATTATAACCACCATCCCATCATCTATTTCATGCAAGGATGAGTGAATTGCCATCCTAAATTAATAGTAATCTGAGCTAGTAAAACTTATAAAAAAAATATTGAAACACATTTATTATGCTAAGGTCTAAGAAATGATTTATGTCTAATGAATTCCACTTCAGTTTAAAGATGATTTATGTTACCTAGGTGTTTACTTAAATATTAGTGCATACAAATGCTATGGGTCTAAAATCAAAATCTTCCATGTTTATTAAAAAATAAAGTACCAAAAAGGGATTCAAACCTGGTACATGTGAAAAGGTTATTAGATATAACTGTGTCTAGATTCAAATAATCTAGTGGCGCCCTGCTAAACCATATTCACTTGGTATTTGTTTGGATATGCACTTAACATCAAACCAAGAAATGAAAGTGGATAAAATCTACTATCTGTATACCTGAGCAGATATTTTATTGAGTTACTAGTGTACTCATGTCATGTGATTTCCATATACCTGAGTTATAATAGTTGTTATTAATAATTTGTTTATAATTATTGATATTGTAATATGTTGAGAAATCTAATTATAGAAATATTTTTAATTTATTCCTACTCATCATTTTAATATTTATGACCTTATGGCTATATAGCTACTATCCAGGAGTATGTTTCATTTAATCCAATGACCCTTAATATGATTGATAACTCAGTATGACCTTTTTGTTTAATAGCCACTACTCAGGTATTCTTCTCATAATTTAATTTAAGCTACAATGCTTTTCGTTTATTAAGCTAAATATTTATATTTGAATTGTTTCTTAATTATTTAATACATTTGGATCGTTTGATCATCTTTATTAAGTTACAATGAATATTAGAATATTTGAGACTTTAATAATATTTGGATTTTTGACAAATCCAATGATATTTTAATATACAATTGAATTTCACTTTAATAATATTTCTGTTGAATTTTACTAAAATAATGTTACAATATATATATATAACTATGCTGATGACATTCTATTTTTATATTTTATCCATAATTGAATAACAGCACAGTCCTTTTATTTTAAATGTCTATTTAAATTAGATTGATGGAATGAATATGAAAATAAAAGTATAAATTAGGCAATAAGTAAATTAGGATGTAAATGACTAAATGGATGATGAAAATAAGTAATAATTAAATAATAAAATGAAATGAGTCTGAGAATGAAGAGAAAAGCATAGAGTTGTATAAGAGTTAATGGATGATTAAGATGATAATGGAATAAGAGTTAATGAATGATGAATTAATTAGGATAATGACTTATGATGAAAGAAGAATAAAGAAAGATTGAAATGACAGATGAGAAGGTTAGTAGTGTTTAATTATTAAGTAATGATGCCCTAGATATACTCATAAATTATAGGGCTTAACAAAATTATTCTGATATACCTACATATAGTGACTATTACAATATTGATTGATGATGATTTCCATATAATCATAAGATATGTTGATATCAATAACAATAATAATGCATGGGTGTGCTGATTAGCAATAAGAATACTGACAACTAAACAATTTTTTAGCACAACAAGATTTATTTACCTTGTGTACAAATGTCTTTCAGACACATTACATGAAACAAGATAAATCCATTAACTAAAATCAGGGGTGGAAATTAATTACATGATAAGTAATGACAAACTAATATGACAAACATTTTGGATATGTTCTTTATTATTCTATCTCATAGAATAAGATATTTAAACCTTATTTGAGCTAACTTAGCATTTAAATTGTAAACAAAAGGTATTGATGTCTTTTGGATATACACAAGTTTTTAAATGTAAAAACTCTCAGTTATAATTTATTATATCAAACTGTAGCTATTTATTTATTAGAGTTTGATAAGGGCAATTATCATATGCAGCACGATTAATACTTTATTATCATTTAATATAAAAGATTCATTGAATTGGTGTGGAACAGACATCATAAGTTAAATGAACATATGACAACAAAACATTCACTATGTCCACAACTTAACCATTTACTAATTAACAGATCTTACCAATACACATTGTCCATGTACATCCCTTGCTTTTTTATATAGGAGTTCTACAAACACTAATAAGTTTTGGTTGGTCTGTTTATAAACTGATGAAGATTACACAACATCATAAAAACACCATTCCAATTAGACAAACACTATAGATATATCAGTGTCCCTTAATCTGACTTTATCTTATCATTGCTATTGAATTATGAAATACAAAACATCACCATACATGTTGGAAAACTAACTATATAACTTCATGAGGGATCTAACAATAAAGGGAGGCTCTACAAAACAACATGATAGTTGTATAATAATATGGCCAATTCCAATACCTTCATAGGTATAAAAGTGCTGGCAGTCCTTGTCACTGGACAATAGAATTCAGACCATGGGGATCATCCTCTTTTAGGATTAACTATGCTCAAATCACTAACTATTAATCAGCCTCAACAATATCTTCTTCTCATTTAAACCGCAATGAGAAATGCTCCATCAGCCCATGCACAATATTAATATTAACCCTATTATATTGATGCCATTACATGTGGCACATACTTATCAGCTAAAAGCTGCCACAAAACTGATCAATACAATAGCAAGGTAAAACAACACTAATAATAAAAGTGGAAATATAAATATTCCATTTCACAATGCAGAAACTATTAATGTTTTATAAACAAACCACCAAAATATATGTCAAATGATCATTACTTATTTTAAAATAGCAATTATATTTTTGGTTATAGCAAGCCATGTACCTGTAAGCAAGGAAGATCAAACTACATTTGATATTTAAAGTGGACATGTTCCTTCATAGGCAAAATTAAGCAATAAAAGCAATGCTTATTAAATTATTTTATATAGTAGAACAATTGTGTCATTATGTGTATAATTTTGACAAGTTTGGGTCTGTTTGTTCCCCTTCTCAATATAATATTAACATCTGTTTTGGCAGTGCAAGAGATAAACATTTCTCTTTCTTACCAGATAAATGATATTTAACATTATGCCTTTCTTTCATTGGGAAAATAACAAAAGTATGGGTAATAAATGTATATAACTTTATACACATCTACATCCTTACTAAGTATATTCCATACCCTGATAAATATATATAACAAAATAATCTCTGAATCATACATGAAAGAAAAAATAACGTATTATAATATTAAACATATCAATAACAAAATAAATGAACATTTTCTCCCATTAGATTTTATCAAAGTTTGATCCATTCTTATAAGCAAAATGACAAGAAAATGGATATTATAAGCAAATCTTCCCAAGTAAATATATATATATTGATTATCCTGTTTTATATTAGCATACTTCAGACGATATTTAAATACTTTCCAAAGGTAATAAAAATCATTTTGTTGGTTTATATACCGATGTCATTATAGCAAGACAATATTTAAATGCTTTCCAAGGGTAATAAAAATCATTTGTTGGTTTATATATTGATGTTATTATAGCAAGACGATATTTAAATACTTTCAAAAGTAATAAAATCATTTGGTGGTTTAGATACCGATGTCAATATAGCAAGACAATATTTAAATACTTTCCGAAGGTAATAAAAATCATTTTGTTGGTTTATATACCAATGTCATTATAGCAAGACGATATTCAAATACTTTCCAAAGGTAATAAAATTAGTTTTAAAATTATTTATTGATTTGTGTATTTTGTTTTTCCATCCGCATGAAAGTCGGTCATAATTTTAAATGATCTGGGTGATTTTAAAACAGTTTAAAATATTATTACTTTGCAAGTTATTCAATAAAGATAAAAATGAATAAATACTTCTTTCACTTCCTTTCTATCAGCAAATGAGGATGTTTTTAGTTATACGGAGAAGAATTTATTCAATTACAAACATGACATTCTGGGCATTTTTAATTAATATATAACATATACTTTTCCAAATGCACCACAATTAAAATAAGTTTATTACGATCTTTAAAACAAATCTTTTAAAATCATTTATGGATTTTGTTTACTTTGTTTTTCCATCCACGGTAATATCTGTCATAATTTTGAAATGATCTGGACAAATTTAAACATTTAATATTACTAATTTATAAGTTGTATAATCAAGATAAAAAAATAAATTACTATTTCTTTATTCACTACTATCAACAAATTAATTTGTATTTAAGAATGTTAAGCAGAATTGATTCAATAGTAAGCAATTATTATTAAAATATACTTGGCATTAATATTCTGTCATTTTCTATTTTCATCAGCTACACAAATTAATGCCAAACACTACTAGCAGATGAGTTTTTTCTCTGATGAAAATAAGACATAAGTTATGCATTTCTTTTTTTTTCAATTGACTAAATTTTATATGATTTAAAAATGGCTTTTTAGATGATTTATTATATCTCTGAATCCTTTTCTTCAAAACTAGTTCGATTTATTTTTATTGAGATGACAATTTATAAACAACATATTTTTCAGATTTATGCTTAATAGCAGCCCGAAAATCAAAACACTTTAATATTTTTCTTTTTAATCGAAATAATTTGCGCATCATTCTTAAAATCTGACAATTGCTTAAGATAAAGAAAACAAACGTAATCGCTTACATTTTCTGGTATTGTTCTTCATTTCCAATGGTTCATGTTGAGGCAAGTATTTATTCAAGTAACAGTCATTCAAGCTTCTCCAGTAGACAAAATTAAGAATTATACAATCGATGGAAAATAGTGCAGAAATATTACAGAATTATTAAGTTTCTACTCCATTTTGTTTATATCCATATAGTTATGAGATTTTGTCCAAATTAATTTTCAAGGTTATTATTTTTCGTTTATTCCTTATATTTTATTTTATAAGTGGAGAGTTACAGTCTCATTCCGATTTTCTTTCTTTTAGTAGACCCCGTCTACAAACTTGTTATAATAACTGATACACAGGCTTATTATATAAACACCTGTGTCTATATATGTAATATATATGGTATATGAGCATAGACTTTCACAACTCACCACTCTCCAGTCTATCTAATAACTCTGATACACTCAAGCACATATATGCTGAAAAGATAAATAATCACCGATATATGTATTTCATGCTAAACCAGCAATCATCAGTTGGTCCAGATTATCATCTCCCACACATATATACTATAAGTGCTCAGATATATATTAAGATAGACAATCTTCATACTTTAATAGACAGACTCCAATCTACTACACACTCCAACATCAGATTTTCAAATGGACAGTTGAAGTATTGGAGTGTGTAGTAGATTGGAGTCTGTCCATTAAAGTATGAAGATTGTCTATCTTAATATATATCTGAGCACTTATAATATATATGTGTGGTTTAGCATAAAATACTATATTGGTGATTATTTATCTTTTCAGCATATATGTGCTTGAGTGTATCAGAGTTATTAGATAGACTGTAGAGTGGTGGGTTTTGAAAGTCTGTGCTCATTTACCCTATATATTGCATATATAGACACATGTGTAAATATAATAAGCCTGTGTTTCAGTTATTACACTGTAGAGATGTCTGCCCATCCTTGCATATGTATTTAATAGATTATATCCTGTAAATGTGTGGTTCAGATTGACCTTAGGTCAACATGGGTGTGATAAGAATCTCAGCCTCGGGGTGGTCTTCAAGCATTCCATCATCAGGTTTTCAATTGGATGGACAGTTGAAGTGTTGGAGTGTGTAGTAGATTGGAGTCTGTCCATTAAAATATGAAGATTGCCTATATTAATATATATCTGAGCACTTATAGTATATATGTGTGGGAGATGATAATCTGGACCAACTGATGATTGCTGTTTTAGTATGAAATACGATTTCAGCATATATGTGCTTGAGTGTTTTGGAATTATTAGATAGACTGGAGAGTGGTGAGTTGTGAAAGTCTTTATAGTATTTATTCTTTGTGTTATAATGCCTGATTGGTCCTAAATGATCCAATTACTGTAAAATGTGAATAAATTAATAGTTTTATCCCTCTAGTGAGAACCATGTAGACTGCTATATTTCAATTTCAATTAAAATATAATATATTTAAAGATTGTTTATAAAGAAAATTTAGAAGAATTATAAATTGATTTTGTTGTTTATTTTTAATTACTGTTTAATACTAATAATAAAGTGTTAAATATTTTTATGCTTCTAAATTGGTTTTAATACCATTAAAATATTATTTGAAATAGCAGCCACTGGAACCTGTGATAAAATGTTTATGATTTTTAGCCACTCTATCAGACTTTCCAGTGTCTCACATTCAAGATCATAATCACTTTCAAAATATTTCTTAGAGAGCATTTGCTTGGTTGGAAAATTATAATCCACAAGCATTTCACTCTATAACTAGTTTCTACACACTGATGTTTAATATCTCAACAAATTATTACCCATTAAAATTTAAAATTGTACATACTGGTCCACTGGATAAAACCTACTATCATTGAGCCAAAACATATGGTTACAAGTTTGATATGCATATTCGTTCCACAATATATGTAATATACAACTATATATATATATTAAAATACAGTAAAATTTACATAAATTATATTATTTTTAGAAGTACTTTTGACTATACATTTTGTAGCCTTTATCAACTATATAACATTGAATAATCAAAACGAGACAACTTTTAACAATACCCATAGTTCAATTCAGATTTCCCACATATCTGTTATTTTAACATTTGATGACTGGCGATTTATTAACATTTGATGATTTCTTAAAATCAACATAGCCTCTTTTATTTTACATTTATTATGACAACGTTCAATTTGAATAATTTTCATATTTTTATAATCAAATTTAAATCCATATTGACAAGATTTATTATGATCAAATATAACAGATTTTCTCTTTTTGAATTATATTATATAAAAGCATATGCTTTTTTATTCTCTTCTCAAATGTACACTTAGATTCACTGATATATTGTAAGCTGTATCCACATCATCATCAACAACCATTATCAATCCACTGCAGGATGAAGGTCTCTCCAAGTTCAATCCATCTTTTCCTATCTTCTCCATGTCACCCCTGCACACTTTCTTATTTCATCTATCCATCTCACATGTGGTCTCTTTCTGGGTCTTTTACAATCTCTTGGAATCCAGATTAAAATTTCAATTGTCCATCTGTTATCATCTCTTCTAACAATATGGCCAACCCAACTCTACTTCAGTCTTTTAATTTTTTCAATGAGGTCAGTAACACCTGTTTGTTCTCTTACCCATACATTGCATTTTCGATCCCTTCTTGTTACACCCAACATGCATCTCTCCATACTTCTTTGAGTGGTCTCAAAGAAGTATGGAGAGATATCAATCTATATATAATATAATTTTGATTAAACTTTGAATTTTAGAGTTATTAAGTAATCTATTTATGTTATTTATTGAGAAAAATGCAATATAACTTAAAACATTATAAATTCTCCTAATAAACTTGACCTGCGCATCAGATATAAATGGTATTGAAATCCATTTTGTTTTGATATTATTTTCAGTTTTAATTTTATTATAGTGTTGATTCTTTTTAAATTTTTTAATAATATTAGTAATAGCATTTTTATAATAACCAATTTTCAAAACATCATTAACAAATAAATGTACATTTTTTATTTTATCACTAGAATATTTGCACAATTTTTCATTTCGAAATAAGAATGATTTCAAACCAGACAACTTATCACATATAGGTACATATGATTCATATGGAATCAAACCTCATCTTTCAATTGGTTTAATTAATATAAGATAATATAAACTATAATCATTATGTGTAACTTGACTATCCAAGAATTATATGGAATTGTATTTCTCTTCAGTTATAACCTACTTTATATCCTTAATCTGATTTAATTCATTAAATAAATCGATTATTAAATCTTGTTTTCCACAAATAAAAACATCATCCACATATCTATGATATTCTTTAATTTTTTGATATTTCAATTGCTTTAAAATTTTACTTTCATAAGTTGATATCACAAAATTACAAATTTGAGCACAGCAGGAAGACCCATTGGCCAACCAAAACTCATTTTATAATATTCATTATTAAAATTAACATAAATATTTTTATCAATAAATTGCAATACTTTTATAATAAAATTTATGATATCAGACTTTACAAATAACAGAATTGTGGTAAATCTGAATTGAACTATGGGTATTGTTAAAGGTTGTCTTGTTTTGATTATTCAATGTAATATAGTTGATAAAGACTACAAAATGTATAGTTGAAAGTAATTCTAAAAATAATATAATTTATGTAAATTTTACTGTATTTTAATATATATATATATATATATTGTTTCTTTAACTGTTTTTTTTTATTTTTCTATTAGATAAGTGAAACTAATCTGCTGTGAGATTTCTTTAATATAGAGAAAAATAAACATTTGTTGCATAATGTGTGTGTGTGTTTTTTTACTCCATAAAAGGAAAGTACATGCTCAAACACCTATTAACTAATTTAACCTTATGAATGAGTTTGATTTTGGTGGTGATAGTGAACAAAGGTTGGATTGTAAGCTACCCTTACAATATAATGAACATAACAGATAATAGTATATTATAAAAAGTATTATAATCCCCATATATAATTTCAGTTACTTTTTTAACTGTCAATAATATTATATAAAGAATAATATAATCTAGAGAAGAACTTTCTGTTAAATACTTAACTTTCTTTAAATATTTTAAAATGATACTGGGAGAACCTTAAGTGATTAATTAAAGTACTTCTGTGGATTTTAATACTTATTATAATATATTATTGCCATTATATTTAATTTTATTTATATTTTTTAATTTAATGGATTTCAATGACTTTAGCATCCAATAGTTAAGAAATGATGAAAGCAATATAAAAAAAAATATTTTACATGCAAAGTTTTTTTTTTCAAGTGTTGTGAAATTTATCTTGTATTTATTCTCCAAATTGTTGAAAAATAAAATTGAATAATTGTTCAAATTTAATGCAGAAGTATACTATAATATAAAAAACAATAATTTTAAATGTAAAAAAGAAATATTGAATATTCAGAAACATTTGAAAGGAATTGAACATTTTATATTTTTAAATGAATAGTTATAGAATAGAATTTAAAGTTTTTGTTAAAATAATTTTATATTATTTAAATTTATCTTGTGTAAAAAGTTTGAGAAAAAAAATTATTTTTGTTCTACAAGCAATATCAACAAACTTATAACTATATGAATTTTGTTAATTTATCCGACAATAGGATATAAATGATTTAGAAATATGTTCTGAGTTATAGCTCTAAGCATGTCAAGTAGTGCGTGACAAGTCTATAATTTGAAGGTTATTTATGCAGTTTCAAATTCCCTTGAAAAGATCAATGACAATAATAATATTGCTGATAGGAATTATTAATAAATTTATTAATAAATTTATTAGTCATAAATTGGAAATTAATTCACATAAAAATTCATGGCTGCTGATCATTTTGGAATTTAAATAGAACCTTAAAATTGATGATATGATTTGTTTGAAATAAGATAATGATTTGAAAAAGAATTTAATGATGAAATCTCAGTATATTGAGAAAGTTAAAGTACAAATGGATAAGCTTGTATTTTTTTTAAATTGAAGTATATAAAAAAATTTAAAAAAAGCTTACCATTTTTAAAAAAAGATAAGAATAAGTCCTAAAGTAATAATTTGTATTGTAGTATGTATTCTTCATGTTCTATAAATTCTTCTAGTTTGTGAATGTAAAGTTGTATAAACATAGAAATATTTTGACAATTATAATAGATTTTGATTGCTCATTTATATATCAGACTTCTAAAAACATTGATAAGTTATTGGCAGCCATTTTAAGATATGATGAAAAAAATATTGCTTCATTTTTTGAATTTGTAGACAAAATTAAGAATATTGTAGTTTATGGAAAAAAAAAAGTTCATTAGTTTACCTTTTTTGTATTTGTATTTTTAAACTAAAATGATAATTAAAAAAGGTTAAATTATTAACTAAAAGTACTTCAATGGATTATAGCACTTTTATAATTTATTATTCCTATTATATTCATTATTTTTTATTATAATACTTATTATTATAATGGACATTTTATTATTATATATCTATGTATGTGTTTTTCCCTAGAATTGCAATCAGATGAGAGAATTATGGTCAACAGTTTATTAGGAAATCCAGCAATTCTTCCATGTAAAGCTGAAGAAAAGATTTCCTATATTATATTATATAAAAGTCAGTCATTAGATCAAGTTGTAGTATACATGTATTCTGACTTGTCAAATGAGTCCATTGGTGATCTTTATCAGCGTGCTGCACTGATCCTTGGACCTGGTTTTCCTCATGTTACAATATTTAGTAGCAGAAAATCAGATGAAGGTCTGTATGAATGTCACTGCAACAATCACATCTCCAGGATTAACTTACAGATTAAGTTTCCTCCAGGTATTTGGAATAATAGTATAAATATAATTACTTACAATGTCTAAATAAATTGAAACTTACTTTAAATTTATTTACTTACTTATTTTATTTCTATACAATTAATAAAAATCATACAATGATATACATGGAATAGTTTTCTATTTTCCAAAAAAAAAAATTCATATGCCAAGGCCACATACATAAAAATATAACAAGTGCACCTGCAAAAGTCTTTTTATTCACACTCTTCTTATATTTTTCTTTATGTTTTTAATCATAATCTTATTCTTAATTTATTATGTAATGGTATAAAAAATAATAATGAAGTTACTTATCGTTAACTAACTTCAAACACAACAATTTCACACTTTTAAATTTCAATTTTTTCTGTTAAAATGTGCATACTCTGAAAATTTTTATATAAAGGTGATTTCCATAATAACAGAAGCAGTAGATTAATTATAAATTATGCAATGTTGAGCAGTAATACATTACATCTAGTAGAAATGAATGTGACATTAGTGTATAAAGTATGTAAAAAAGGCAGCTAAAAAATTCCTTTGTGAGAAAGGACATAATCTCATTTAACACTATGATATATTTCCAGTTCTTAAATGTATTATTATCAATATAATGATAAGTTTCATATTTTCAAAAAAAGATAAGAATGATTTGCTGGGTTAATAAATTGGGTGTTTTTTTTTCAATTTGCCATCATTTTTTATCATTGTCTAAATAAGAAAATTGTTTAGTATTGGAATCTCTGCAAATTTAGGATTTAAAATAATGTGTTAAAGTTCTAATAGTGAAACTTAATAATTAAATACTACAATAATAAATGCAGACACTTTATTGTTTTTGCTTTTATACACAGCCATGATCTTAACATTTTTCTTTTAAAGAGCATTAACATTACTATTTTACCATTACAAAAAAAATGCTATTGATGATAGAATTATATCTTATATTGTCACTTAATTCACATAACTCCTTTTCAGCAAACTCATTACTTAATTAATGGAATTAATAAAAACTAGATATACAAAGCACTTTCCATTAATGTTCAATATTTTGTTGTTTTTTTAATATAGATTAGAATGTTAATCATTTCTCAAATATTTTACTATCAATGATTAAATCATCAATATATATAGTCTGGAATTGAATTTTAGATACATATGATCAGTAGTCATGAAATTTTTATGAACTCATATTCCTCATATCTGTAATTGTTTGAAAATGCATCTGTCAACTATCATTACTTCAAACTTTTCGATTATGAAAGAATACCATGAAGATTAATGACAAAAATAAAAAATATATCTTTGATAAGTTTAGTTAAAATTTTTCCACACATAAAACAACTGTTTTAGAATTGTAACATTTTACACCATAGACATTTTAATATTTATTCTAAGCAAAATTAACTGTGCTAACTTTATGCAATCCATATCTGGAGAAGAAATAACATAAATACAATCATTTTTGTTTGTTTTTTTTTCTTTTCAAGTACACAAATTTGAAATGAACAATCCATTATTCATTTCAATAAAAAAATAGTATGATTTTTTTTTCCTTCAAAGCAAAATGAATTATATTAAGTCCATGAAATTTAAAAAAATAATAAAATAAAATAAAGATCTAAAATGGCATTTAAGAAAAAAATAAGTTTTGATATAAAATCTGTTTTTTTTTTCTTTTTTCTTTTAGATTAGAATGGAATATTACTTCATTTAAATTTCATGATTGACTATGCCTTGTGCATAAATAGGAAAAACACCACTAACAGTTAGGTAGATCTAATCTTGAATACTTTTGAATCATATTTTGAATAACTTCAACTGAAATGAATTTAAAGGGCAGTTAAAAAATTACAAGACTATATTAAATAACATCACAAATTGACTTTTAATATTTGTCAGAAAAGAAGTGAATGACGATTATTTTGTTTTGGTGAATCTTATTTAAAGAATGATTTATATTTTATTTTATATAATTTGGATTTTAAACAATAATCTGGGTAATATTTTAAAAGTAACTGTCAGAAAAAAAAAAGAAATGAATTTGTAATAACTTTTTTTTTACTTGTTAAAAGTATTTTTTAAAGAAATAATAATAATTATTATATGTCACATATTTTATGCTAATCAAGAAAATGTAAAGAATTAATGATAATCATATAGATGTAATAAATGTGTAAATCACAAATAGCCATAGTTAACAAGTAATTATTTCCATTAGTCTCATTTTCCCCTTAATTTGATTACTGAAAATTCAATTTTAAGTAAATTGATTTATATATGCACACCTATTTGTTCAAAGTTTAATAGTTTACATATGCTCACATCAATATACATTCCTATCAGTTTAATAAGTTAGGGATTGATTTCAGAACAAGGCATTCCTGTACAAATTATAGTTGTATATCAAAGTAAGTTTTGGACCAAAAGGCCATTTCATATAATTATTGCATAAAAAGGTTATTTAATTAGTGTTCGGCTGAAGTGTCAACTCTTTGTAGACATTATTATATAAATGGTAATGTTTAGAAATATAAACTAAAGTACATTCCTTATGATTATTGTAATAAAAATAATGTTGATGTCTATCTCATATAGAATATATGTATATATGTTATAATAGGCATGTGAGCCAAAGAACTATTATATTTATGAATTCATACATATAATTATATTTAAGTTTATTGAAGACTGGGTTAAAGGTACAGTAAATACAACACTGTCTAGGTATATTTTAATACTATAGTAGTCAAAATTACACCAAACTCACAACTCAACCAGATTAGACAAAAAATAAATGCTAAAATATAACCAATAGTTTCACTGCTACAAGCATACATTTCAAGTGTAAAGGACTATTGTTGAATCATTTGCTTATATCAGTGAAACCATTGGTTGCTTTTTTGAGTTTATTTTTGGCTAATCTGGTTGAGTTGTCAGTTTAGGATAATTTCGATTGTTTTAACTTTATGTTTTTAATGACACTATGATATATAAAAATTAAAGAATTTTGTTAAAAAATAAATTGCACGTGAATTAATGATTACTTAGTAAAAAATATTGTTTTATGATTTGTTAATTTTATTAAAGAAAATAAATTGCACATTAATTAATAGATGCACACTTAAATAAATTATTGTTACTTTGTTTATTTAAGATTTCACAAGTTTAATATCAAACACTAGAAGTAACTTATGTTCTCCATAATGTAGCCCGGTATTACAAATGGGGTTGTGCAATGATTACATTATTATATTGAATAAAACATATTATTTTAAATACACGTGTGTTAGTTTATTTCCTGATGCTTAAAGTCAGGTGGCACCCATGTAATTTATAAAATAAAATGTTTGGTAGATTGCAGTTTATGGGTAATAAGAGAATAGCCAAAATAGTATTTAATTAAGTTATAAATAAGGGACAGGCAATAAATTGGGTGAGAAAGGTAGTACAGTTTGAAGAAAATCTGAATAAAAAAATTATAACAGTATACTTATACAAAAGATGGGATGATTGTGATAGGTGAATTGCTGAGTATTAGAGTGGCAAGGAATGGAATAGCAGATAGGTGCATTAATAAAGTTTAGAGAGTTGGAGAGATGGAGAACTAATATGGAGATAAAAAAGAATTTAATTATATATTGTACCAGTCAGTTTCTCTGTTTATATAACAAGCATCTAGGCAAAAGTACCTCGAATCCAATCATGTGCAAGATACATAAGTCAGGAATATTCATGAACTCTGCCCTATTTGCCTATTTTCCAGATCTACCAACTTACGAGCAACAATCCAGCTGATACTGATCTAATTTATTTTTCTCCACCGGCATTGCAAAACGGAGACACAAAGAGACTCTCTCTCTCTCTCTCTCTCTCTCTCTATATATATATATATATATATATATATATATATATATATATATATATATATATATATATATATATATATATATATATATATATAACACCAAAACTGTCTAACACTATACTAGCAAAAATAAAAATGCAAAACCATAAAACAATACAATACTAGATTAAATTTTAAAATTTTACCAAAATCCTTACACAACCATGGTTTCATCTACTACAAATAGACCTTCTCAAGTGAAAATCAATCTAAAGGAAAACACACATATATATATATATATATATATATATATATATATATATATATATATATATATATACAAACAAACCTTCCCATAATTCACTACAAATTCCACCTTCCCTTAATATCAAAAGAAGTCTTCATGAGATTGATAGCCTCAGAATCAAGGAGTTTTATCATCAAAGTCTCCTTTATTCTTCTTTTTAACTCATTCTTTTCATAAAAAATAACCGAAGCATTGTTAAACAATATTCTATGACCTGTATTCAATTCATGAATATATAAAGCTGAGAAGGTATATTTGTAGTAGATGAAACCATGGTTGTGTAAGGATTTTGGTAAAATTTTAAAATTTAATTTAGTATTGTATTGTTTTATGTTTTGCATTTTTATTTTTGCTAGTATAGTGTTAGACAGTTTTGGTTTTCTATTTAGGTATACTATTTAATATTTTGAATAGTGATATATGGTTTTGTGAATTTCATATTTTATTTGTTTTGTGTATTTCTATTACTAATTTTATTATTTTTGTGCTTTTGTTTAATATTAATTATTTTTTTGTATTTGCATAGTTATTAATTTTCTTTCAGTATGTGGCACTTTTTATAAGTTAATTATAGTGTTAGGCAGTTTTGGTTTCCTAATTAGGTATACCATTTAATATTTAGTTTAGTGAATTTCATATTTTATTTGCTTTGTTTTGTGTATTTGTATTATTAATTTGTATTATTTGTTTATTATTATTTATTCGTTTGTATTTGTATAGTTATTAATTTTCTTTCTGTATGTGGCAGGTTTTGTATGATAATTTTTTTTGTGTAGAAATTTTAGAAATAAAAAAGTTGATTAATATGTCTAATAGAATTGAATCTTTAAAAGCTCAGGTTAATTTTCTTAAGTCTTGTAGGTTTTGCAATGTGTTTCCTAATTCGTGTAATATTAGATTGGATAGGAAACTGGTTTTATTTTCTAATTGTGATTTTATTCTAAATTTTAAAAGATTTATTCTTAAACAATTTATTATGCAGATTATGAGTAGTTTATCTAATTTAATTGATAGTTATAAAATGTTTAGAAGAAAGTTTGATTTTAGAAGGAATTTTAATTATTCTGTTTTAAATTCTTTTTTAAAGTGGTTTAGGAGTAAGTGTAAAATCACTTATAATAATAAGTATTTCAAGAAATTTAAATGTTTGATTGGAAAGGCTGAAAATAAAAGTTTTGTGAAAGGAAAAGAGTTTAGATTTGGGTTTTATAAAAATAGGCCTGATGCTTCATCTGTTTTAAATTTGTCAAATTATGTTTTGAATGTATCTGATTTGGCTATTTTAGCTAAGGGTTCTGGCTTTGTTCCATTTGCTAATAAAAATTTAGTTTTTGATTTTGTTTCTGCAATTAAAAGTAGTAGTAATATTTCTGATGAAAATAAAATGTCTTTACAGGTTATTTTCAATAGTCAATTACTTAAAGGAGAAAAATTTGTTTTTGCCCCTAAAGAAATTAGTTTTGTTAAAAAATGATTGAAAGCCAGTGATGTAGTATTTTTAAAAAAAAATAAAGGTGGCCGGTTTGTATTGTTAAATAATATTGATTTTAAAAGTAAAGTTTCTCATGACTTCCGCTTTTGGCATCCATCTTTGCAACTGGTCTTATTAAAAGCGTCCCTTTGCGATTCAGTTTCAAGAAGACAGGGACGATTGTCCCCTTACCTTTACGTCTTTTATTCAAGGTAAGTCGGTTTTAAACATTATTTATTATGGAAAGTGATAATATAATCAATAATTTTCAAATTAATGTTAACCCCGATCTCAGCATTCAACCTAGCAATGCAGCCATCGGTCGTAAATATTATAACCTTAGATCTAATCTAAATGCAACTAAACTAACTTCTATTACAAATAAAAACCCACAAACCAATAAATCAAATGAAAACACCATCGCAAATATCAACAAAAGTTTAGAAAATATTCAACTTACCCCTAATATAAACAATAGCATAAATATCTCATCAAGCGAAACTATTGAAATCCTTAACAATACAAGCAAAAACCAATCATCTCCTCTCCGAAGATTTTACGCTCCCGCAGAAGACTCTAATGAGCAATTTTCTTTGCCCTATAATACCCTGAAAACCATATCTGAAAATAATAGACAAAATTTCCAACAAGATGATATCGGCAAATTTTTTAAAGTTAAAACTTTTCCACCAGAGGTCGACAAAACCAGCGCTGTCACATTACAGTTTGTCAACAGTAAATTTAAAAATCAAAAAGAAGAAATAAATTTTAAAACTAATAAGCCTCATTGCAAAACAAACAAAGATTATAGCACAGAACAATCCATTGCTACATCAGCCAACTTGCAATCTAAACCAATTTCCTCATTTCCAATATTGAAAAATTCCACTACGTACGCAAATATTGTAAGGTCTAAAAATTCTGAGAGAATCTCCGAAAATATTAAGGCCGATAATTTCAATGAACTATATTTGAATATCTCAGAATTAGACACAGAACAAGAATCAAACACTCTAAAAAATGTCTCATTTAATATAAACGATCTTAATGATGACATGTTCCAAAAAATAAATAATGAGTTTAACAAAACGATTCCCAACACTCTGTATAAATCGTTTACAAACTACTACAGCGATAAGTCGTTAATCTTAGCCATAACAAATCAACAATGTGCATTACATAAGTTCCCTCTAGAACAATTATACAGTCTAATCAATCAAAATCAATTAGGCAGAGGCATTCACATGATCCTTAATCATCCCAATGACCGCTATGTTATTGTTGAGTTTAAAACGTGGGCGGACCGTATGAACTTTAAAAATAACTACCGATCTTTGGGAAATTATATACTTTGCTCCATAGATATGAACCGTCCAGTTACACTATCTGGCAGAATTCAAAACTGCCTTGCCCATTTGAAAGAACAAGAACTACAAGACATCCTTATTAATTATGGTTCAATTAGTAAATTTAAACACCTACTAAACCCTCACTTCGAAGATCAAATTCTGTCCAATACAGTTGTCTTCACACTTACTTTAAAGAAAAACATTATACCCACTGACATACCCACCATTATTACTGCAAGAGGCTCTCCTATGGTTTTGAACTTCAGGGGAGTACAGCCACAATGTTTCTTCTGCCTTCAAAGAACACACCTTATTAAAGATTGTGCAGCAAGAATATGCATACACTGTGGTATTAAAAAGAATAAAGTTCACAGATGCCCTGGTAGACCTATTAATACGGCTATCACATCCTTAAATAGACAATCACCACATGGGACTAATTCAAACAGCAACCTCACAAACCCAGACAATCTGACTCAAATAAATCCTCCAACAAACCCTCTCACATCCAAACCTATCTTTCAAAATGAAAATCTTCAAGAAAGAACAAACACCAACCTCTACACTAATAGTAGTGAATCAGAGAACCAAGCAATAACATATACTGCTACTAAACCAATCTCTCAAACCAATAATACTCAAGATCATTCATTAGATACATATTGTACTAATCCCCGAGAAACAATGCTAGGCCAAACTCTTTCTACAAAAGAAGACAATATGACCAAACCATCTAACGAGAGCAAGGAAAACCCAGGCGATGAAGAAAATACACTTAAAAAATTTCAAAACAATTCATTTATAACAACTCCCACCCAGCTTAAAACCAATGATGCTTCATCATTCTTGCCAGCTAAGTCTAATAAACCTAAACAAAGTGATCCACAAACTGTCCTCAATTCTTCAATGCCTGCAGTAATCAACCATCCAGATGAAAAGACTTATCAAACACTGAACCCAAAAGTCAGCATAATTAATGTTTCACAACAGTTACAGCAAACCGAAAATGACTCAGATCTAAAATTTAAACCAAATTCTTATAACAATAAAAAAACACTTTCATCAAAAGTACAGGAAAAAGAAAACAACACTACTAAACTTAAAAAAACCCCAGAAACCAACACAACAAATACCCAAAATACAAATAAGAAAGTTATAAGAAAGTTAAAAAAAAATCAATTCGCTCAGATAAATCAAGCTCTGATGATGACAGCTCCCATCCAATACATTATTCACCACCACCCGCTAGCAAACAAATCTCAGATATATCCAGCACAAAGCTTCACAAATTCATAGAAAAAAAGAGGAAAACCATGGATCCTATAACCATCGATACCATTGATCCATCTGACGAATCTCAGACAGATTACACTACTTCATCAGACACCGAAGACTTCATGGATGCGTTTCCTCAACCAACAAATATATCACCAATCCATCCACAAGTTCAATCACAAGACTCTGATTTCCAAACAACATCAGAACTCATTAACATAGAGATGCCCCACATTGACTTGGTACACTTTGCTGAGGACGGTTTGGATTAATCTATCATGTTCTGCAAAATTGCTGGCATTAATATTCGTGGCATCAACTCAATTGATAGAGTTCTAGCTATTAAAAACTGGCTCTCGCTCTGCTCCCCTCATATACTTCTTATGGGTGAAACTAAATATCACCATAAGACTGATCATAAAATATTATCTCTTCTCTCAGCTCTCAGATTTACTAGATTTTCCATAGGCCATTCTGCTTCAGGTGGAGTCGGTATTCTTCTCAGCAAGTCAACACCACCAAACAGTTTTAGTATTCTATTCCTAGATGCCAATATTATTATCATAGAAATAGACTATTGGGGTTATCCGATCATCATAGCTTATATATATACAGACAAAGACATCTCTCAATATCTAAAAATAATCCATATCCTAAATGCCATCAACGCTAACAGAGCCTCTCCTACTATTCTTCTGGGAGACTTTAACACTACATACAATGACTTCAACAAGAGATTTTTGCATCTAATAAATCGCAGATTAATGTGTGGAGAGGGTTTCTTCCCTCCTGAAGCCTACTCTTTTTATACTAAAACTAAAAAGTCCCTGATTGATTTGGTTTTCTACACCCCAGACCTCCATTTCAACCTTGATGCAGCCTTGGCCCCTGTTGCTTTCTCTGATCATATGGCTCTAATCTTACAACTTACACCTATTGCAATCCCTACACCCATTGATGGACCTGTTAAAACCATGTGCATGATCACCCAATCAAATATGACCAAAGCGATAGTATCTGAGGCATACATCCTTTCACCAGAAAATAAACATCCTTTCCCTGCCTTCTGAGGAGGGCTGGTTTTCCTTCATTGGAATACTTCAGTCCATATTAAATCACCACACCAGGAAAATCAAAGGACCTAATGGCCTTCTAAATGACCTAACAGACATTAATATACAACTTCAAGCATCACAGCAAAATTTCACAAATACAGAAAAAATTATCTTCCTTAAAAATCTCTACAAAATCAAGCAAAAGTCCTTTGCAGAATATATATCCATCAGGAGAGCCAATTGTTTCTTAGCACAACAACACTGCTGGACGAGAGACTACCCCAGATGAGCACTGGGATACAATAAAAAACAAATCACTCCCTTGTCCATTAATACTAATGGAACAAATCTTATTGGCTTTCCAATGATGCAGCACATCAGCAAACAATTCTGCCAATTAATGCAAAAAGATGGAGCTCCTCCTATAAACAGCTGGTTAGATGCTGGTGACCCTGGTGAACATGGCATCATGGAAATCCAAATGAAAAAGAAGATAACATCTCTTCCTGACAGCGTTCATCCTGGCCTTCATGGCATCCCAAATTTTTTCTCAAACACCTCAGTCAATTCACTGTGCCAATTATTAAAAAAATGATTGATCACCTAGCCTCTGGCAACAGAAACATAACAGATCTTTACCCAGTGGCACTCGTGCTTTTTATTAAAAAAGCAAAACCACTAAACGACATTAACAGTATCCGGCCAATTTCCATGACCCCATTGCTTATCAAGATAATTGAGTCAGTCATTAAAGATCAAATCCAAAACTCAAATTCTTAGCCATATCTCATCAAACCAATACGGAAAAAAGGGATCATCAACCTCGCATGCTATGTCCAATGTAACTGCACTGTTCAATTACATCAGAGGACATCGTAAATCAAAACCTATTGCTGTCCAGCTGGATGTTGCGGCAGCATTTGATTCAGTCCAGATAAACATCCTTCTGGATATTCTGTTGGAATGCGACATTCCAGCTGGGATTGTACAGATGATCAGCAATCGGCTCAACAACAGAGAGATTTTTCTCTCTCTTGATGGCAAGATCACACCAGGTTTCAAGCCATACAAGTCGATCCCTCAAGGATCCCCGCTCAGTGCCCTTTTCTTCACAGCATACATCAACCCTCTTCTGATGGATATAGAAAAAAACCTCCCTGGAATTTTCCTTCCCTCTCTCAATAAAAGCTTCAATGTATTTGCATATATTGATGACATCATGGTTGTGCTTCCCACCATTAAATACCTTCCTAATCTCATGAACATATTAAACAGAAATACAGCGAAACTTGGCCTACAAATAAATTTTAACAAATCTTCCATCTGGAAGATAATGTCTGGTAAACAAATTAACTCTCCCTTTTCTGCAAAACCTCAAAGATACCTAGGTTTTCCAATTTACAAAACTCCAACTGCAATGGCAAGAGAGATTCAAGATGCAATCCTCCATTCAACTGAAGCCATCACCACTTCACTATCTAGAGTATACCTTTCATTATATGGAAAGGTTGGCCTCCTCAACATGATCATAATGCCAAAATTCTCATATTATCTTCCATTCGTTAAAATGTCTAAACAGTTGCAAAATAAAATTAACCGATTATGCACCAAACTTCTCTGGAGAGGAAGTACAGTTGCTATTAGCTTATGAGGTATCCAACGACCACGCAGGTTCAATGGACTCTCATTCCACTCAATACAAGCAATCATTTTACAGAAAACCCACAACACTCTACATAATCTGATCCTCTCCTGTGGATACTCTAACATTATTAAAAAAGTTACACCGACAGATCGTCCTCCACCCTCTTCCAGTTCATGGATAGCATCCCTAATACAACAACTACAACTTTATAACCCGATAACATCCTTTAACCTTAACCAAAAAATCACCTTATGGGAAGCATACAATATAATCAACTATAATCAACAACCCATTAAAACCAGCCTAAAAATAACCAACCAAAGACTCATTACACACTTCAAAAGATGGAGTCTGGAACCCAAATTCCTTGACTTCATCATTAAAATAAATCTTAATGCGCTACACACGAATTGGTTTCTTTATCACCGAAGAGGTTTTACCAGCATTGACCCTATATGTGGTCTGTGTGCTCGTGAAGATGAAACTATAGACCATATTATACACCGGTTCCCAAGACTTAAAACTCTAAAAGATATAATTATAATCAATTCCAACATAAGACCTGATATGATTTTCTCACTCAAAAATGCCATTCATAATGGGTTTTTTTCAATAATAAGGCTTTCTACCTTTGTCCTTTATTCCATATGGATAGTGAGATGCAAAAGTCTCATGGAATTACCCCTGCCACAAATCATACCATTCTTCTATCAAACGCTCAAAAAAATCAAGAAACGTGACCAGCTCCTTGCCTCCAGTAAAGTCTTTGCTGACACCTGGTCTTTAATTGCTCTTTCCTTTTCCTGATTATCAATTCCCACCTACCCAGCATTATAGAATAGTCATTTATAAAAGAAAATATTCATGTTTATATTAAAAATGCTAATACCATTAAACAAGTTCTTTGAATCTCTTCACTATACCTAACCACATAAGAGTATAACATTGTGCTCTCATAACATAATCTAGCCAGATGACATATAGAACATTATATAATCATATTATTGTACAATTTATTCATTTATTTATCCTTTATTAGTATGTAATCACTATTTATTGTTAATAAAATTTTTATTGAAATGAAAGTAAAGTTTCTTTAGAATTAAATAATGGAAAATATGCTATTTTAGATTCTGATCCTGGTAAAAAAATAAAATCTAAATTAATTAAGATTATGAAAGTTATGGAAAATAAAAAGATTTTTGATAGAGCTACTTATTTAAATTGTTACCCTAGTGATTTTTTGGCTCCAAAGGTTTTCTTTAATTTGAAGTCTCATAAAGATAATTTTCCTTTGAGATGTATTTTTGATTTTACAGGAGGAATTGTTGATAAAATATCAAAATTTATTATAAGATATTTTAAGGATTATATAAAATTGGGTCAATTTTGTGTTTCTTCTTCTTTTGAGGCTTTTAAAAAAATAAATGGTTTTATTTTGGATGATGATTGTGTTTTTGGTAGTTTAGACATTGAAAATATGTATCAATCGGTTAATAGATTAAAAAGTATTGATGTTTTTCTTTCAATTTTAAAAAAATTAGAATGTTTTTCTGCAGATAAGATTAAGGTTTTTCATGATTTGCTTTTGCTGTTAGAGGATTCAATGTATTTTATGTCTAATGATGTGTTTTATAAGATTAGAGAAGGTTGGGTTATTGGTTATGTCATTTCTCCATTGATGTGTGCTGTCTATATTGATTATTTGGAGTGTAGTATTATTAATATATTTTCATGTTCTATTAAATTATTTGTTAGGTATGTTGATGATTGTTTGTTTGTTATTCAGAAAGAGAAATTAGAAGAGTTTTTATGTGCATTGAATGGTTTTGATTCTAGTATTAAGTTTACAATTGAGGGGGGTGGTTTTGATTTTGTAAAATTAAAGTTTTTAGATTTAAATGTTGAGAAGGTTAATGATGTTTTGTTTTGTAGTCATTTTATAAAACCTAAAAATTTGAGAAATATGATTAGGCCTGATAGTTATCAGCCTTTTATACATAAAAAAATGTCTTTGTTGAATTTTTGTTGTCGGAATAGAAGGCTTAATAATTTTAATAATGATGCTGATATTCAAAGAAGTCAATTTTCTGCTAAATATGTAGAATTGGGTTATAATCATGATTTTATTAAAAATGTGGTATTTAATTATAATGTTTATAGTCGTGATTTGGATGATAAGAATTTTGTTGGTAAGGATGATGATTATATGTCTTTACCATTTAAAGCATCAATTTATAATTTGGTTTATAGGAATAATCATTTGTTAGGTGGACTGAAGGTTGCATGGAGGAAAGGTTCTGATTTGAATTCATTACTTAATGGTTCAAAGCAGTCTATTGATAGTAGGTCTATTCCTGGTATTATTTATAAAATTCCATGTAGTTGTGGTAAATTTTATGTAGGTCAGAGTAAATTTAGCCTTAATGAAAGGGTTAAGGTTCATATAAGTAGGGTTAAACATAGGTATCTTAACTCAGCTTTATATATTCATGAATTGAATACAGGTCATAGAATATTGTTTATCAATGCTTCGGTTATTTTTTATGAAAAGAATGAGTTAAAAAAAAGAATAAAGGAGACTTTGATGATAAAACTCCTTGATTCTGAGGCTATCAATCTCATGAAGACTTTTTTTGATATTAAGGGAAGGTGGAATTTGTAGTGAATTATGGGAAAGTTTGTTTGTATATATATATGTTTTCCTTTAGATTGATTTTCACTTGAGAAGGTCTATTTGTAGTAGATGAAAACATGGTTGTGTAAGGATTTTGGTAAAAATTTTAAAATTTAATCTAGTATTGTCTTGTTTTATGGTTTTGCATTTATATATATATATATATAGGATAGTTGGAGATTATCCTATATATATATATATATATATATATATATATATATATATATATATATATATATATATATATATATATATATATATATATATATATATATATATAGGATAAGTTGGAGATCATCTAGTCAGAGCAAGCATAATTTAATCCCTAAAATATTAACATTTTAAATAAAAAAAGAAACAACAATTCTGCAAGTTATGATATATATATATATATATATATATATATTTCTATCAGTTTGCAAGCATGAATTTTTTAGACACGTTAATGTCTTCAAACTCAGCCTATCAAACAAGATAGCTATATGGGTCTGATTTCAGTTCAGCTTCTCCACATAGTAAAAGTTTTTGCAATTATATCATTGCAAGAAAACTTTCAAGGTACATTTATGAAAAAGAAAAACAAGTTTTATATATGTAAAAACCTGCTATCGCTTGTATTAATGATCAATAGATGGAGCTTTACCAAGACCTCCAAACAAGCGTATTCTGTTTACATAAACATCAGAGTCAATATTCACTGTCTCTTTCATTTTGCTCCACTCTTAGATCAGCTGATTTCAAGCTGATTTGTTCTCATCAGTGAAGGGATAGGAGTTATAAAACTAGACCTAAACACTAACTCCAAGCGTTTATGCAAAACATTTTTATCAGTTTGCAAGCATGAATTTTTTAGACACGTTAATGTCTTCAAACTCAGCCTATCAAACAAGATAGCTATATGGGTCTGATTTCAGTTCAGATTCTCCACATAGTAAAAGTTTCTGCAATCTATATCATTGCAAAAAAACTTTAAAGGTATATTTATGAAAAAGAAAAACAAGTTTTATATATGTAAAAACCTGCTATCGCTTGTATTAATGATCAATAGATGGAGCTTTACCAAGATCTTCAAACAAGCAAAAAAAAATTCATGCTTGCAAACTGATAGAAACGTTGTGCATAAACGCTTGGAGTTAGTGTTTAGGTCTAGTTTTATAACTCCTATCCCTTCACTGATGAAAGCAAATCAGCTTGAAATCAGCTGATCTGAGGGTGGAGCAAAATGAAAGAGACTGTGAATATTGACTCTGATGTTTATGTAAACAGAATATGCTTGTTAGGAGGTCTTGGTAAAGCTCCATCTATTGATCATTAATACAAGCGATAGCAGGTTTTTACATGTATAAAACTTGCTTTTTTTTTCATATATATATATATATGATTTATTAATTTAACTAAAATACGAACTAGTTATTATATTTCTCCGTTAATCTTCATTCGCCTCTTTATATTATATAACATGGGATTTACTTATATAATTTAAGAAGTTACAAATAGATTCATTACTTTATTATTTTTATTGAGACTGATTTATATGCCAATAATTGATAAATAATAATATCTGAAAATATAGTTTTAATATCGCTATTAGAGTATGTAAATGAATCGTAAATCCACCCCTAGAAAGAAAAGGAAAATATAGCACTGACCGAATATTTGGAATTAATAACTTTATTTAAAAAATACACTTTACATTAATAAGTGGAATAATCTCAGTTTACTGAGTAAGAAATGTGTGTGGGAGAATTAATTTAACATATATAATTGCATTGCAAAATGACACATGCATGGAAATATTACTAAATCTAATAAAGAATATGCTTAGTGGAATCAGAACATTACGGCTTATGGATATTCATAGGTTTATTTGGAACTAAAACTAAGATGGTGTGGCATGCATGGTGGAATATTTATGTGATCCATTCACGGATCTTTGAAGGTGCTTTTGAAGATTCTTTGAAGAAATAACAACCAATATATGTCTGCAAACTTTGGCAGAATCGGTTAATGAAAGGAATAACAGTCTGCTGTGAGTTTTAATGAGCTGGGCTTTTCCCAGAGTGACCCCATATAGAGCTAGATCAAGTGACAAATAAGTCCACAGGGGTTTAAGAGCCCGGTTCTTGGACTTAGATACAAGATGGGGTTTGGATTTTCCAATACATCTGGGTAGAGTGAAGCACAATATATATATATATATATATATATATATATATATATATATATATATATATATATATATATATATATATATATATATATATATATATATATATATAAATAACAAATGAAAGTAGATTCATTATTAATCTTATTAGTAAACTATTCTAAAAATCATTACTTGTAAGTTTATTTTCTACAGTGATTGTTTTGTAAAAGATTTTTGTAGTATTCACATCTGATAATTCATAAATATTATTACATATTAAGTTTTAAGTAATGAGTATATTTTATTTATTATTATGTTGTGATAATTAATAGATTTCTATTTTTTTCCAGATGATTCTTTGATGATTAAAGTTAATAATCTATTAGTTCCAATCTTTGGAGTTTATTATGTAATGCCCTTGCAAATTATCACACTTACTTGTCTCTCACAAAATAGTAATACTATACTATTTTGGAGTACATTAGGAGAATTATCCCCTAGAGTAGCAATAAATGACAGTAATGGTGTAATGATAAGTAATAGTAGAATTAATGTGACTGCTTCAACAAGAACACGCTTTACATGCTATGATAAATCATTATCAAATCAAGTATGGATTGATGTATCTTCTGTTGGATATGGTTAGAATTTTAAAAATGATAAAAAAAAATTATTCATTGTAATATAAATTTTATCTATGTATTTATACATACATTTTCACAGACTTTATAAGTGTGAGTATTGAGAGCTTAATATATATATATATATATATATATATATATATATATATATATATATATATATATATATATATATATATATATATATATATATATATATATATATATATTGTACCAATATTGATATTGGCACACATAATTTTATCTAAAAAAATTATTAAAATAATTTTTCATAAAAGAAAAATGTAAAATTAGATGTTGAAGAGTTTGTTACAGTTTGTTTTCGAAAAGATATGAATCAAATAGTTTTCCATTGTTAGTTTTTGAAATAAAAGTTAAACTAAAGGTTTTATAAAAAAGGAAGTAGAGTCTAATATTAATATTTGAAATATAATTTAAAGTTTAAGAAAAATATAAATCTCTTTTCATTCAAGTTTAAGTAAAGGAAAAGTCATCTTAAAAAACTAAATAGTAAATTGTATTAAAATATATATGTGCGTATATATGTGCGATTGTAAATAAATAAAAAATGTATGCGGAATAAAAAAAGATTATCATTAAAAACACAGCAATGGCTATTAATAAAATAAAACAATACATTTTTGCATGGCTATTACTAATTAAACAATCTTCCAAAACACGTTTATCAAAGGATTATCACTGGAATTTCAACAACAGATATTTGCCGGAGGATATTAAAGGGACAACATGTCATCGGTATAAATACTGAATATTTTATTGGACAATACAGTTGAGACAATAGTTCAGTTCACAAATCAATTGAGTCAGTTAAGTTAATGGTATCCAGAAACAAAATGCAGTGCTGAGAAGATTTTGGGAATGCACATTTTCTCCACAGCCTATGTCCGATGAAAACAGTAAGATCTGCCTGTGAAATAATGTCAACTTAACAACTTGGAAATCTCCATCAATATCTAATTGTCTCCAATAGTAATGATCGTGAATAATAAGTAAACTCATCAAGGAAATGTCCCAGCCAACTGGAAGAAGCAACAAACAAGAAGAAAACAAAGTTCTAAATTTACGTTCAAAATCCTAGATAAAACATTTGCTTATTTTGTTTATACTGTAATAGCCATTGCATTGCATTAATTCGTGCGAATCCTCCAAGAGTCTAAATGCTATTAATGCTTTATTATTATATTTGTGAATGCTATATGAGTTAATATGTGCATGATCATTATATCAGTGTTATTAGTTAAATTATATAAATACCAGTGTTCTATTATTAAAATCTACAAGAATATTTAAACTAGTTTAGAAATGTTAATTTAAAATGTGTGTGTATTGTATTAAATTATAAAGATGTTTAAATTTAGTAAATTAATGTTAGTTAATAAATTGTCTTTAAAATTAAACTCTATTTGTCGGTCAATTCTTTTTATCAATCTCTTTTATAAATTCCTTTTACAATTCTTTTATCAATTCTTTTAGCCACTAATTATGTATAATCTATTAGTGATTACAAACAGCTGAGCTAGTCATGGATATTGAGACGTTGGGTTAGTGGCCATTGTTCAAAGTGCATTGTTTATTATTTTTGAATAGATAGCTGGCGCCCGTGTTTATACACAAACAAAAAAGTTCTTTGGACGTGATGTTGAACTCAACAGCCAAGAAGAAGCTATGTCCTGGAAATTTAATGCTAGTTATATATTTTATAGCTATCGTTTGGGCATACATACTCTGAATATTTTTTTCTCTGCCTAAGAGGCCAGTGTTTCGAGGTCGCATATTCGAACCCAGTACAATATATATATATATATTAATGTAAAAAATACTATAACAGAGTGTAAATATTTAAAAAAAAGTAGTAAGATTTATTTATCATGAATACTTTCAACGCTTTTGCTTCATATTCATGATTATTCTGCTGAGAACATTATTTTTTGCTAATTTAAATGCTATTTTATTTTTGGTTCATTATGTATTCATTTTTTTATAATGAACCACGCCGCTTCAATTTTATGTTTGCGATCGCAAATTACAATAAAAGAGGTGTGATTAATTAGACAAAATAAATACGTACTAATCCAAAAATCAAATAACATTCAAATCAGCAAAAAAATAATGTATTCAGCAGACTAACCATGGATATGATGGTACAATAAATCTTACTAATTTTTTTAATATTTAAACTCTGTTATAGTATTTTTTTAGATTAATAGTTCTAATGACAGAGTATCAAAATGTAATATATATATATATTGTATCGAGATGGGGGGTATCAAAAAAAGGAGTGAACCTGGGGTGAGGTTATAGGCAGTGGAAAGTAGAATTGAACTGGGGTTATGGAAACATCATCATCACTCCCAGTCAATACAAAATGAAATACAAGTTATCTATAAGTAAATATTTAAAGATATAAGAGTATGAGATTAGAGAATCTCTGAGAACATTGAGAGATCAAACAGTTAACTCATAAAAGCAACTATAATAATTAATCATAAACCAGCATTATAAATAAAAGTATGAGTACTCAAGAGAAATAACCATTCATCATCATCATTGATGGGAATAAACAAATTAGTACAATACATCAGAATAAAATCAACAGACCATCTTGTGGATGGATTGAAAATGGGTCTTCTTCAGACCAGGCTAACTATTGAGCTTTTGCCAGCTTGGGCAATTATTTAATCATAACTTGGATGCACCATTTAAGTGCCCATCCATTAAAATACACAATAATCAGAAATCAAATCAATAATCCTGGGACATTTAAAACATGCTGATCATCATCAATGCTCTGGCCATTTGTATTGGCCAACTATAAACTTAATTCCTAATGAGACTAAACTAAAGTAGAAGATTATAGTGCATGGGCTTTAAAGAGTATAATCTTATGTGCCAACCAGGATGATGATTGATCATCACTGGATGCCCAAAGCACTAAGTAAGTACACATCCCCATTTATCCATGTCCAAATCTAGCCCAGAGAACACAATATCTATTACTGTATGTGAACAAGGGATGATGAAAACCATTTTTAACAATTAGTTACAGGTTTATTAATAACAAAAAAAAATCATTAAGGTCTTATAAGGGTTCTGATTTTGAAAAGTATATATTGAGTTACATGATTAATAAATTGGGTTTACTTAAAACCCATTCAGCACCCAGGCATGTGGCTTGATACAAAATAAACATGTTTGAATTAACATTTAATTTAGAAAAATGATCAGAATTTTACACATAAGTGTCTATCTGACACACATTGTTATTTACAATATAATTGACATATATATGCACACATATGTGCGTGAATTTTCTGATTTTGATTATAATACAAAATTTCAAATGATCACATGAGATTTAAATAATTACCATTCAACATTTAAATTGTTACATTAATTTACAAAATGAATAATAAAATATATTCAAATTATTACTATGGTTTACATATATATGCGCACAGACATGCGATTTCTATTATACAATTAATCTATTTAAATTGATATTTAATAAGAACAAAAAATGATTAAAATTTACATATATGTTATAATTGACAACATACACACGTATACATGTGTGTGCATGAAATAACCTATTTGACTTGTTACAAAATAATTATCAAAATCTTAAATTATATACAATACAATAAATGATTGAAGTTTCAGTTAAATGAAATACATTTTACATACTAGGTTTACTGAAACACGTATATATAATTTGCACAGACGTGCGAAACATTAATTTATATACATAACATTTGTATTTATCACAATAAAATTATTAAAGATTATTTCGCAATTTAATTCTCTTTGCTGAATATAATCTTTTTCTTTAAAATAAGAACTATCAAATTTTTGACAGTTAATTGATTTAAAATGTCTTTCTTTTTTTCTAGTCTAAAAGATTTTTGGAAATCTTTTTCTTGATTATTAATTATAACTTTCTTTGTAGTTTTTTTTCTTTCTAAATTATAAATATAACTTTAAACAGTTTTTTTTCTTTAATAAACGATTTTAAACTAATATCATTTTATATATTTCTATCAGTTATAAAAATGTCATTTTACTAAGGAAATTGTTTAAAACTTCCTTATCATATATAATGCTACTCACCACCAGCTGTATATACGTTTATCCATGTTTCTCTGCCTTTATCTGACACAGCATACATGTAATTAATTCTTCAGCAAGCTGGAAGATTTTTCTTGATGTGTTTGGTTTAGTGATTGTCATCATCAGGTAAAAGTATATAATTCCGGTAATTTGTTGGCATACCATGAGATTTCTTTTGTAGTCCAAGCAATTGTCAGGCTGTCTTCTAGAACATATTTAAGCAGCTAGTTGATCCATTTGAAGTGACCCTGGCTTCATGAATCAAATCTCTGCAGTAAACTATAATGCAGCTACTGGACTGTACTCCCTTAGATCTTCATAGGAGCTCTGTATAGCACTGCTAGGTATTTTGTCCCTTTTTTTTCAGGCTATTGATTCAGAAGTGACCCAGCTTCTAGTAAATCAAAACTCCTGTGAAGGAAAATAGTAGCAGCTCTGAATCTCCTGTCCTGCCTTCAGCCATATTAGTTCATAGTAGCTATTCTGTCAACTCTACAGTCAGCTAAAACCAACTGCTGCAAACTTCAACAAGCTGCAACAAAATATTATAACCAACTCTGCAGCTGACCTGTTCTCTTCAAAAATCACTCTCCAGACTGGCTGATATTTTTTATCAGCTCTTTTTATAAAATCATCTGAGGTGTTATAACAACACCTTGATTAAAAACAGAATTTTATTTTTATCTCTCTAATCCCTTGAAATCTATATACATGTTTTTACTTAGGGGATTTTTAATACATAAAAAATTTGTTTAATTAATTAAAAAATTCCAAAAATAAGTATGGTGTTTTTACATTTCAAAATCATCATCATCATCATCATCATCATCATCATCATCATAATAATAATAATAATAATATTTATTCAGACCTTTTAAAAGTTTAATTTATAAAACAATATTTTAAATCAGAGTTATTATTTATTTCTATTTCGGTAAATGTAAAAAATATCTACTATAATTTTTGTCTGTGTTTATTTCTATTTTCCTTTATTTTACATATATATATACTATATTAGTGTATGCTATATAAGCCAACTGGTTACAATATAAAGGATAAAACATCACACGATCACTATTTCTTATGCTTTCACAAGACGTTTACACAGAGGATAAACTTTCCATAAAGTACCACCTCCAGTGCAAGCCAGAGTAATCAATGGATGCAATAAGGTGAGTGCATAAAATCCCTATATAGATCCTACTCATCCAAAATCCCCATACTAGGTTCTAGCTTATGGCTTTCATCAATGAGGAGCCTTGAATCTGAAAGCACTGCAACTAAATCTTAGGATATAATTCAACCCCCCAGTAGACACCTTATATCTTATTAGCTAACTATGAAGTTCCAAGTTCAAAATAAAAAACAGTAACGTTTTCAATTCAAGCTCATTAGTTTGTATAGTTGTATAGATCTAAACTCAGTTCAACATTCTTACTTTTGATATCCTTGGTTTTTTTAATAACTATAGTCACCATAAACCTTCTTGTATCCATTGAATACTCTAGCTCTCTATGTTGGTGCTACTATATGGATAATTTAACATCTGTGAAAACAGCTTGTGTAAGCATAAGAAATGGTGATTGTGTGATGTTTAGTGGTTTAAAACCAATCCTACCCAATAGAATTATTATGACTGTGATTATTAAAGAAACAAGGATACCAAAAAGTATGGATGCTGAGCTTGAATTGAAAACATTACTGTACTTTTTATTTTAAACTCAAAGCTTTATAGGTAGCTAATAAGATAAAAGGTGACTGCTGGAGGGTTGCATTAGATCATAAGATCTAGGTGCAGTACTTTTAGATCCAATACTTATCACTGTTGAAAGACATAAGCTAGAAACTAGTCTGAGAATATTGGATGAGTAAGGATTTGGTAGGGATTTTATGCATAAACCTTATTGCATCCATTGATTTTTCTGGCTTGCACTGGTGGTACTATTGTTTCAAAAGTTTACTCTCAGTGTAAATGGCTTGTTAGCTTGGCCAAAATATTATTAAGCAATAATATAATTAAAATTGTTGGGAAAAGTAAAAACCAAATCAACCAACAAACCTTACTATATTTGTGTGATACCTAAAAGCCAAACACAGAACTTCATTTTAGCTACACCCAGGTTTTACAATAAGGAAGTAGTTCAAATATATATATATATATATATATAAGTATAAAGGATTTGAACTCAGATTTTCAAGCACCCTTCAACTATCCACACTATCTCATCCAACTGATACACATGACCACCCACATGTAGAAAATATTAATAATCAACAATATACGTATTTCATGCTAAACCAGCCCTCATCAGTTGGTCCAGATTATCATCTCTCACACATATGTATATAATCAATGCTCAGTTTATATTAAGATAGCAAATCTTCATACTTTAATGGACAAGCTTCAATCCATTGCAACCTCCAACTTTTCAGCCATCCATATCATTGAAAATCTGATGATGAAAACTTAAATCTCATGCTGATGCTCCCAGGTTTGTGAAGAGTGCCTGGTTTTCAAATATTTACATATCAAGCTTGTATCCTATCCATCCCTCTTATATGTATTTAATGGATACTGTCCTATACATGAGGGGTCAGAGTGACTTCAGATCAACATGGGCATGGCAATAATATTAGCATCAGCATGGGATTTGAGTTTTCATCATCAGATTTTCAATGATATGGATTGCTGAAAAGTTGGAGGTTGCAGTGGATTGAAGCCTGTCCATTAAAGTATGAAGATTTGCTATCTTAATATAAACTGAGCATTGATTATATATATGTGTGAGAGATGATAATCTGGACCAACTGATGAGTGCTGGTTTAGCATGAAATACTAATATTGGTGATTATTAATCTTTTCTACATGTGTGTGGTCATGTGTATCAGTTGTATGAGATAGTGTGTATAGTTGAAGGGTGCTTAAAAATCTGAGTTCAAATCCTCTATACTTACAATTAAGCTCCCAGGTTTGTGAAGAGTGCCTGGTTTTCATGTATATATATATATGTGTGTGTGTGTGTGTGTGTTGATACAAAGATTTTCATGGGTTGCATCTACAAAAGACATATTTTGCAGGGATCATCCTTATCAAAAATATATAAATATTGATATACTGACATTTCGACTTGATCACACAAGTCATCCACTGGGTAATAAGAGGTAGAAAGACTGTTGTAGAGGCGCTACAATCACTGATATAAAAAAAAAATTACAAATGCTAATTAGAACACAATGACCAAACATTGCGTATCCAAATCAAAAAACCGTTTATAATTTATCTAAGAAAGCCCTGTCTATGGATGAATTTTCAGTTTTAGAAAAAGGTTTTAATTTTGCTTTAATGTGTTCCTGGATACCTTTTGAAAAAAATGTTTGTAATGTTGAATCAGCTCTTGATAAAATAGATTCTTCATCGGCTGATTTGGCTAGAGACCAGATTTGCAATATTTTAAAAAAAGTTAAGCTTCCTAAAAACAATATTTCAAAGAAAGAAAGACTAGCATTAAATAATATAAAATTGAAGAAATCAAATGTTGTACTTCCAGCTGATAAAGGTAATGCCACAGTTGTTATGGATCCTGACATTTACCACAATAAAATTTTAGATCTGCTTAATGATAAAACTTACAAACTATCAAAAAGAGATCATACTACTTATTTGGAAAAAAAAAGCCATTATGAAACAGAGATAAAAATAAAATAATCCCTCATAAAAAATCTTGTGTCTGTCCAAAATGTTATGGACTTCCAAAAATTCACAAACCAGATACCCCCCTTCATCCATTAGTAAGTGCAATAGGATCTCTAACTCATGTTTTAGCTAGATATTTATTGGATTTCATTAAACCTACAAGCCCATCTATTAAATCATATATTAATAACTCTTTTCATTTTATTTCTGTTTTAAATAATTTAAAAATTAATGTTAATGACATTCTGGTCAGTTTTGATGTTGTGTCTTTGTTTACAAATATTCCAATTGATGAAGCTTTAAATATAATTTCACAACGTTGCAAATTACCAGACCATATTATTGCTTTGATTAAACATTATCTTTTGAACATATATTTTGTATACAATGGACAGCATTACAGACAAGTTTTTGGTACTCCTATGGACTCACCTATTTTAGGAGTAATAGCTGATTTATTCATGAAAAATATAGAAACTTGTTAAAATTTTGAATTTAATCTAGTATTGTATTGTTTTATGGTTTTGCATTTTATTTTTGCTAGTATAGTGTTAGACATTTTTGGTTAATATATATATATATATATATATATATATATATATATATATATATATATATAGTAATGGATTACGATAAATAATATATATATAATCGACAAAAGCGATGAGGATAAGATAATAATATTGGCAAAAATATCTTTAAAAGAAAAGGACAATACAACAATTAGCCAAAATTATAAATATCATGTTAGGCTAAGCTGAGGGTTCTCTATTATTGATATATGCGAGTAATAACAAAAGCTACAGGATCAAAATAATAATAACTAAATGTTGTAAATAGATTAATAATCAATAAAATAAAATTAAGAATAGTAAAATTATCCACTCCTTCTTGAAAATATCTTAATATTAAAGCATACACCAAGAATAGTTATGATATAATACATTCTCTTTCTCATAATAATTTTATTATCCTCCTCCAATATATATTCTTATTCTCACAACTACTATTTCAGTATCTTATTGAAAATGATCAGATCCACAGTTCAACATTTTAGATAAAGAATAATAATGAGCTTAAATCTTATTTATCTGTTTGTGCCACTGTTCTTTTTATAATATCTTTTTTTACATAAATATAATTCCTTCTCATCGTTGAATTATAATACTAACATTCCAGGTTTCATTACACATATTCTTAGCATTAAATTTATCAATCTTTTTATTTTATTTATAAATTGTTAAGCAAACAAATTGTATCATTGTGAAAAATATAAAGAGACACACTTATTCCAAAGATAATGTCTCCCAACTGTACAATAATAATAACAATAATAAATGTTAATGAAAAATATTTTAATTAAAATAAAATGTATAGAAACTCTTAATTTAAAATTGTCTAGACAATTTCACCTATGTCATTCATTCAGACATCATATATAGTAATTTAAAGTGACTGTTCCATCCTCATGCTTTCCTTGCCATTACTTCAGATTTTCTCATATATAAGCATTTGAGTCATAGGAATAAATGATTCATTTTATTCCTGCATAAATACTAAATCTTGTATTGGAGAGAAAGTATTCATTTATTATTATTAACAATCACAAAAGCATATGAACAATTAGCTTGAAAGGCTGATATTTGAATGTAATACAATTGTAAACATACACTATATAAAATAAATGCTTATTTACATATGATAGTGTTCCGTAAATTTTTAATAAAACAGATCAATATTTTGTTCCTTAGATGCATTCTTAACATGTAAAAATCTTTATAACTAAGTGATTTATTATCTTTAATTTATGTGATTGTGTATTTGGAATAACTAAAATAAAATATACTTGTATCATGAATTATATAATATTTAGATTTTTCGATAAATGATATGTGAATAAGATAATATTTATACTCTAAACAAGACTTAACAAAATATGACATTTATTTACAATAAGGCAATTCATCAATAATACTGTTGGAAATCCACAAAATTTAAATGTGTTGTTTAAATACAATATAATGTGATTTTGACACTGGAAAAATACAATTTCAAAGTTTATAGTTTAAACTCATGAAGAAATAAATTAATGAATGATATGTTAATTAACCATTGTTTATTCTGGTTGACCAATATAAATCTTTTGAATACAGGTATTATTACAATGGAGTTTTACATTTCCTAACTAATAAAGATTAAACTAATATAAGTATTATTATTACAGAAATTTTGTACCTTCCTCAGTGACAAAAATGCTGTTAACATATGCATTATTATTATATAAGTTTTACATTCTTAGCCTGATTTTAATAATTCTATATCTTTCTTACTGATAAAAGTTTAACTAACCTATGCATTATTTCAAAACGTTCCACATTTGCATACAATCATACTATAATATTGTCCCAAACAGTGAGTAAATATAAATATTATTCATGTTTTACCAGTCCAGTGATCACTTGATATTGAATAATGATGATGATGCATATTACTTATTTAGACTTATAAACAATTTTGAAATTTTAAATAAAGTAATTATCACTTGTATAATCTGTAATGCTGAAAAAGCAGAACAGATTTACACATCAGTACCATCTCTAATATATACTAAAAGTACTCAAAAGTGTTCCTGAAGATATGACACTTTTCAAAAATTAAACATATCAATTGCCATGATATAAAATATATATTGTACATCATACTTGGTTGCAATATAAAATATAATACTTCTGAGGGGGAAAGGCCATTAGGGTAATGATCTTATTAGTGGCATGAACCTAAAAGATGCACCTACATTCTGAGAAGAAATGAATATGCCAAAATCTTTGTCTCTGAACATATGAGAAAATTGGGAATAGATCATCATGGATACTAGAAACAATAAGGGTTGCCTCACACAAAGCATTTATGGAAATATGAAATATTAAAATACATACCACACATGGAAAAATACAATAGAAGAGATAAACATGGCTACCAAATCTTTATAAAATAATATGTGTTAACAAAAATCAATATTATAAAGAGAGAGACAGCTTACTATCCCTTGGAAATCTAAATTGACAAGATAAATTTAAAGCAATAAACAAAAGAGGCTAATACCAGTATATCCCAATAAATATAATAATCATTAACTGATGTATAAAAGTGATGATATTTATTTTGTCAAATCTTACATAATACAATATAGCTTGAAATAAATAATAAAATAAAAAATATATGACTAATAATTTACATATAAGTACTTACTAAAGTATGTAAATCACTCATGACAGGTGGCAAAGCAATATTTTTAAAATAAGAAAGAAATTAAAATCATTATACAGTATTAATAAAAATAGTCAATACTATGTGAATCTCTGGATATTACCATGAATAAATAATGCATAGAATATGTAAAGCAAGAATACATAAAATAAGTGAATAATAAATTATTAATACATAAAATTATAATTCCAAATATTAACTTGTTTATGAAAGTTTTAAGTGTTAAATTTCTTTATCCTGAAAGTTTCACCATTTATCAGAACACACATTTGCAAGAATATAAAATTTCTCCAATTATTGGCAATAAAACAATCTAAAATAGATGCACAGAATTCAAAATTGTTTTACACAAGATTTTCTTAAAACAAAAGCACACACAAAAACTATAATGATGACCTTTCAATTTTGCAAAAAAAAAAAAAAATACTAAGCCCCAATAATTTATGTTATAACATTAAGTTGATTTCTTACTCCCTTATCCTGGGAAATATATTCAAACATAGAAGTTTGGGAGCAAACATTTTTTTTTTAAATAAGCAAGTTTTCTTATAAACAGAGAGAGTTGGGTCTCATATTCACATTTTTAGCATTAACAATAAAGTATATGATAAAACAGGTTTTATTAAAAGTGGATTGCATTCAATTCTTAATCATGATTCACTAGAAATATTAAGGTAATGTATTTACAATATGAAAATGCATTTGATTATATAAGCATTTCTTCAGTGATTAAAGCATTGGATCATCAAGATATAGATCCAGGATATTGTCATATTTTGAAGAATATTTAGAAAAATGCAACAGCAACTATTAGATTACATAATGATACTAGGAAAGTCAACAATTGAAAAGGGTGCAAGACAGATAACTCTATATCTCCAAAAAATTTTACAGCTGTGCTGCAAGAAGTATTTTATGGATTAAAATGGGAAGCTAAAGGAGTGAACTTAAATTGAGATTATTTAAGTCATTTATATTTTACAGATGATATAGTTGTTTTTTGCAAATAATGCTATAGAGCTTCAGGAAATATTGCAGGAGTTATCAGATGAAAATAGGAACATAGGACTAAAGATAAATATTAAAGATAGTAAAGTAATGTTTAATGTATTTTTTCCAAATATGAAAATAAAGATTGATTATGATGAGTTAAAAGATTTTAACAGTTACAAATACCTTGGTCATATTATTAATACAGATGGAAACATATTGGATGAAATTAATCATAGATTTAAACTTGCTTGAAGTGCTTTTGGTAGAAACAACTTGATACTAAAAAATATGCCTATTTGTTTGAAAAGGAAGATTTTTAATAAATGTGTTTTAGTAGTTCTTACTTATGGATCTGAGACTTGGATACTTAATAGAAGAACAATACAGAGACTTCAGACCAATCAAAGAATTATGGAGTGGTGCAAGTTGGGAGTAACAAGAAGAGATCAAAAATGCAATATATGGGTAAGAGAAGAAACAGGTGTTACTGACCTCATTGAAAAAATTAAAAAACTGACATAGAGTTGGGCTGGACATATTTCTAGAAGAGATAATAATAGTTGGACAATGGAAATCTTCAACTGGATTCCAAGAGATTGTAAAAGACCCAGGAAGAGACCACATATGAGATGGATGGCTAAAATAAGAAAGTGTGCAGGGATGATGAGAATAGAAACTAAAAATCAGAGAAGATGGATTGAACATGACGAGACCTTCATTCTGCAGTAGATTGATAATGGTCCATGATGATGATGATGATGATTTACAGTGTATGGGTAAACTGACAAATCTTTAATTTTCAGATTTAAAATACATTTTCTCTTATTCACTTTATCTAAAGCATAAAATTGAAATATACATGAATGATTTTTTTTCATCAGCAAAAATAATAAATGTCTAATTGTAAAGAGCAATAAAGTGTCATTTTGAAACTCAACACCAAATGTTATCTAATCTAAGACTGATAGTTCATTTATTAAAAAAATACATTTATCCAAGAGAAAACTGTTTATCAAAAAATACTGAAAGAATATATTTCAAAATATTATCAAAAATAAAGCATTTAAAAGTCTTTCATTATTTATTGTTCTTTCAATATTACTTTAAATATTAAAATACGCATTTTAAAACATTAATATGCTATTGTAAATATTGTGAAGTATAAGTTTCCAATAATTTTATTCTTAAGATATAAAAGATATTATAATGTGAGATTGAAAATAATAAAGAATTCCTACGTGAACAGGGCAAGTCATATATAATTCCCATAGGGCACTGGCATTAAACTGATATACTACATCAGTTAGGAGTGAATAAATGTTTAGTATTTGCATTTTGCTTTTCCTTTTGAATAGTGTTGACTTTTGAATTTTCAATGACTTTAGCTGAAATTTGAGGGCCTGAATTTAAAGCTTTCTTAAGGATATATATTGCTTTGTAGAATGAAATTATTAAAAAAGTTAAACTTAGGATTAATTCTATCATTGAGATATAATCAAGTTCTTTTCTCCTTAACATGTTTGTTTTTCTAAAAGGGAACTAGTGTGTAGACCTTTTATACTCCTAGTTATGTAACTATTTTAATTGATAGAAAAACAAATTTTTACCCTTTCTTTTAATCTTACCTTCTTAGGGTTTAAAAGTCAATTTTGTATCTGTAGAATAGAACTAAAAATAGAACCCATTTACATATATTTCAGACATCTTAATCAACATGTGCTGTCTGAAATAATTAGTTAAGAAAATAAAATCACTATTGTAAAATATAAATAAAATACAACAAAATAAAATATATTGTTTTGAAAAAAATATTTTAACACACGTTTATAACTATTTTCAACTATATTAAATAAATTAGAAGTTTAACATTATAAAACAAAGTAGTAGATAATATAGATGAAATACACAGGCTTATATATACCTGTGTCTATATATGTAATAGACAGGGTACGAGCACAGACTTTCACGTGACCCACTACTCTCCACACTATCTCATAACACTGATACACCTGAACACACATATGTCGAAAAGATTGACCTTTAGGTCAACATGGGTGTGACAACAATCTCGGCCTAAGGGTGGCTTTTGAGTGTTCCATCATCAGATTTTCAATTGGATGGACAGTTGAAGAGTTGGAGTGTGGAGTACATTGAAGCCTGTCCATTAAAGTAGGAGGATTTGCTATCTTAATATATATCTGAGCACTTGTAGCATATATGTGTAGAGATGGTAATCTGGACCAACTGATGATTGCTGGTTTAGCATGAAATACTAATATTGGTGATTATTTATCTTTTCGACATATGTGTGTTCAGGTGTATCAGTGTTATGAGTTATTGTGGAGAGTGGTGGGTCATGTGAAAGTCTGTGCTTGTACCCTGTCTATTAAAACAAAGTAGTGTAAACTAAAATTAATAAATGCAGGCATATTCACACGCATGTGCACTCAAGTTATTTCAATTGAAAATTAACAACTCTTTTAATATTAATAATCTACTCTTTGTCTTTTAAATCAACTAATCTAGCTGTATTTTTACTAATATAATCCTAATGATATTAGCTTGAATGAATATACTCTTACTAATAGTAAATTTGAATAAAAATGTTCTATTATAAGTAATCAAATTTAATTTTAATAACTGTTATTAAAGATTTAGACCTGATTGTCATCACTATTTAATTCAAATACTAATATTTGAAGCACCAAGTATTATATGAAAGCAATCCTAATTTTTAGCACTAAGTTCTCTCCAAGGAGAAAAATACATTTCTAGTTTAATCACTTGAAAATTACCTCAACTATAAACAAGTTTAAATCAACATAATAACATATTAAAACGAATTGTAATAATGTTCAGGATCTATAAAAGTACTTAGAAATATATACAATAAATGGGCATCTAATTATAATGTTTTAATAAAATTAACTTACAACAAAATTAAGTTATTAAAATATTTCCCTTTTTATTTTTTTATATAATTAAATATAATAAATAGCTAAAAATATAGTTTTAGTACAAAATCCAAAGGTTACACTATATTTATAAAATAGAAACACTTACATAATTGTTTTGCAAATATACATTTTGATGATTATCATTACTTGCAGTGTTTTAAATAGATGTGTATTCTATCACTGTGCCCCAATATAATGGAGAATGATAAATTAAGAATGTTGAACTTATATCTGCACATTTGTACCTATACCTAGTAGCTTAACATCGATTTAGGAGTGCCACAGTTAAATCTATATGTGTGAATAGATCATAAAGTATATTTTATTTAAATATTAATTATTCACTATAATAAATAAACATGGGAACTAAAAAGTGAATTTAAAAAAGAGAAGTTATAAATAAAAATAAAAATAAGCTAAACGTTTTCAAGGATCCATGTCTCATAATCATAGCTTTCTTAAAAATACATAATAAAATATATACAAAGATATTTAAATTAGCACGTTATGTGGACCATTTCTTTGATATATCAAAGCAAATGTCTTTTTTATTTATAGCATTAATATGTCCATTAATATAGAATGCTTCTTTTATTTTCCTCTTATGATCATTTGATTCAGTGCATATAATTACAGGATTGACAGGAGTAAAATTGTGTCTAGATTTCATGGAATGCTCCAAAATACAGATGATATATTGTTGTTCTTCTGAGTTCTCTTGTAAGTGTACACATGTTGAGCAAGCCTGGTATTAATAGTAGCTTTAGATTCACCATAATATACAGCAAGACATTTTTCTTGAGGACATGAAATGGAATATACTACATGTGGGGTGAATGAATGATCAATATGATCTTTTGAGTTGTTGATCAATCTGTTAGAATTAGGAGGAGTTCTAAATCCTATTTTAAACTTATTGAATAATGATTTAGTAAGTTTTTTAGATAAGTTTAAAATAGGATTTAAAACTCCTCCTAATTATAACAGATTGGTCAACAACCCAAAAGATCATACGGATCATTCAATCACCCCACATGTAGTATATTCCATTTCATGTCCTCAAGAAAAATGTTTTGCTGTATATTATGGTGAAACTAAAGCTACTATTAATACTAGGCTTGCTCAACATGTGTACACTTACAAGGGAGCTCAGAAGAACAACAATATATCATCTGTACTTTTGGATCATTCCATGAAATCTGGACACAATTTTACTCCTGCCAATCCTGTAATTATATGCACTGAATCAAATGATCATAAGAGGAAAATAAAAGAAGCATTCTATATTAATGGAAATATTAATGCTATAAATAGAAAAGACACTTGCTTTGATATATCTAAGAAATGGTCCACGTAACATGTGCTAATTTAAATATTTTTGTATATATTTTATTATGTATTTTTAAGAAAGCTTTGATTATGAGGCATGGATCCTCAAAAACATTTAGCTTATTTTTATTTATAACTTCTCTTTTTTAACTTCACTTTTTAGTTTTTGCGTTTATTTATATATAACAGGAAGTAATCTATTTTATCAGTATAATAACAAAAATATATGAAAAGTCATAACAAACAATATTTGTCAATGTATATCTTTATAAGCTATTTCAGATAATCTTTTACTGCTACAAGACAAATGTATAAAACCACGATTTTATTATAATATTTTGTCCATAAATAAAACTGATATAATATCAAATTGTTAAAAATTCATGCATTTATAAGGCACCAAAGAAACTACTTATTTCAAAATAATTATGAACTGCACTTACCTTTCTCACACAAACTATTAATATGTTTAATATAAGCATTCTATTAGCTAAATATACCTTTCATAAATAGCTAAAAAAATAAATGAATAAACAAATAGATAAATATAGCCATAAATGAACAAATATATAGTCTAATAGATATCTGAACTCAATAAGTATGTAATTTAATGCATAGGTGAATCTGTACAATAAGAAAGAAATTCAAATTGTGCACTTTTTGATAATTAAATATAAATGTATTAATATCATAAAATTAATCATAAACAAAAAAAAAATATAACAAATTTAAAATCATTTACTTAGTATAATCCACATTGACTTTACTCCATTCTCCAAAATCTCCATCTGGACTTTAACTTTTAAAAGACATCCAATAAATATAATTTTAAAGTCTGTCAAATGGTTAGAATACATGCAATCTTGTATTCAAATTTCGCTTTAAAGCTGAATGTCAAGTTTTTTAATGATATAGGGTTTTTTTTCAATAGTTTATTTTTTTTCCAATAAGTAAACTTTGTTGCTAAATACTGATTAAATGTTTATATAATCGGTTAGCCATTTTAAAATGACTTATAATATTTATGGATTAAAAGGAATCTTTAAGTGTAATTTTATAATATTTAAATCTCATATATAATTTTTTTTATAGTTTTAAAATGCTTAATTTTAAAATTATTACTGAGCTAAAATGTTAATAAGTTTAATTTTAAAATATTAAAATTGAAATCATCTTAGTTCAAATGTTAGAATTTATTAAGTTTAAATATTAGAGCAGAATTTTAAAAACAGTCAAACTTTAAGATTAGATCATAAATATTTAAGTTATTTGTTAATAAAGTGCATTATTTAATCTTAATTGTATTGAAACATAATTTAGTTAGATAATTTTCAAATTTGACTGATTAAAGAGGTAAATAATTTCTAAAAATCAATAAATAATTATTTGAATCAAGCTAGAAATCTCTAATAATGAATGCAATAGTGTGTGAATATGCTTGCATGTGAAAATGATTAATTGCTTAAGGACTTCATGTTAAAATTACCCTTTTAAGTGATTTTTGAATATCTTTATTTTAAAAAGATATAATAAAATAATCTAAAAATTTAAATAAATGTTTAAAATATTTTATTAAACTATGTAAATTTTATTATGTTAAAAATGTAATAATTTATTTACTGTAATATATTTTAATTTGTTAAATAATTTGTTTAAAATTTGTTTAGAGGTGATATAATAATTAATAATTTAATTTTTATATTTTCAGTCTAGATAATGCCTTACAAAGTGTGAGAATTATTCAAATAAAATCTCATTTTTGAAATTTTCTAATAGTTGCTGAAAGATTTTACCCTTGTTCATTATGTCAACTGAGTGTAAGTAACTTGTCAAAATCATCCATCCAAATTGATCACATGACTTGCTCTATAAGTGCTAGAGCATATTCTCATGCTGATTCTTTCTCTTGCACTATTTATCACTTAATTGTGATTTCTAATCCAGTTTTAATTGTTTTTGACCAATTTTATTTTCATAAGTTAAAGTTTAAAATGCAGTGTTAAATTAATAATTATCCATACTAATCTATAACTGCTAAAGGTCTTCAATGCTAGAATTGTTTACAAGAATTTGCATTATGAGAAACTCAACAGCAAGTGCAGTAAAAATTAAAAAATTTTTTCAAGGATCAATTATTTCAATGGAATTTGATAAAAGGTATTAAAATTATGTAGGCTATGTTATGGAAAGAATGATTTCTAACATATATGGAGAAACTTTTAATTTTTTTAAAAAGAAAATTTAAAATATTTTACAAACTTTTTATGCAACTCTAAAATTATGAATATTGTAAATCATTATTGTGTTTCTTTTTACAGTGATTTCATTTAAAAATGAAAAAAAAAAATTAACCAAAATTGTAGAATCTTTTAGAACAATAAAGTATTTTATAAATGTCTAAGATCTAGGTGCAGTGCTCTCAGATCCAAGGCTCCTCACTGATGAAGGTCATAAGCCAGAAACTAGTCTGGGGATATCGTATGAGTAGGCACTAGATGGAGATTTTATGCACAAGCCTTCTGGCATCCATTGATTACTCTAGCTTGCTATGTATGGCAGTATATATAGTGAGTTTTGCCTGTTTTAACAACAGTTATAGACAAGCATAAGAGGTGGTAGTCATATAATGTTTATTGACATAAATGTCTTATCTTAAAATGATTGTATTCCTTAACAAAGAAATAATTAAATTATTATAAACTTTTTATGCATTAATTTATTTATAAAACTTATGTTACTGAATGATATATAATCTCTGCATCGTATATTATATCAAGATAAAAATAAAACTTTATTTTTGCATTTATATAAGGTTAAAGAGTGTACTACTTATGAATGACTTTATATTATGCCTTATTATCTATAAAGGCTTTATTCAAAAAAAAATTCTTGAGAAGTTATCATTTTTAAATGACAAATATTATCAGAAACAACAATGTGAAAATGATTTTATCATGAAAATAAATGTATTGTGTCTACATTTGAATTCAAAGAAGGAAATATATATTTCACAACATGTTGACTTAAAACTTATTGACTGTATTCATTTTCCATAATCCAATGAATGATTCAGAAATATGAATTTAAAATATTTATTTTTCAAACTTATTATGATCCACTTCTAGAATTATTGCATTTCATTATAATTATGAATACATTATAATATATGCTATTAAAATGAATGTTACAAAAATATTAATGTGAAAGTTAGTTTTCAAACCTATTATTCTCCATTGTTCCAGAATATTTGCTTTTGATTAGGATTCCTAACAATACCTGTAGCAAAATAAAAATACAAATAACATTAGTATATAATTGTAAGCCCCATGATTTATTGTGATTATTCAATGTCTGGAAACAGTTTCACTCCATATGAGATTTTCATAGTTCTTGGGAATTGTAACAATGTAAAGGCAGGCACTGAATTTTGTATGAAACATATAAATTTATCACATAGTTTATTTTGTATGTATTATTTTGTATGCAATATTGTAGATTTATATTTCTGTTAAAGATATATATTATACTGAATTTTATAAGCTATCATAGCAGAAAAAATATATTTTTGCATAATAAATTTATCTGAAGGGCTTGATTAGTTTAGATAAGGGTGTTGTTGAAATGATTTATTATTTCATTTTTCATTTGTTAATTCCAAATACTGAATGACCTTTTTATATAACTATTTTAAATCATTTGAAGTTTGATTAAAAAGTAATACATACAATTGAAATCGCTTTTAAATTTACTATAAATATCATTACAATTTTAGACAATGGTTTACACAAAAAACTTATTTTAGAATCTTTTTTAATTCCTACCTCGTTTACACAATAATGTTATGTCAGTAAAGTTTTATTACTATTGTTTGTTATTATTATCCATTAAATCATTATTTATTTATTAAGAAAATCATATAAATAAATAATCCCATTAATAAATATAAGTTTATAATACCTTGATGATTTTATTATAAATGAGTCATCATTATTCTACTTTTCTTTTTTTATTTACCTCACTCTTTGCCATACCATTAACTGTCTCTGTAATTTCTGTAAAATTGAGTTTGGATTTGTAGAACTGCATTTCCATATAACAGTTACTTGCACAATAATTTATAATCCAAATTTTTCTTGCTTTTATTTTTGCTATTTTTATTTTTTATTTTATTTTTTACTTTTGGGTTGAATGCCATATTTATTTAGGTGATTACTTAAAATAATGATATGCATGAATGGATTGTACACTAATAATATTTGTTTGCCTAAACAATTTTATTTTTTATTATAGGTTTTGATAAAACTGTAAAAAGTGTTGAAGGATCAACTATTATTTTTAATTGCTCTTTAAATGATTTGACAACAGTATACTGGTACAAAAGAACAGAGAATTTAGATTTGATTAAAATTCAGAATATCTCAGATAAAATGGTGATTTCCAGCACCAACTTAATTATAAATAACGTCAATCTATCAGATACCCAAAACTATATGTGCACTAGCAACCAAGAAAAAGATGAGACATTTCTTAGAGTAGAAGGTAACTACATAGATAAATTAAGAATATAAATAAAATGAAAAAATAGTTAATATGACATCAGATCAAAACTTACTTTTCTCAGCATTCACTTTTTTTTTAAATTTGGAAACATGTTGGGCTTTTTTTTATACATATTTTTGAAAAATAAAAAAAACTCTCAAAAAAAAAATTTCTTTTCATAAATTTTTAGATAGCATTTAATTTATTCAATTCAAACTTTTTTCCAGGTCCAAAAATAAAGCCATTTGGATTTGAACTTTCTTCATGCAACTAAACACCCATCAAGAGATACAGGAGAGATAGTCATTGTATACATCTGCTTCACGAAAATAATTTAAGTCTCTGATGTATATATATGTAGGAAACAGAAATCACAAAGCAACATAATCAATTACTATCAACATACAGCTAACTATAGTACTAAAAGACTTAATAAAGCTACTAATAAATGTATCTTCTCACTGTAATCTCTACATGTTTTCAATAGTTAAGTTTCTTAAAAACAATCCATTCGTTAAATAAAGAAATTCATTACTATTAAGACATTTAAAAATATCTCTAACCTCTCTTAGTAATCATTATTATATTTCTTCCAAAGTCCATTTTCACTAAAATTAATATTTATTTATTAATGTAATATGTGATTATTTAGCTGACATATTATTTCCTAAATAAACATGTATTTTTTCCTGGCATAAGTTATATAATTGTTTCTTTGTTTTTCTCATTTACAAATGGTAATATTGGATTATAATTGTCATAAAATTCCAATAATGCTTTTGTGAGGTTTTAATAATAATATTATCACTAAAACTTTTATTAAATAATTTTTAAAAAATAAACTCAAGTTGAGATTATAATCATTAAAAAGTATTTTATTATAAACTAGCTGTACCCATAGTTTTTTTCACATTATTAAAATAAAAGAATGTAATGTGATTGATAATTAAAATATATTTAAATAATATTTACATGAAATAATAATACAGAGATATTAACATGGTTAAAAATAACTATAGTAACACATTTTTATAAACAATGAGCTTTATCATTTTAATTGTTATTGATAGCTTATTTATTATTTCATGTAAATATTATTTAAATATATTTTAATTCTTAACTAATTCTTCTTTTTTAACATGAGCAATCCGAGATGCAGATTTGTGTGCAACAGTGGAATAATAATAAAAAAATAAAAGAATATATGCAGTTGATTATTAAAATATATTTCTAATTTATATGTCTAATGAGGATATATTCTCAGCAGAGGCAATTGTTAAAATGATTTATTATGTAAATTTCATTTCTAATGTAAATGTCTTGAATACCAAATAAAAATGTACCTTGCTAAATGTCTCTATTTCTGTAGCTATTCCATTGTCATTATTAGAAAGTTTTATAATTAAAAAATATAACAATCCCTACACTCCCACCTTAATAGAAACTTTGATAATTAAATTATATTTATGTATTCTATTTCTGTTTTTAATATATTGAATACCAAATAAAATATCGAGCCACTATCTTCATTTCTCTAGCTTTCCACTTGCATTAATACATAAATTAATAATTTAAATATATTTATGCCTTTTTTACATGAAACATTTATCAAGACAAAATCATAAAAAATATAAGCTTTATTAAATACAATAAATAATAATTATAAAATAAATTATTTCATATTTTTCATGTGATAATTTTTAAATGGCTATAAAATTTTAATGTAATATATGCAAATAATAAATTAAATACATAATTCAAATGAAATTTGAACAATTTAAATTATATTTATTCAATAAAATTTGTTCTGTAATATCAGCAACTAATATCTTTTTATTTCTCTAGTATGTGTTTCAATGTACCATCTTATTTTATCATGTGGGAATATCCTTAAAGGAAATGGTAAAAGTTTATCAAATTCAGTATTTCTATTGCATTTCAAAATTTACTTTTTTATGTGTTAAATATATTTGAATTTATATCCTAAAAGTTTATCAATTTTATACTAAAACTTTCTCAAATTCAGTAAAATCGCTCTTGCTATAAACTGCCATTTTAAATTTTATTGTAACACTTGGCAAATTAAATATATATTTCAATTGAAATCATAACAGTTTATCAAATTCATTATTATAATTAATGTAAATTGTCATTATACAAATTAGAAATTAAATATGTGGTTGCAAACACAATTTAATTAATTTAAAATATATTTACAAAATCATATTTTACCTTGCTTTATTAAAAACTATATTTTTCATTTCATTTTTTCCAGTTCTGTAATCTTTTAGTTGGTGCTTCTTTCTCTTTGTTTTTATAATGTTATTCAAAAACAATATTGATACACATTTTCTATGCATTTCTATATTACAGATTACATTTTTTTAAATAATTAAAGCAAAAATTTATATACTAATTAAATTCATTACAAAAACAAAATCATGCAAGATTCTACAAGATTGTTGAGAATTTTGTTGAGTTATAAAGTCACAAACAAACAAACAAATTTTCACATTTATATAATAATATAAATGATTTTAATTGTTGGAAATTAATGACTATTGATAGAAAAAGTGCAAATATTTGCCTGAATGTCTTTTTTTTTTTAATTAATATTGTGTATTCTTCAATAAACCATCTTTGTGTGTTTGTGGTAGTTAACAAACAAATTAAAATTAATTAAATATTGTCTTAAAATGGGATGAAGTAACAAATATATCATTAATGTAAGATGTGATATGTTGGAGTATTTCCATCATTTATGAGTGAATGTTGAATGTATAGAAAATTTTAAACTTTATTTAAACTTCTCAAATACAAACAACTTGTTAGTAATAACACACAAATAGACAATACAGGAGTGTAATTACTAACCTGTATTGTCTATTTGTGTGTTATTACTAACAAGTTGTTTATATTTGAGAAGTTTAAATAAAGTTTAAAATTTTCTATACATTCAACATTCACTCATAAATGATGGAAATAGTCCAACATATCACATCTTATAATATACCATCATTACAAACCTTCAGACAAATATATCATTAATGTATCATAGTGTATAAATAGTTTTTGAGATTAAATTGTTTTGTTGTTTTCTTATATTTAACTATTTTACATTGCCTATAAATTATGTTAATTTTAATAAATCAATTATTAACTCTACTGAAATACAAATTCCAACAAAAAAATGGCCAATAGCTTAAAAGATTATTGAGTTGTTATGGAGATTTTTAAGTGAATGTAGTGTGTATCCAATAAATAATATAAATGTTGTTTCAATTAAATGTTAGCTAGTAACAAAATATTTTTTAAAAAATGTTTTTATTACTTTTAACAAGTTAACTTTGCAAAAAAAAAAATAAAGATTTAAATAATCACATCCATTTTTCAACAACAATTTTTTTCTCTTACTACATTTTTATCACCTTCTGTAATCTTTAGTAATCAATAGATATAAGATGATAGTGCTTATTAAATTTCTACTCAATGTTATCCTATCTATAATATTCCCAGACTAGTTTCTAGCTAATGGCATGTCGGGATATATTAAGTAGACAGCATTAAGAGATTTTATAAGCACTACCATTTGGCATCTAATGACTATAAAGGCCTACAATAAATATTAAAAATGTACTGAAAGTGAACACGGTGTTAAATAGCATGGTGTAAGAAGAGGCCATTCGATTGTCATACTAGTATACTTTTCTTTAAAAAGAATAAACTCTTGCATAGGTTTGCTGTATGCATATTAAAATGTATATGCTTTATTTTATTGCATTTATATGATTACTGTCACATGCTACATTAACATAATGCTTTAATGCTATCTTAATAAAATATAATCATATGTCTTATATGCTAAACAAAACAATGTATTACCATAGGCATGCAAAATCCATTTTACATCATAATGATACCTAATCATGTATTTATACTTTAATTTTGCTAGTTCTATGAGATTTTTTTTCTTTTGGTTACATGTTAGTTATCATTATAGTCACATTTTGATTGAATCATCTTAGCCATCATGAGGAGAAGAGAGCCAAAGAACAGGTTATATAAGACTTCTATCTAATCAATGACTGATATAACCCTGTATAAAATATCAATAATGCTAATATTGATAACACACAAATATATACGCAGACGAATTCCAAATGTGTGTGTGTGTGTTTGAGTGTGAAAAACAGTATAAAAGTACTTTATAAACAACTTAAAATGTCCAATAGGTTTAAAACATTTCCCAATATTCTTTCACAAAATTAAAGATATGGTGAATATACTACTCTCTGGCTAAATTGATTTAAGTCCCTATTTACCACCCAATTTATGTATGATTAATTGGAGTAAAAATATTTTTGGTATATGCTGTTATGTGCGTTTGTGAAAGAATAAATACTAAAAAGTACTTTATAAAACAGCTTTAAATTGTCAGTGCAGTGCAACTACTTTCCAATATTATTTAACAAAGGAGTTGCTATCTAATCAGCTATTTATATTTGAATTTTCTCTTTAATCAAGTCTTTAAACAGAAGTATAACTAATCAAGATATTTGTAGATTTCTTTGCAAAAACTACTATGCATAAATTTATAAATTCACTGTTTAATCTAAAACTTCTTGTATAAGTATTCATGGACAGGTTTTTTTGTTTATTGGCGAATTTTTATTTATCTTCTCAATTTCTTATTGGATTTAAAAAAGATGTGGAGGAGGAGTACAATGTAAGAGAAAGAGAGAGCACGCGAAATGAGAACATTGAGAGGGGGGGTACGCGATTTAAAAAATGTAGATTAATTGAAAATAAAAATTGGCTTGTAAACTTGCCTTCTTTTGTTTCAGAACTTTGTATTGTTTTAAAAAGTAAAAGGAAGCATGGGGTGGACGGGAGTGGAAGTGATAAATATTAGATTAAATTTACAAATTTACTGTTAATCTAAACTTCATTTTCATTGCCTTTTTTCATTTAGCCAACATTTATTTTTAAAAGTCAATACAAATTAAATGATGCAAAAAAAAAAAAGGAAACAACATATTTCCGCCACCGTCCATTACAATATATTTTTTTTAACTTGTTAGAAATTAGTTTAAAAATAAACTTTGTTGTTAATATTTTTTAGTAATTATTCATTACATTAGAAATTATCCAATAATGAGTAATATTTATGTAGTGTAGTTTTCATGTTAACTTAAAATATTTGTGGGAATAATTGTCTTGGTTTACATTTAAATGTTTGTATGTATTATTTTTAGTTTGTAATTTTAAAAAATCCAAAACAATAAGAAAGGCTTTTACATTAAGCTTTTTTTTTTTTTTTTGCTTATTTATAGTCAGCTAGTTTATTTCTATTTGAAGTGTTTGATTTGTCTTCAACTGAAGCTGGAGCAAAGTCCATAAAACACCCCCCCCCCTCCGATTACAAAATATATCTAAAAGACAAATCTATCACTGAAAACAAGTTGTTTGAATTAGGTAATAAACAGTTCTCCCCCACCCCCTTTCCCCTCACTTTCTAAAAAGCCAATGAGAAAGAAGAAATGTAAAAAAAATTTACAGTACAAAATCAGACAAATATCTAAATCAAATCGGTCAATTAAAAGTTTATTTGAATTAGGGAGTATAATAAATCCCCCCCCCCCTCCTCCTATCTATTTGAAGTTTTTAAAAAGCCAATAAGATTTTTAAAAATAAAATAATAAAAATTCCAAAACGATCAAAAAAAAAAAAAGAACTTTGAAATAAAAACTTACAAAATGATCTTTTTTTAAGAAATTGGAAAAAATAACAAATACTATTTAAAAATTAGCCAAAAAGCATTGGTGGTCGAGAGGTCAGCGCGACTGCCTTGCACTTGCAGGCAGTTGCCCGGGTTGCGGGTTCGCGTCCCAGCCGATATTATGACACTTAAAAAAAAAAAAAAAGCTGAAAGTATAACATGTCAATAAAAACTAATAGTAACAGGTTTTAGATTACACAGTGAAGTCATAAATTAAATTGTAGGTACTATTATTATGATAAATCACCATTGTTCTAAGGAAATCTTCAAATGATCAACCAGTCATCCTAGTATTATAGTTTCATGATATCAAGGCAATGATTAAAGAGTTAATAAAAAATAAAAATAGAAAATTTAGGTAGCAGATTAGATTGGTACCAGGGAATGTTATTCTTCACTTAAAAAGTATAAATACCTATTAGTCAGTCAATTTCATTATGGGATAATTCATAATCTGACAGAGTTATTATATTATTTACTTATTACTAAAGATTACTGTAAACTTAATTAAAAATTTTCAGATGAACATTTCAAAGTTTTATCTGTGTTCCAATCCATGTCATGACATAATGAGTAGATGTGCTATTTATTACACTTTGAGAGGCTTTTTTATAAATATAAATGTATCTATGTGTGTATGTATCTATATAAAATTGTTCCTTATATGAATTCTAAAAGTTGTTTTGTAATAGTGTTTATCTTTTTTTTTTACAGGTTATCTTAGAATACAGATTAATCAACAGGATATTAAAGAAAATGAAACCATGATAATTAAAAAAACACAAACATTTACATTAAACTGTTCGTCATTAGGGAGCCAAAATAAAATATTAAGTTGGAAAATTAATGAAAAAATTATAAGAGGAAAATTACTTAAGAAAAAAACAAGTAGTAAATTTCCTGATGTATGGGAAGTAACCAGTATTATTAATAATATTTATTTTAAAAAGCTTGGTTTGAAAGTTATTATGTGCAAATTTCAAGTGGATAATTTAATACAAACAAAAAACTTCAGTATTCTTGTTAAATAAGGAGAGAACTTTACTCACTACACAGTGAATATATTATGTACATTATGTAATAAAATTACTGAAATTAAAATTTATATTTATTGTTGCTTAATTAATTGTTTTTAATAACAACATACAAATAAAGAAACAAATAATAAGAACAAACAAATAGACACAAATAATTGATTATTTTTTTGTTTGATTGTTTTCCTCACATAAATTTCTTTAAAAATTAAGTGTAATTAGAGCATGTAATGAAAGTTTTAAGAACATTCTTACTAGTGTTAATTATATAAAAAATAATATGAAAAAAAAAGAAAGAATAGAATGTAAAAATATATATATACACCATAAAAAAAAAAAAACTCACTGTGCAAATAGTAATACAATTTTGAACCATGATTTATGACCTGGGATTGAAATTCCCATTTGTAAATTGAGAAATAGGTTTCATGATTTAACCAGGTTTAGAATTTTTCTTTTTATGTAGATAAAATCTAATTGTCCAATTAACCATCCAACATATTATAGTAAATAGATATCAAGATAATTTAAATAAATAGGTAAAATAAAAATGGAAAAATTGCTTTAAAAACTTAAATAAAATACTTGTTTTATACTTCACCTTTGAGTGGTAAGTTTTAAATTTTACTTTACGCAAAAAAGTGAAGCTTATTATTAACAAAGAATTATATGGCTGAGCACATTCAGAGAACTTAAGTCTCCATATTCATAGCCTACTTTAAGCAAAGTTTAGCACAATTTAAAACATAACTCAAAGGTGAAGCATAAAACAAGTATTTTATTTCAATAATGAACCTAGATGTACAGTACAAACATATATTACACCTCGGCATGTCCATTTGTACATTGCAACAGAGATTATAATTTTTGCAGAAATGTGATCAGTTCCAAATATTCCCGAATTGTTGTGAAGTTAGAATTAACCAGTCAATACATAACTTTTACAGAATAAAAACACAAATGCAGTGAACTCTGCTTAAATTAATTATAAAGGGATGTAATAACGCCTTAAAGAAAGATACAAAATGATGGCGGAGAATCAGTGAAAATATTGCAGTCCCACAGCAAATTGTTAATAAATGTGATAACTTAACTGCTAAACTTTTGCATAAATTTAAACAGAAGTTTTCATTTATCACCAATAAACAAAATATCAACATTGAAGAAAGAAAAACATATGTTAACCTCACTAATAAAACTCCACCTACAGAGGTGAGTAATGTACTGGAACTCAGACCGAAGTTCATAGGCAGCCAATAACGATATCCTATGATCGAGTTAATAGTGGATATAGAAATTAATATTATGGACAACCCTAAAAAAACTCATCAAGAAACTTACAAAAGCACTAAAATTAAAAGCATGAAAAAGTTTCTAGCAGACAACAATATCATTTGTATTAAAGAAGATAAAGGGAATAGATTCATTAAAAAAACAGAGGAGATTATATAAATACAATTAGTAATCAGATTGGCAATTTGAAATTTGAGGAGATAGCCAATTCTAATAATAAAGTAAATAAAGAGAAATTTATAGCATTTATACTTTGCAAAAATTGCAACAAAGCCTTTTCAAAGGTCCAATATTATCATATACATCCATCCACATCTACGTCCCCAAGAATTTTTGCTAACATTAAGTTACATAAACCTAATGCACCATTAAGATTGATGGTAGACTTTGGCAAAACACATTACATCAATAACAAAAAAATGATAAATCAATGGCTCCTCAAAAGAATAGGTTTTGGCAGACATTCTATTAATTCATCTTTTGAATTCATTAATCAAATTAAACAGGCCAGAATCAAACCTGAATATAGTATTGCATCACTTAACCTGTAGGTCAATTAACCATAAAAGCTTGATTGACATTATTGTAGCTGAACATACAAATAATAATTGCCCACAAGTGCAGCTGAGCTTCATAGTGGATTAGTTGAAATGTACGGATCAATATATTGTGGCCATATTTAATGGTAAATGGTTTAGAAAGAATGATGGATGGCCAATAGGCCTCCTAATAAGTGGGATAATATCTAGTATTGTTCTCAATCATTTTGAAAGGCAAATACTGACTAAGTACTATGCCATTGAACCAAACTTAATATATACATGCTATGTCACCAATGTATTCATAGCAGCCCCAGAATAAATAATAATGGATATTCAAAAAGAGCTGCAAACACAAACCTCCTTAACAATTAACTGCATACCAGATACATTCAGCACAATGTTAAATATCTGGATGTTCAAGTTCATAGAGATCCACACCAACTTATCTACATCATGATAGTCAAGCCATTAGAAATTCTAGGATTTATACATCCAAACTCAAACTCACCCAACTCACATAAATTGGCTGGACTCACTTCGTTCCTGTACATAAATCACAGACTATATAAATTTGAAGCCGACCACAAAAAGAACCTCACAAATTATATTAAAAATCTGGAAAATGTTGAATTTTCACACAACATTATCTACAAAAAGATTAGGCAATTTCAAACTAAGCTACAAATTAACATTGTTATAAACAATAAACCAAGAATACTGCTACCTTACATATCATCAATTGCTAGGAAATATTATAAAATATTTGCTGAGTCCTTTGAACTAGGTTTCCACACCCACCTTCAGCAAACAGAATGATAAACAATACCAAAGACAAAATACCTTCTGATCAAATAGCCCAAGCAGTTTATAAAATTTCATGCTCAACCAATGGAAGTAGAGCAGCATATTATGGAGAGACTTGTGCCAATATTACAACCTGAACATCTCAACATCATTATTTATACAGGAGACCTCAAAATAATACTGAAAACAAATCTATATTCTTTGAGCACCTAAAAACAACAGGTCATATGTTCAAACTCACTATGGCAAGGGCACTATGCACTGAACATAATGATATAAAATGAAAAATGAAGGAGGCATGCTTTATTGCAAATGATAACTGTGCTTTGCAATCTCCAGAAAATGGTCTTTATGATAAAAAACTTTACATAAATTTTGCATAAATTACTGCTAAACTTTGCTTAAAGTAGCCTATGAATATGGAGGAGACTTATGTTCTCTGAAAGCGTTCAGCTGTATAATTCTTTGCTAATAATAAGCTTAACTTTTTTGTGTAAAGCACAATTTAAAAACTTAAGTGTTTTGAAATTAGTAGAAAATTAATTCTGAAATCAAATCTGTTTACATATACCATATTCTAGAATTTTATTACATTTATTTGACAATGTTTAATGGTGCCTTTTATCCAATGAAGCAAACTTTTATTTTTGAAATATTTAAATTTCTTTCCAAGCCATGGCTTCAATTGATATTACATATTTTAGAATGTTTTTAAGATAATTTTTTACATAAATGAAATCTGTCTTTTCTGTAAAAAAACAACTATTTGTAAGTTTACCCATAATCTCCTTGTTTAAAAAAAATGGTACTTTCAATTATTTCACATGCTTGAACCAATGATGATTAGACATTATAATTAAAGATTTAATATCACTAAATCAAGCAAGGAATAAAATATTAACTGGAATTATAATTTAGTATTTTATGTTCAAAATATTAATAATCATTTTAATAAATTATTTCCAGGGTTTGTATATTTTTTGAATAAAGGTTTAGGGTATGAAAAAATGCAAAGCCCAATACTTAAGAAAAAAAATCTCAGTATTCAAGATCCTAATTTATACATCAAAATATACATGTGTTGAGACAGATTTGTCTCATGCTCAAAACATATAGTGTTAGTGTATATGTATATATTTAAGGTTATTAAAAAGAGAAAAAAATACACAAACAAAAGTAACTTATGTAAATGTTAAAATAAATCTTATTAGGAGAAATATAATTATAAAAGTTACTTTCAGTATATTATATATTAGACCATCAAACATCACATGATCATTCTTTATGCTTATGTATATGTAATGTGATGCAATGCACTATGGCTTCTCCTCAATGAAGTCAAAAATCTCTCAGCCACTATTCACAAAGAAACCTGTTAACCACTTTACCTGCTCTTTCTGTTCCCCAACCTAAGTTTTTCCCACATTCTTTTCAATCCTGCTCCATCTCATTACAACAACATAATCTTTGTCAACTCTATGACCTTTATATCTAAATCCTTCTTAACTTTTCCCAAACCCAACATAAAAACCAATAACCCACTTTCTGTATAATCGTGTTGTTTATATTTATTCTTCCACAACTTCATTATTTGTTCCATTTCTGCTTGTAGGCATTTACATTCAATTAAGATACTTAATATTTTTATGCCTTTCTTACACAATTTGCAGACTAAATCACTCACATATTTCCATTAATGCATATATTCTTTTGTTGCTATAGATATTGATTGAGATTTAAAAACTAAGCTTCTTCCTTGCAATTATCGTAAATTAACTTGCACCCAATATTCTGTTTACTTCTATAGGTATTTAAACTCTTTTTACTCTCTAGAATAGTTCTCTATTTCTCCAAATCCCTATTCTTTATTAATGCATCTATTCCTCTATCCCATCCCTTGCCATTATTACACTTAACAATTCTCCTAACACAATCATCCCACCTTTTGTATAACTATACTGACATAAATTCTTCATCCAAATCATCTATCCTTTCTCAATCATATTGTTACCTGACCTTTACTCAAAACCCAATTAATTACTACTTTTTTTAGTCTCTGATTATCCATGAACTGCAATCTACCAAACATTTTTATTTTACTTTTTGCATCTCTCATATAAAAATCTTACCATCCCATTTATTCTTGAATTGCATCCTTTGTTATCCACACATGTACATCTAATGCATGCCTTCTTATTTGTACTTTTGCTATGTAATGTAACATCTCTTTATTAATACATACCACATCATTTTCGTATATTAACCCTGCTACTGCCACTTTCTTCCATACAATTCTAGCTTCATCATATTTATTATACAAAAACACTGTTAATTTCTTTATCAGTTCCTTCCTTTTGCTTGCTTCATTAATTTTTTTTCTCCCATTCACCCAAGCAATTTTTCCCATTACTTAAGACAATTCCCAAAAAGTTATACCCATTCATTACACTTATCTTTATATCCCCCAATAAAAATTATGTCTTCACTTTCCCCAGTATTAGTCATCATTACTTTTGATCTTCATCACTAAATTTAGTCTCCATCTCTTTAACCATCTTTGCACACATACTCAGCATAACTTCTATATCTTCCCTTGTTTCTGTGCACAAGAAGACATTATCTGCAAGTATTTTCAGGTATTATTTAGAAGTTTTAAAACATTTTGCATTTATTTGATGGATATTTAATGATGGAAAGGGGGGTGGCTTGTCACAAAAATTGTTGATGTATAGATTGAGTTGATACAGATTTGTCTTATTTGTCTGTAAGACAGTGGTTGATATTTGTTTAGTGATTTTCTGATGTATTTGCTTATTGATACTCCAGTCCATAGTATAGTTGGTACAGTCTATTTGACTAATGGTCATATAGGCTTCTATTTTGATCAGATTGATTTAGTACTTATAATGCAGCATATATTTATGTGCGTGTATGTTTGTGCTATCTTACAACTTCATCTTTCATTCATGTATTTAATTATGATACAGAATATTATGATTTACAATGAAATATTTAAATTTATAATAAATATCTCTGATAACCAATTTTAAAACATTTTAAGTGATTAATGGGTAAATGGATCAGGGAATAGTTGGGCAAAAAAAATACACTATCAACTACTTTATTTGCTAAATAATTATTTTTATTTAAGGGTGTAAAAGTATTTTTATTTCAATTTGATTAATATTATTTAGAAGGCAGAATTACTTTTTTTTTCTTTTTCAAGAAGAAAAAAGTTATTGAATCTATCCAGCTAATTATCTTAGTGCAAAGGGTGGGATTAAACCTCTTGAAGTTGACCTTTGGGGGGAATAAGGTCTTGATTGGTGGAAGAAATGTATATATAAGCAATAATCAATAATAAAAAGGGGAATAATATAAGAAAGTAATTTGCTTTGTTACAGTCCTTTCTCTCTCTATGTGGTTCTTCTTCCAAAATCAAGTGGTTAATATTCAATTTAAATTCATAAGTACAACTTTCTTTAACTATTATTTTTTTTATATGAAACTAGTTAAAAAATTTTCTTTGGAATATAAAGAAAAAGATGAGAACATAATCAACTTCAGCAAGGTATATCACCCTATGTTTTCAATTAACTAACTTTAGATTTAATTTTGTCATTTAAAATGCATACGTGTGTCTATAACTCAAGTTTAATTTACCTAATCTTAATCTTTAGTATTAATGAAAAAATTGAATTGTATGAATTTTGCTATTTTATGGGAAAACTTATTATGCTGAATTTTTTAACAAAACATTTCATAAACTTTAGATTAAAAAATATTCTGGCTATAGAAAAGTAAAGCCCAAATGGAAGAATGTGTGTGTCTAACTTAATATAACATGCCATAAATTACTATTAAGGAATAATAATTACATCTAACCATTCAGATCATATAGGATTAAGTAATTGAATGTGTGACTTATATAACTAATGGATGACTAACCTATATTAAATGTGCATATAACTTAATGTGAGTAGAAAAGCATGAATATTAAATGTGTACATTTTTCTCATTGTTCTCCTCATTTACACTTTACATATCACTAAAAATATAGTGTCATTTGAGAAATTATGTAGAAATAAGTGACTATTATAAATTAACTAAATATTTGCCTAATGGATGGCCTTTGGTATATTATTATGAATTCCTTGATAAATGTAATTATAGTCAATGTTAACTGATGGAGAATTAATGTTCCTTTTAAAATTCACAAGACTGATAGCTGAGTTATAAAACTGTGAAACCAAAATTTAATTAAATGACAAAATATTTCTAGAAATCTGCAGCAGTAAACATTAATTTGTCATTATCAAAACGAAAATGTATTAAATACCTCGCATGCTATACCAGCAGCAATTTCAATTAGCTATTTGCTAAAAACTTTAGAAACTGATCTTCAATTGGATCCAAGAATGTATATTGTCCATCCTGCATGAATTTGTCTATGTCTAATAGCATCTATCCATTTTATAATTATTGCCATTATCTTCGCTTAAGAAGCTTTATTTACAGACTGTACGAATGGACTTTTATTTTCCAGCTATATAAAAAAAAATAATCATTTCTTTTGTGGTTAGTGTATGGTAGATAGGTAGATCAATTTATTTGTCTTTCTGTTGTTGTTTTTTTTTATTTATTTTTTTTGCTCCAAGATCACCTCAGATACATGTAATATGAAAAGTATTCTACTGAGTAACTGATTGTTATTTTGATGTGATTTTTTATATACATGCATTCTATATGCTTCCGTTAGCAGTAGAAATATTTCTTTGCTATTATGAAGCTAGCAGCTAATTTAAAAAATGGGTAAATGTTATATATATATGCATATAGATGACCATCATGCAAATACTCATAAGCCTTGCCTGTAATAGATATATCTACCAAATAATGACAAATAACAATTAGTATTTTTTTAAAGAAAAAAGTTTTAAAAATGAAATTGAAAACTTAAAAAAATTATTAATAATTAAATAAATTAACATTTAGCATTTCTTTTTCAATAATAGCCACTTTTTTATGATCCATAGCTATTTGCAGCATCAATGTCTATCTCTAATCAAATCCAGTCAACATGGTTGATGAATCGTGATGGCCAATGCATGAACCTAGCAAAAATTAAAATTAATTTTCTCAAAGGATTCTTCTTTTAATTAATTTCAGATAACTTAGTGGGAAGGTGGCAAAGTTATTTTAAAAGCTTTTATACATTTCTCAAATTAATTTCAGGATGATAATAGTTATTTTCTTCAGAGTAAATGATTTTATTCATTTCTTTCTGAACATGATGTCGTCTCACTTTCGGATGGTGATGTATTGGAAATGGACAAAGTAGAAGATCCCCTGTTTCTAAGATAGCAATTTTTTCTCTACCCAGCCATTCTTTGATAATACTAGCTCGAAATAAAGTTTTCTAATTCCTTCAGACAAAAAGAAAAAGTAGGGAATATTTACAAGAATACATTTCTTTCCTTTCTCTTCGATTATCAACAATAGTCTCTATAGATCTCTTCCTTCATTACCCATTGTTTCTATAATACCTAGCCTATGTTTCCATGAGACAAACTACTTCAAATTAGATTGTTTACATATTTATCTACTTCCCAAAAGGAATGTTAATATTTTACAATTGTAAAAAAAAAAAAACATATATCCGTACACATATAAATCTTCTACATTAAAATATGACAGTTTATGATATATATATATATAAAATAATTGACAAGTTACAAATTCCTTTTTTTAAAATAATTAAAATTTTATTTTGCACTTTATTTTTTTTACACATTGTGATCATTAATATTTTTAAGGTGATTCATATAATCCCTCTGCTCACTCCATATACCATTATCACTATTGCAACCTTTCGTAATCAAAAATAATAAATACAGAAACTAGGGTATAACCAAATATAATGAGTAAAGGGGTTTTAATAATAAACAAATGATTTTTTATATGTCAATGTGTAAATAAAAGTACAAATTAGTTAAAATTTTACAAAAATATACATATCAAAATCATCCAAAGATATCAAATAAAGAAAACCAAAAACCGCAACAATTTTCCATTATATGCTTAAAAGAAATATTACAATATTTTCTAGAATTGCTAGTTGTATAAAAAAAATGTGTATATTAAAATAATAAAATCATTCATCCAACGTCATAAATACTTCATATGTGGCACAATAGAAAAAAGAGAAAATCTATTTTTTTTGAAGAAATGTGCTATTATAAATATTGTAATGATGGCTCCCCCAACCATTTATATGTATATATATATTGAAATGGAAACCCAGCGATCGAAAGCTTAAACTTCCTTTTATATAGATATAATGGGGAATTCTTATAATTCAAGATCGCCCACTTTCCGCTACCACAAGCAGAGAGAAAATACAGACATAAACGAATCTCTAGCCACGCTTGACCGAACCTGTATGCTATACGGATATAGCCCCAGGTTATATTTCCCGGTCAACCTTCTCCTGACTGCTGTAAGATTTAACAGAGTTACAGCGCTTGGATAATTATAAATTTAATGGGATCAAATACTGCACCACTAGCTTCACATGTTAATTAAGTACTCAAATGCATAATAATTATTCCCAACCCTAAGATTATATTATTTTTTGGAAGTGGCGAAGAAAGAGACGAAACAGATTTTACATAAATAAAAGATATTTAATACAATAAATTATAATAAAAGAAACACTCTAAATTATAAACACTCAATATAAAAACCACAGATTATGCTATAATGCTACAAAAAAATAAATAAAATACAATAGAAGATTCTATAAATGATTGCAATCTGTGTAAATAATTTATCCCTTTATAGTCATTTCAAATATTCAAAGAGTCTAATTAATGTCTATCTCATATATGTAGGATTGGCAATTGCATTAAATTTATAGGTATGTGCACATAGTTATATAAAATGTCTTATTCATAATTACCTAGGTGATAAAGTCTTTGAATAAACTTGGCATCTTGCTGACCGTCCCATGGAAATTTCCCACTTCTTTAGTAGGGAACGGTCGCTCTTCGGTTAGATTTGATTGTTGGAATTCCTCCGTATTGTGGGCATCAAGGCAAGGCAAAACGAACCCTTCGGCAGATGCTATGTCAGCAGGGGCTACATTGGCAGGCGCTACGTTGGCAGTTGTTACATCGAGACACGAACCATTATAGCACAGAAGTCTGGATCGATCGGTGATCGTGACTGGCCCTTAGCCACACATCCTCGAAGCTTCCCTTATGTTATAGTTTGTTTTCATGTTCCCAAAATTTAACTTTTTATGTCTGCTTTCTATTATATTTCTCTGCTTCTTATCAGAGCAGTGTCTTCACTGAAGTCTCGACCAATACTGTTTTCCAATTAATTAATTAATGTTCTTTATTTTTCAAATTCCTTCCTTATCTTGATCTCCCGCTGTATTTTTATTTCACACCTTTTTACTTTAACATGCTTTCAGCAACTTATACAAAATTACTTATAATTTGATACAATTTTATACTATAATATTTTACATTTATTTATCAATCATTTTCTTTAATAAAATTATTTCATTTTGACATGAAACAAACCGTACTCTCTTTATTCATACATTCACATATGCATTTCATTTTCGTCATAATGTGTAATTTTAAGACCAGATCTTTATTTTTTCATGGCATTCTAAATTTTACTTATATTTTATTTAAACTCCCCAACTATTGCTTTTTTTATATCATTAAGTTTCTATTTTATTTATATTTCCTTTTCATTTTTTTAAAATCTTACACTCGATATTTCTAACCTTAATATTTCTATTTTTTTTTACAATCTGAAGTTTGGAGGGTAAAAGATAAGAATCGTTTTCGATTCTAATTCCCTCTCTTTTTTAATTAAACATTTCTTTGTTTTGTAATTTTTTTAAACTCACTTTTTTATAACCCAAGCACAATATTTAACATTCTTTAAATGTCAAATATCTATATGTGTGACTACAGTATGTGCGATCATCACAATATATATATATATATGGGTGTGAATAAAAAGGATTGTGTAGAACATGGGCCAGCAATCTATGACACTCGGAATAAATTGAAATAGTAAAAATATATATATATTTTAATTTCAGTGACTTTTTTTTCTGTTTTTACATTCAACATTGAATTTATGATTAAATCATTATTTATCAGAAAATAATACACTAGATTTTATTTAAAAGATATTTTTGTTTGGAAGCAAAAAAAAATAATTCTACATATTCACATTTTATTTCTGATAAAATTTAAAAATGACATTGTAATCCAAATAAAGCTTATTATGTTATCAATTCTAGAAAGCTGTTTTCAGTAGTTGAATGGTAAATAATAGAAGCTCATTAGCAGCACTTCTTTCAAAAAAGAGATTTTTATGGCATAGTGACCTAGAGAAATAATACAATTGCTCATTGTGTGGCTTTGAAAGGCAAACCTTTTACAGAAGGACAATTCATCAAAGAAACATTTTTTGAAAAATGCTGAAATATTATTCAGTGATCTATCAAATAAACAATTGATACTGACTCAAATTCAAGAAATACCAGCTTTTGCAAGATCAATTCAAAGAATAATAATTGACATGGCTGAAGATGTAACAACAAAAGAGAAAACCAGTTTATAACAGGCTGTTTCATTTTGCTGTTGATGAAAGCACTGATGTAAATGATGTGGCATGCCTAGCAATAGTTACATGATATTGTGACAATCATATTTATGAAGGATTGTGTTGCATGATTTCTCTTACTGGTACAACAAAGGGACATGATATTTTCACTGCAGTTTTCAATTATTATCCCTTTTGCAAGAAATTAATAGTGTATATATATATATATATATATATATATATATATATATATATACATATATTAATTTACATTGCTGTATATATATATATATATATATATATATATATATACAGCAATGTTCTTTGGATTAATCAAAGTAATGTCTTGAACAGATTTGTCTTGTCTGAAAAAAATCAATGTTTCTTCGTAAAAAAAAAAAACAAAAAAACAACATCATCCAGAAATAAATAATAAAGACTAGTTATAGAAATTTATGTTTCTGATCAATATAACTCAACACCTGAATAACTTGAACTTGCATTTGCAAGGGAAGGGTCAAACAGTTGTAGAACTTTTTGAATATTGGAAAGGATTTGCATCAAACTTAGATATATTTTGGTGTGATATTACCACTAACACCTACAAGTACTTTCTAAATAAGAAAGTCCATGCAAATCAATTTAACATTAACAAAGATGAACTTCAAAAATACATTGAAGCTCTCATAGAAGAATTTTCCAAACAGTGTGAAGACTTCCAAATACACACACTCATATTTTCTTTCCTCATCAAACCTGACTTAATTGATTTAAATATGACTCAATTTGATTTATATCTTTTTGAGTGGATAGATATTGATCGTTTTGAAATGGAATTAATCAAATCAATGCCATCAGAATTGTGGAAAACAAAATTTGTAGAATTTTAGAAAACTTTTGAAGGGAAATGTCTAGAAAAGTCGGCTGTCATTCTCAATTGTGGGATACCATTACCCGAAAAATTTAATTTTTTGAAAAAACTGTTTGTGTTTTGCTTTCGGCATTTCGTTCAACTTACTTATGTGAACAAATTTTCTCACATATAAAAAAATATTTTGAGTTGACAAAGAAGTTGTCTAATACCTGAACATTCAGAAGTATGCATGAAGCTAAAAATGACCAATTACATACCTGACATTGAGCAAAGAGGTACAAGGGTAATGTTTACATTAATTTATTTTAATAATAAAAAATGGCTAATCATTTTAGAATTCATGATATTTTTTCTTATTTAAATTTTATATTTTGTATAGGTAAAAAATTGTAATTAGTAATTTGTAATATAATTTTTAATAAGCATGTTAGAAATTACAAATTTAACAAAAGGTCATTTTCACACATGATTTTATGTATTTTAAAATATTGAATGACCAATAATATAACATCCAGTTATAATGAACTTCAAAAGTATGTACTATGTAATAGTATATATTATATACTATAGTATTATATATAACTTTGAAGCTCATTATAACTGAACCAATTTTGATAAAATAATAAGTTTGGTAAAATCATGTTGGCACATGGAATAACATTGTAACATAGGTTCAGCACAACACTACTAAAATGTTGCTGATCCCTGGTGTAGAATATGTATTTATATCTTTGCAGAAGTTAAGGAGAAGGGGATAAATAAGGCATTAAATATTAAATCATTCCACAAATATATGCAAATTAATGTACCCGTAAGGGTAATTCATGTATTTGTCAATATGCCCACCATATAAGAATGGCTTATCTCTTTCAGATATGCCTCCTATATAAAGTTGAATTAATATAATGATCTGTGCTTAAATCACCTATATTACATCTAATTCCAGATATATAAAATATACTTGTATTTAAAAAAATTATAAACTTGAATTACATTCATATCGGCTTTTTCAAACCAAATTGTGCAAACGCTTTTTGCGAGTGTTAAATAATAAATGAATAACCTCTGACCCATACAAGATATAGAATTTATGCAGCAATAAAAGAAAGTTGAATTATAAATTTGTAAAAGAATGCAAAGCAATTTTTTGAGACTTATAATTACTTTAACATTTGTATAATTTATTTCAAATTTATATTCAATTTTTGAGCTAACTAAATTGCATATATTGTATGTATATATATATATATACATGTGATTACAGGTCATCTGATATCACCATCATCATTTTCAACTATTATCAATCCACTGCATGATGAAGGTCTCTCCAGGTTTAAATCAACTTTTCAGATTACTATTCTATCTTCTTCACATCACCCCACCACACCTCCATATTTTATTCATCCAACTCACACATGATCTTTTTCTAGATCTATTAAAATCTCTTGGGAATCCAGTTTAAGATTTCAATTATCCATCTATTACCATTCTTTCTAGAAATATGTTCATCTCAATTTAACTTCAGACTCTTAATTCTTTCAATGATGTCAGTAATATCTGTTTGTTATCTTAATCACCAATTTTATATTTGATCTCTTTATGTTACTGCTAACCTTCATTTCTTATTTCTTTGAAAGATCTGAAGTTTTTGCATTGCTCTTCTGTTAAGTGCCCAAGTCTTACATCCATAAGTAAAAACTGGTATGATGCAATTGCTAGTTATATAAGCAGACATCCTTTCCTGCTTCACATGATTCACTGATCCAATAAATTATTTGGATATGGCCTAGCCAAAGCAAGCATATCCCATCTCTTATTTCATCATATTTGTATGTTGATCATAACCAATCACTGCATTCGGTATTTCTTAAATGTACTTTAGAGCAGTGGTCTTCAACCTTTTCACACCTGTGGACTGGCAAAAATAAGAATAAGGTTTCATGGACCAGCAAAAATAAGAATGAAGTTTTGCGGACTGGCAGAAGTCTATAGATAATTTTTTTAAAAGATGTAAACTGCTTATCATTGGATGAGCATAATTGTTATTAATGACCAAAACAACACTCTAATTACTGTGTATGGTAATGGAGTTGCTTACCTTCACATGTTGAACACTCTTTCTCTAATTGTGCAGTCATATTACTACAGAAAATAGTACGTTCTCATTAATGTGCCTGCATTGCTGCATTTATTATTCCATTGTTAAACATGCAAGAATAAAATGTTACTCACCCAAATATCACAGCTAGTGTAATTACATGACAATGATTATGATAAATGTAATCTCTGTATTTAATGTTAAATACACAAAATGAAGTTGTATATATGGAGTTTGTATAATAAAAAAAAACTTTTTTTTAATTTTGAATTTTTTTAGAAAAATAATAAAAAATTTAATTCTCCCCCCCCCCCAATAAACCTTTGTGATAACTAGAAAAACAAATTAATTTATGTATGATTGATTGAATTTTGTTTTCATTCTGTTTCTTTTTTTTAATTGGTTAAAAATGAGATAAAAAAATAAATAAAAATTGTTTATATTAATTAAAAGATTAAACTCTTATTATTTTGTTATTACCAACTTTCCTGCCAGACCACTGTGGACCAGCAGAAAATTTCTGCATCCTGCCTTGGTCAGCGCAGACCAAGAGTTGAAGACTACTGCTTTAGAGCCTGAAGTAGCAATTGTATAGTAAGTCATAATCTTAAGTCATTTGCAGTTGTTTATTAATAACTCTGATTTTCATTTAGGTAAATAAATACTCCCACTTCATCCTGCCTTAATTATGAAGTAATTAATAGCTAGACCAATTTAGAATATCCACCCTGGAAGTTATTGAAAGGTGTGAATCATATAGTACCTCTGTTTAACAAAAACTAGGAATAATGAAGTTGTTTACTTGTTAATTAAGCCAATAAACATCACATGGCCACTTGTTAATTCATTATAAAAAAATGCAATAGAATTGTATACGTTTAAATCTAGAACTGAGTGTTTAGCAACATATGAACCTTTCTCTCATTTTGTTACATTTTCTTTTGTTTTTTTATTATTTCTAGTAAACATATTGAAGTTGTAAATATCCTATTCATATTTACACTTCATTTAAAGCAAATGGTAGGAGCATTGGCATGGCGTTTGAACCCATTCTATGGCTCATGGCTGCCTGTCTCAAGCATTAGGCAAGCTATGATACTAATGTCATAATCTAATATTATATTTGTTTTATATTTGTATCACCATGTACGCACGTGTGTGCACACACATGCACATGAAATAATCTTTGTTGTTATATAATATGTATTTGTAATTTGTATTCATGTGAAAATTTATCTAATATTTTATCATTACAGTTATGCTTAAAATTATTGTCTGTAAAACTAACGGTTGATTAATTTTTAATATTTTAGAAATTTATTTATTTTAATTACTAAAGTTGAATATTACAAATTTAAAAGTAAATTATTAAACATGTAAGTTCTACATATAGTTAAAATAGTTTTGTTAAAATTTTGTACGAATTATTTCAGTTTGTAACATTTATATTTATCACTGGATTGTAAATTATAAAGTATAACAAAATTTTAAAAATTTCATGATTAAAGTTTGTTTTTGTTGCTGATTAAACTCTTTGCTAATCTCCAATCCAATTAAATAAGCTATAGATTGTAGATTGAGATTAGGGCTTTCAGGTCTCTTATAAAAAAAAATAATTAAAAAATTTGCTATGTTTGTGTTTTCATTGTTTTTTTTTTAATATCCATGGGAAAGTTTGGATTTGCCATCTTGGTATGAGCCAGCCAATATGCAGGAAATCATCATCAGCACCAACCACAGAGAACCACCTAGGGAAATTGCAATTGGTAGTTGTCAAACACAGATGGATCCGATAGATAATTTTGGGATTAGATAAATAGTCCAAAAACATTTAAAAATTAGATTTTATTTAGTTTAATTAGTGAAGAGTCCTATTCTATTTGAAAGAAAATTTCCAAAATGGCGGGGTGAAAAGAAAATAGATCGTTCGTCCCAATCTTCATGCTATGCCAAGCCATAACATCAAACCCAGTACTAATGAACTGTGTCCAGAAAATCTTAACGAGATAAAACTAGCTTTATCGAATCTGCTTTGAAGAATGGACCGTTTGGCGATGAGGTAAATGCCTTTAACAAGTCAACAATTTGAAACTGTAATTTTCAATCTTTTATTCTAAAAATCCAAAAAACATGAATTTGTAATGTTTATACAACTTTAACAGAATATATATATAAACCTCTTTCTTTAAATTTTCATTTTCATATTTTAAATGCTTCATTTTCTTTAAAAAATGATTAAGTCTTAAAATTAAATACTTTATTTAGAAATTAGATTGTTTGATATTTTATTATTATTATTATTATTATTTTATTTAAACAAGTTTCACTTTTTTGTTTGTAATATTTTATGTGAGTTAATATTGGAGACGTAAATGTCTTTTACGGTTATTATAACTCTTACTTGGATTTTATAATATAACTGATATGTAAATAGCAATTAAAAGCTGCATTTAATTACCAATTAATTTAAATTAATAGCGGTCATCATGTGACCATATTTCATGAGTACTGTTAAAATTTGTCTCTGCAAATTATTTAAAAACGTATCTGAAAATATATAATTATTTAAATGAAATAACCTCAATGTGTATATTATATTTATATATGTATATCTCTCAGTTTATTCAATCTGTATCATATTTTAAGATCTTATATATATATAACGCTTGTAAGCCGTTATATCATCAAATGATCGCAAATTTTAAATAATATTAAATAAAGCTGTTTTCTTTGATATATGACTAACTCAATGTTTTCGGAACCATAAAGATTTTAAAATGTGGAAGCAAGCTTCTTTCTTAAATCATCCCTCTTTATATTCTTTTCATTAAAGACCCATTTTTTTCTTTGTTTGTTATGGACATTCTGTTGCAAAAGAGCCATTTTATTAAATCAGGAATTTGTTGTGATCATTGATGACACAAACTTTATTTTTCTTAGACGTTATATTTGTTATAGGTGCAATTATTGATTCTATACCTTCCTTGCTTTGCTTACCTGAAGAGATTGAAATAAATCAGCCTTAAAGTCTTGATTCACACGTGAAAGTCGATGAATTCCCGGCTCGTGGATTTTGGTTTTCCTATCCTACCGAAGGGTATCTAGATCACCTAATACGTGGAAGTCCCTATATGTGAACGATATGTTTTATTTTGATATGTTTTAATTAGAGAATTGGCATGTCTTCACTGTATATTTTTTTCTATTGTAGTACAAAACTTGTTTGGTTAGAGAACCACATGTTTTATACATTTATATATATATATATATGATCTGTATCAGTTAAGCAACGCATAGTTCAAGGATAATAATGATTACTTTAGTTTATTGTACTTGTAAATTCATACCGCCTACATTATTATTATTATTATTGTTGTTGTTGTTATGTTATTATTATTATTATTAAAATAGATCCCTTTATATCCTGAAACGCTCTTTTGAAATCGAATGTCTGTACTCGTTTATCATTAATAATTAAGTAAATAATTTTGATCGTTATTGGAAACGAATCATTTTGCTTCCACATAAGTTATTAAATTGAAATTCTATACTAATACAATTGTAAATTAATTATATGTATCTAATAATATATTTATTATTTAATTTTTTTTTTTTCATGTGTCATAGTATCAGCAGGTAGAATTACTTGTAAACCAGTTGTCACTGACCTCTTATTTGGTATTATTTTGTTCTTGGCACCTTAATTACAAAAGTCTTATCAATCTATTATACATACTCAACCACATACTCTAACATTATATATTTTATGTTTCATATGTTAAACTATGTAATCAATTGTCAGTAATTGCAAATCAAACGATCTAAAGTCCCAATTTGTATAAGTTGTATAAACAAAATTCCTACCATGTAAAATTTATCATTATATAATGTAATAAATATTTTTGTTATGATTTAGATTGCTTTTCGTTTATGTTGTTCTGAATCTCTAGTATAAATTAATCTACTAATTGATATTTTATTAATATTGAATTCAACATATAAGTAATGTCTTGCGTTGTTAGCCGCCGAGAGATATCGCAGCTGCCATGCCAGCAAGTAGTTGGTTGCAGACGGTTGTGGGATCGCATCCCAGCCGATGCTATGACATATGAAAAAAAAAAAGAACATATAAGTAATCGGTCAGGAATATCATTATTATTGTTACAGCTCCAATTTATTAATTGCTACTAAATTAATCCTCAATCATTCAAAAGGAATGATTATTATTTAAGTGTTAATTCCTCATGTGTCTCTTAAATATTATATTACTCAGTCTCCTGTGAACTGTGACGTTAGCTAGAACATAATAAAAGAAAGGAGTATTACTGATATCATCAAAAACGTTATTTATTAGTTGGAAACTTGTGAATTCATGCAAATAGGTAGGAGTCTGCGATTGCCCCTGACTTATGTATCATGTGCTTGGTCAGACTCTAGGTACTTTTGCTTGGATTCTGGGTTTTGTTGAATAAATACACGCTTTTGACCGGTAAAATATATACTTATTACACCTTGCATTTGTGTCTTGTTTACCACAATTAGCATTTTAGTTCTTTTAAAGTCTCTTGTATCTTCCTGACCTCAGTGGGATATAAAAAATGGCATATATGTTAACATCAGATGTGATAGTCATGTTGAAATTATCCTAGAAGCACAGGTAATGAAGTTCACTTTTGTATTGTCTATGGTAATGTTTATATCGATGTTGCACACATATGCTAGTTAGTAATCATTGATTGGTTCTTAATATTAGTTTTGCTGTCTATACATATCTTACTGTTACAGTATATTAATAGTAGTCCAATGCTTTTATTATGAGATAAAATTTGCCCCTGTGTTTATAATCAATATTTCAACTAAAAACATCACATGATCACGATTTCTTATGCTTGCTCTTAACTGGCAATACATATAGACAGTTTTGCTTGTTTTAATTTCAACTAAAAAACTGTGAAAATGGAAATTCAACAAAAGTATTAATATAAAAGTCAGGTCATGAATAAAAATAAATCAATAAAGAATAAAATTAAGGTAACGGTTATAGAAATACGGTTTAGTTTTGGAGACAAACAAAAAAACAATTGGAAGAAAACTTATCAAAATAAAAGGATTACATTAACATGTACTACAACATTAGACCATTTATAATAAAAATATTAAAGTGTGAAATACTTAAGATAATATAAAAATGTTACTGAGCAATAAATATAAGTAAGAGTTCGATTTAAATTAAGTTTTATAATAAAAATAACTAGTAGTTAACTGAAATATTTCATTACACTAGCATTTTACTGCTAAAACTAAAATAATTTGTAAACTTTTTATCAACAAATTTCCTTTTGTTTAATGTTTTATGCTTTTATTTGTGTAATATATATATATTGGTATATGATTAAAAAGGATTGTGTAAAGTATGTATTTATATCTTTGCAAAGGTTAAGAAGAACGGGATTATTAAATATTAAATTCTTCCACAAATATGTGCGAATAAATACTCTACATAGGAGTAATGCATATATTTGTAGATATGCTCCTGACATAAGAATGGTTTATCTCTTTCAGATATGACTTACATATAGAGGTGAATTATAAATTTGTAAGAGAATGCATAACAATTTTTTCATACTTTAAATTAATTTATCATTTGCATAACTTATTTCCTTAAATTTTTGTAAATTCTTAGGCTAACTGAATTACATATATTGTAATTGTATATTTGATTTTAAACCATCTGATATCATCATCACTATTTTAACTATTATTAATCCACTGCAGGATAAAGATCTCTTCAAGTTCAAAACAGCTTCTCAGATAATTATCTTCTCCACATCACCCCAGCACACTTTGATATTTCATTTATCCATCTCACATGCGGTCTATTTCTAGACTTCTAAAATCTCTTGGAATCCAGTTTAAGATTTCAATTATCATCTCTTCTCATAATATGTCCATTCCAATTTCGCTTGATTTTTTATTATTTCATTGATGCCAGTTGTCCTCTCACTTATGTATTTTATTTTTGATGTCTTCTTGTTGCTAACATGTATTTCTACTTATTTTTGGAGAGGTCTAAAGTCTCTGTATTGTTCTTCTGTTAAGTGTCCAAGTCTTATATCCACACGTAAGAACTGGTAACACATTTATTAATAACCTTTTTTCAAATACATAGACATACTCCCTTTTATTATTAAATAATTTTCTACCAAAATAATTCTACCAAGTTTAATTCTATGGACAATTTCATCCATTATGTTTCCACCTATATAAAAAAATCTGACCAAGTTACTTATATTTGTTCCTCTTTTGAGAAAAATCCATTGAATATTACTTTAGTCTTTTTAACATTTACATTTAATCCTACCTTAATCAATAATTCTTGCAACATTTTCTGAAAGTCCAAAGTATTATTTGCAAAAACAAGTATATAATCTGCAAAATCTAGATGATTTAAATAATTTCTATTTACTTTTTCTTTCTTAGCTTCTCATTTTAATCCATAAAATACCTCTTGGAAAGCTGCTGTAAAAGTTTTGGAGATATGGAATCACCATTTTGTATGACCTTCTCAATGTTATTTTTTTGCATAATTATGTAATCTCATTGTTGATTGTTCTTATATAGTCAAAATACTTTTTATAATATATAAATTCAAAGCATAGTGGCATTCTATATTTGTTGATCCTTTCTATAATTTCACTCACTACTTGGATATAATTCACTGTATTAAAACCACTTTTAAATTTAACTGTTTCTTTTGATTGGTTAAAATCCACAGTTCTCTGTAGATGAGTTGTAATTATATTGGTAAAATTTTTGTATAGAACTGATAAAATACAGACAGGTCTGTACTCTTTTTAAAGTATTAATACTGCATTCTTTCTAGCATCTGGTACATCCTATCATTTAGACATTTTGTATATAACTTTGCGACGATGATTTGCAAATTTTATTATAAATTCATTGAAATGTTTCTGAAGATTGGAAATATCAACTATACATATTGTTAATCATTTATGCCTCTATTTTTGCATTAACACATATCTTACATCTCTCTAATTGATGATATTACCCTGTATTAAATTTATTAAGAACATCACAGTTTTGTAATACATATTTTCTGTTAGTGAAAATATAATCCAATTCTGATGTACCACCATTACTAAATTTACCTACAACCATATTAAAATCTTTTACTTCTTCATCACAATTAGAACTTGTTGGGACATAAACCTAAATTATCTGCATTTGATATCTGCTATTAAGTTAATAACTAGTCTTGACACTCTGTCTGATCCATCATCAATTTCCACAATCTGGTTCTTCTACTTTTTATTTGTAATAAATTATATCCCATTTGTATTAACAATGTTTGTGCCTTTGTAGTACATATCCACATTTTAAATCAATTGTCTTTTCACTTTTTCTTCTAACTTCCCAAAATCCAATAATGCTCCATTTAATATTAAATGGTCCTTTATTCAAATATGGCAATTTTCTTCTGCTTAAAAGTGACTTGCAGTTGTAAGTAACTAAATACAAGGTCATCATCAAATGGCATCCTGGTTGTGCAATCAGGAAATTCTTAGCATGTTCCTTCTTTTGGCTTCTAACCACTGCCTTGGCTGTTAATTTTACAGCCTTTTGTCTGTCATGACTTTAAATATCTATTTAGAAAAAAATCATTTACACACACATTTATTCTGCCTTCAAGAAAATTCAACAGATACTTCAGTTAAGAGCTATCAGGCAACTGAGAAGAATGACCATAATTTTCTTGATCTTAATCTCAGAGGTAAAAGCCACTAAACTTTCCACACTGGTTAATGTATATTGGTGATAAGTCCATCCATCTTTCTATACTATATAAATAATCACATAGTAGTAGGAGACACAATAACAAGAACATATGGAGAGGACATTAGGAGTTTGCCCTGATCATTTTCTTCATGATCTTGGAGATGAATCAGAATATCTCATTTAAATTAGCAGTAAATTCCTTTCTGCAGTTTAGAGTATTATTAGTGTGTCTGACTTTAAAATATGATGTTTAATGATCAATTCTGATGCTATTTTGTGCAAAACTTATTTTTAACTTGTTCAGTTTAGCATTGCCTGATATATAATAGTTTCATGATTTCTAATTTATTCTAAACCATGGAAAATATTGTAAATAAAAGCAATGATTACTAAGTAACATGTATAAGAAAATCAGTCATTCGAATTTAGAAAGTGGCATCAGATTACCTTCAAAATAAATAAAGCATATTTATGCTAGCCAGTAGTAGTTTATACTCAGTCTACTTATTCACCTATTGTTAGGAAAATATAACTATTTCATTTGTATTATTTTTTGGAGATCATAGTTTTGGCAATCAAATTGTGTAAATTAAAGATAATGGGTCATTATATCATAACTATTATTGATCAATAATGGGGTTGCATTAATAGATTATATTTTTTGCCAGTATACTTGGTTATTATTGCTTCAATGATGTGCATAATAGCATACCAATCTATTAGTGGATACTATCAAATCATCAATGTTATCATTTTCTACAGTATCAATACTTATAATCTGCTACATTACATATATATGGGATATATTTCCCACTGAGTTATATAACTATCAGCAATTACGAAAATACAGCTCTATTGTTATATAAGCTTAGTTTATGACAAAGTTTTATATACGCTAAGAAAAGCTTGTTTAACATTTTAAAATTATATGCTAAGTATATCAAAATAGTATGCTTAGCACATCTATTTTAAAATATTAAACAAGCTTTTTTAGGATACTTGTTGTCTGTATTATTTATATAGAATTACATTTTTTATATAATTTTAAATCTCTTGGAATTATATTAGTATTATATATTTGTAAATTAAATCACAACAACCTTATGCTTAAACTTATATCAATAATATTATAATCAATATAAAATACTTTATCATTTAATCTTTAATTTAGTAAACTTAATGCATTTTCAATCTACTCATGATTATCAAAGTTATAAAATTGCGACTACAAATAATGTGGATAAGTGCAGTGTTTATTTGATTCTATCATTCATCCTATATTTTTTTTATTTAAAAAAAAACAGCTTTTTTTTTTTAAATATTTCTTTTTCTGGAATTTCTTTTTATGCAAACTATTTCAACAATATCTGGATCAAACTTATATATATATATTTTCTATTTTGATTATAAAATATTGACATATTAGTAAAATTATTTTTTGCTTTAATGTAGTAGCATTATTGTCCTTAAATTAGTATTTATTGTTTCTTAATATAATGATACTAACAGGTTAATTGATTGCTTCCCTAACAATCTTCTCTAATTTTTAATTTGCTTTTGTTTGTATTCTATAAGCAGCGAATAAATTAAGCTAATACTTTAATTTAAAGAACATATGAGAATATTTACAAGTATACATAGCATATTTAAGGCAAATAAAAATAATAAAAGGTCATGGTGACCTGCACATAATAAACCCTAGTCCTGCTTTTTAATTTACAGAGGCAGGAGTCTCTGAATCACATAAATACCAAAACCCATATACCAGGTTCTGGAATTTATATATCTCTCAAGATATTTGGAGTCTTAACAAACTTTACCAAATATGCTGTTTTGCATACCTTACCATATATGGTATTACACCTGGGTCTCATTTTACATGATAGATAGGTTCCTCAGAAAACACGCGCAAATGAAATCGCGCATAAATAGATGTAACTTACATTGAAAAGGGGGGGATGCAGTCTGTGATTTTTCAAAATTCACATAAAAGCAAAGCACCAACGTAAAATTACTTTAAAATTCGTGCAAAAAAAAAATAAGGAAATAAAATATGACTAATAAAAAATTTCAAATTTGAAAAAAATTGATACAAGACAAACTTTTTTTAACTATAATATTTAATTTTATTCTAAAAAATATATTTTTATGCATAATTTACAGTACAGTAATTTACATTTTTTTATACATGTTTTAATTATGATTTTCTGATGACAACATAATTAGTAATTAATCTTTGAGACGATGATTTTATTAATTGTTTATGAAGCTCGTGATATCCAGACATACAACCATTTAGCCCTCATTGGAATTTAAGAGCACGTTAATGACTAGTGTCATTAATAAGAACATAATAATTGATTACGTTCTTTTTTAAAAAGCAAAAACAGAATGTGTTTTAAAATGCAAAATTAACACGCACAATGTTTGAACAAATTTACATTTTTAATCTTGTAAAATTTAATATGTGTATACATAAAATGTGGAAATCATGATATTAATTTCATTATTGCATAAAATCTTACTATTATAAAACATTGAAAATATTGAAATTACTAAGATGAAAGGCGAATTCCAATAATGTGCTATTACTTTCAATATAACGTAAGTGCGTGGAATTTATTATTTAAAGTAATAGCGCGTTATTGGAAATCGACTTCCGGTGAAACACGAATCACGTAACTTCAAAATCATGTTAAATAAGTCCGTGTAAAAAGAGACCCAGGTGTATATATATATTGAAGCAATGGACCCAGAAGTCTGATCCATACTTCACAGCCTCCTATAAACTTAATTAGTATTGTAGGCCTGAATTAAGTTTATAGCCCAATATCAGCAGGGTTTTGCATTACAGCCAAAATTAATTACATTTATTAAATGGGTATTTGCATTTAAATATTTCTTTTTAAATAAATTCCGTTCTATCATTAAATTGATGTTTAATAAAATTACTTGTAAAACCTTTTAATCAAATATATATATATATATGAGTTAATGCAAAATTCTGCTGAAATAAAATGCTTATTTTATTAAAAGAAATAAGAATATTTTTTTCTTTTTAAAATCTTGTTAAAATATGGCGTATGATTTTATTTTGAGATAAGCCAGCCAACATTTTCTAAAGGAATGTATGTTTTTAATTAATTAGCCCATTCAAGGCAAATTAAAGATGGCCTTCTCTTTCTTTTTTAATTAATAAAATTCAAAGTTTAAAGAAAGAAATTTAGAATAAAAAAGTAAAAGTTATTTTTAGAAAATGTTACATTGAAACAAAGGAGTGGGGGGGGGTTATCAAGATCTAAAATCATACACAAGACAATAGAAGGTAGCTTACAAAAAAGGTATAAATAGGAGAGAACAAAAGACTTGGCCTTTCCTATTAGAGATTTCACCTGCTTGCTTTCAGTCAGATTTCTCTTGGAGAATTCTTTCAGATTTTTCTTGTGCTTGCTTTTCAGTCAGATTTCTCTTTGGAGAATTCATTGAGATTTCTCTTGCTGCTTTTTCAGATTTCTCTTTGGGAGAATTCATTCAGTTTTCTCCAATTTTGTTCTCATTGAGATTTTGGGTTCCAAAAAGTTATTTAACTGTCGTCCTCAAAATCACAGAGAAGTATTAACATGCCACGAGTTAAAAGTCATATGAATTTAATGGATTTGATTATGTTTGGCGGCTAGGCAAATAGCTTTGCCTGCTGCCGGGGTTTTTAAAAAAACATCAAAATGCTATAGTATCCAACCAATATTAATCTGAACTCTGTGCTGTGTCTGTGGGATTTTCCTTGAAAGAATGCTACATATTTCCATTTCTCCTTGATTGGACAAATACCTATCGACGGATGTATCAAGCCACAAATGTCATGGGAATAAGACCAAGGAACCAGGATGGTAATCGTATCTCTCCTCATAAACTATTTACTATTCTACCCTTTTTGATCATACCTTTTTAAATTGCATTATTGTAGTATATTTCTGAGTTGTTTTATTTAATTATATTTGTAACATAATTATTTTTATTAGCCTAATCTTAGATGTATATATTTATATATTGTGTGATCATCTATCTGTTTATATTTAACCCTTTTCCTGCGCTATTCCTCTTTGCTAACATATTATCAATATTTCGTATTCCATTGCAGTGTAAGTAAAGGTTAATTTCTCGTTTAAAATATTTTTCCAATTTCATTTACGTTTGTAAATTAAATACGAGTCAGTTTCTTTTGTTTGCCAACTTGACCTCCTCGATGATGCCTCTTTTGTCCGCCATTAGCTCATTACGTATATCTTATTTAGCTATATATGTCTTAAATAATTTTAAACAGTTTTTAGCGCAAAGCAATTAGAAAATGCTTTGTGAAAATTTTTTTATTGTGCTTTATCAAGGAGATTTGAGTTGACAATTTCATTAAAATTGGTAAGAAAAAAGTTAGACCGCAAAAATATTATATCGTTTATATTCGTTTTTATTGTCTAATTTGTTTTTCATTTATCTTCAGGGGAATAGCAGAGGCCATTAAAACATTACTAACATTTTAAAAGTCATTAATTAAATATATTATTTAACTAAGAAGCTTGAGTTTTCTAATTTTATGTTAATGCTTTATTTTACTTTTCCAAGGATCCAAGCATGCAAAACACATTTTTCATAGACTTTTATGCACATTTAACTATTTAGTTCTATAAGTATTCTTGTCCATGTCTCTCCCCTGAGGCTAAGTTTGGGCCAGGTGAGCAGATAATTTATGCATGTCTCAGATAATGTTGTTGGTTCATAATTAGACTCGGTAATAGGTGAAGAGTGCAGAGGTCATAGTATTCTTGATTTAATATCTCACATATGGGTGGCCTCGAGGTACTTTCACCTAGTATTCGAACTGAGTTAAACCAACATACATCATCTGACTGGCACAATATATATATATATGATATTTTTACATACCTCACCATATATGGGCTTTTTTAAAGTTTTCTGATGTTACAAGACCAAGTATGTAATTCTACAATATAATAACATTGATATACATTCATAGTTACAACATTGCTTTACATTGATAATTACATGTGCATTGACTTATTGTATATAATCATTATATACAACTATTTCACAGAATCATTATACATAATCATTGTACAAAGTTATTTTTATTCTACACAATTATTATACATATTTTTTATACATTTATTGTTGCATATACATATTTATTTCTTGCTTAACCTTGAATACTGCAGTGTTTTAATAATAATAATTAATTATTAAGAAAAATCATGTGTTCTAAAGTTAACAAAATAGCATGAATCAGAAATCCAATAGCATTTATATAAATAAAAAAATACACTTTTTAAATGTTACTGAAATGTTGTAATTTTCATAATAATGACTAAGAAGGACACTAATTCATTTGAAGTGTACTATTTTTATAAACAAAATAAATAAATTATATATTCTGTCATAATGTATTTTGTATTATTATATTAATGGAAAGCGTTAACTTATTACATATAAGTTTATACAAACAATGAAGACTTTTGGATTTCTTGCACCTACACATCAACCTAATATTAAGCCTTCAAACTTTAAAAATATTTTAACATTCTGAACTAAAAGTAACTGCCTTGTACAGTTGTATAAAAATGTCATTACAGTAATAATTTATTTTTATGGAATATTTGGTAAATAAAATAAACAACTGCATTCTTTTTTAATTAAACAAGATCAATATTCGTGGAGTTTATTTGTAAAGATGTTTTTATCAACATTGTTGAGATTAAAAATGCTTTTTCGAAACCTAATTCAAAGAATACACTTATTTTTTTAATTTAGCTTTTTTTTTTACTAATTTTATTTAGGTTTTAAATCCCATAATTTGAATATATATATATGTATTTTTTTAAAAAAATCCGGTTTGCAATTCAAATTTTTAATTTATGTGACAATCGTTAAGTTATTAATTTTTGTAGATTTTCATTATGCATACAGACAATAGCCGCTATGCCATTAATATTAAACGTATGCTTTTTTTTTTTTCATTTTACAGAGTTGTAGATAATTACTTTAAAATTAAAGAAAAGTATTGTCAATACTATCAACTAATATGCTAAAAATCTGTATTAAATTGCTTGGTTTAAGCATATTATTGTATTGAAAATGTAAAATAATTGGTATTTTTAAAATGCTAAGAGCTAACGCTATTTTATTGTAATTAATGACGTTAGAAATTAATATTATATTTTCAAAGTTACACCTTAAATTTAAGATTTTAGGGTTAAATATTTCTATTTGATACTATTTTAAATAAAACATTAAATTATTTTCTTTAAAAATATATATATATTAAACTGTTATAACTTAACATTTAGCTTTACTGTCAAAGGCAAATGTTATAATAGGTATATTGTCTACACGAAACATGGTGGATAATGTAATACAGTTTACTCAAACCTCATTTATTTTATTTTATAATGCTTAAATTATTAGTACAAATCAAAGAAATTATTCAAAGTCATAAAACTCAGAAATGAAACTAATCACTCAACATCACATGATCACTATCTTGTTAACACAAGATGGCACTACTATATGGAGAGTTTTGCTTTGTTTTGAAATTGTTTAAATGAAACTAATCTGGTTGTTCATATCTATTCTATTTATCATCATTTTTTTCGCTAAACAATTCGTATGTTTTGTATGGATAATTGATTAAATTATTTGATATTGTAATTAAAGATTTTGTTTAACTAAATATAATTAAAATATTAAAATTCACTTTTGATGCATGAAATCATTTTAGTGTAATCGATTCTTGCATCTGCTTAAACAATGAATATAGTTTTGTATGAATATTAAATTTTCTGATTGAAGTTAGATGGTAACTGTTTTATTTACTACAGTTATAGAGTGGCAGATTTGGAGCTCAGCATCTACTGATGATAGTTCTGGTATGCTAATAAAATTTATTTACTTTTATATGTCTGCTAAATTGTTGTGAAAGTAGATTAAAATAACTAATTAAATAGGTGATGCAAATGAATGATAATATGTCATTATCAATGGTACCATTAATAACCCTAGATAGCAATGGGTGTAATGTAATGATAAAGTCACATATTCTGAAGTTGAAAATCAACTGAATCTATTCAACACTATATCTTTAATGCTAAAATTTATTATGACTTTCTGAGGAATATACCATTCAATTATTTGTACTATCGAAGATATTTTAGATAATTTATCACCTATTTACAGTATTCGTAATTTAATATATGATTGATTACATAATCACTCTACACAATCTTATATTATCACACTAATTATAATAACTCATTATATTACAGTACACATTAGAGATCAATAATGTGTGAAACAACTTAAAATATATTTTGATATAGAAATCTATGGCGTATTTGTATTTTTTTAAACAAAATATATTTTCTTTAAAAAATATTTAATATACTAAATATTAATATACTAAATATATTATTTCAGGTTATCTTCAAATACAACTAAATGAGAGTTATATTAAAAATGATGAAAAATTGTTAATAAAAAAAAAAACAATTTTTTTCATTAAAATGTTCATCTGTTGGAAATAAAGACAAAAGGATAAGTTGGATAATTAATAAATCATACAGGGATATTTATTTTTAAAAAATTCTAACTTAAAAATTTCTAACATATGGAAAGTAATCAACAGAATTCGTGATATTTATTTTAATGTTACAGGCTTGAAAGCGATAACGTGTAAATCTGAACAAACAAATTTATAATTTTTATCATATAAATACATGTATTTCCTACAAAGAAAGTAGATATTGTAAATTTTGTAATAAAATGTTTATTTTAATATTTAGTGTATTTGTTTATAAATTATTTAAATTTCTTATAAAACATATAAGTAGATCAATATACAATACACTATCCGAATAAAAAAAACATTTTTGAATTTAATGATTCACCTTGAATTAATTATATAAAATGATTTAAAAAAGGTAACTGAAAAAATATTTAATATTAAACAGTTTAACAATTAAATGGCAGTGTTTTTTTTTTTTTTTATTATCTCATAACAATGTTGGGTTAATGATTGTGTTATATGAAGCATTACAATGGAAAACGTCACAATGACGCTTCAATAACTATCATACTATAGTAAAGATTATTGGGAATCATTTTTAGTCTTAATTTGGATGGACAGTTGAAGAGTTGGAGTGTGGAGTAGATTAAAGCCTGTCCATTAAAGTATGTGGATTGGCTATCTTAATATATATCTGAGCACTTAGAGATGGTAATCTGGACCAACAGATGATAGCTGGTTTAGCACGAAATACGTATATTGGTGATTATTTATCTTTTCGTCATATATGTGTTCAAGTGTATCAGTGTTATGAGATAGTGTGGAGAGTGGTGGATCGTGTGAAAGTCTGTGCTTATAGAACCTATATATTACATATATAAACACATGAATATAATAAGCGTGTGTGTTTGAGTTATGATAATATCAAGCTAAATGTAACAAGAATTTTTAAAACATGCTTTGTGAAAAGAATAGATAATTTTTTGAATCATAGTAATAATATAAGATAACAATCTATTAAAAAAACAACTTGTATTAAAAAAAATGTGTTCAAGTGTATCAGTGTTATGAGATAGTGTGGAGAGTGGTGGATCGTGTGAAAGTCTGTGCTTATATACCTATATATTACATATATAAACACATGAATATATTAAGCGTGTGTGTTTGAGTTATGATAATATCAAGCTAAATGTAACAAGAATTTTTAAAACATGCTTTGTGAAAAGAATAGATAATTTTTTGAATCACAGTAATAATATAAGATAACAATCTATTAAAAAACAACTTGTATTAAAAAGAATTTGAAATGACTATTTTTTTCTATTTGGATATAAATTTTATTCGTAATGTATATGTATTTATGTTTTATTCACTGTAATAATGCACATAAAGTCTTCGCATTGGTATTGTTTATTTTTTCTTCTTCTCAAAGTGAATTATTATTATACGCATAATTTGGAATGACAAATATTCACTGTTAATTAAGGAAGATATAAATTTTAGTTTTTGAAAATTATATTTTCTTAAAACATAGACGCGCACACACACACACACACACATATATATATATATTGTGACGACCACGTAAAGTCGTCGTCACACGTATATATAATTTATTAATAAAATTAGATAAATTAGCTACGAGAAAGTAATAAAGGTAAATGGATTAGCTACTAAATTTAAAAAAAAAAAAAGAAAAGAAAAAAGTTGAAATTAAAAAGTCAAAATTACTTTGGATTTTTGTAATAGTAAGAGAAGAGGAGGGGGTGCATAAAGAAATATGTCTCTTTCTCTCTTTTAAAAAAAACGAGTAAGTCAAATGCTTGAAAGTTATTTCTATTTATTGTGGGAGAGGGGAAGGGGATGCATAAAGAAATGTGACTTTTTCTCTCTTGTTAAAAACTATATTGTAACAAGTTAAAATAATTTTGAAAATGAATTGTAAACTTTTAAGTAAAAATTAAATGTAATATGAAATATAAAAACAATATGGCCGTATAAATTAGAGGTGTTAAAGTCTGTTGGAATAATTAAATTCCTCGGACAAAAAAAAATGTATACCATGGAAAAGCATTCCAGCCACTAATTAAACAAATAGGTTGATAAGAGTCCGTCGGAAATATAAAACATTAATTAAAAATTTACAAAAACAATGAACAAAAGAAAGACAGTAAGACCAGAGTGACAATTATTATCTGATCAGTATGAGGAGAGATTTTGAGGAAGCAACAGCTAAAAGAAAATGAAAGAAGTGCACGGCTAGTGGCGTTAAAGGGATGTGGGTTCATATTCAATCCGTCTCACCACTGACTCACAATGTAAGATATGTGCCTGACCTGCTAGAGAGACCACCGCTTCTGTGACTGACAACTTAAAAATCTACCTAAAGAATTGACAAGAAGTAAAAAAACTGGAATGAGAAATAACCCCACAAACTGAGAGAGAAAATCAATCCAGACGACAGTGAAGGACATACCGTCTCTACAAAAAAAGGGATGATCTCCCACTGGATGGTAAAGAGTTCTCAAAAAAAATATCCATGGAAACAACTACAAGGAAAACCTAGGTAAAAAGCATGCATGCATTTTAATTTTCGTAAATAAATCAACAAGGAACAATCTTGATAGATTTAGAACTCTACCCAATAGGACTTCAAAATAACTTTTATATTTGATCTTTTTACTATGTTTTATTATAGACACATATTTATATAAGTGTGTGTTTTTTATTATTGTTATCATTTATTTTTTATATATGTGTGTGAGTGTTTTTAAACATATTTATTCGTAAATTGCGTATACTTGCTTTATTCTCCTATCACCAAGCTACGACAGGGGGGAAACTGTAATTTAGTGATTAAAGGGTAAGGCTATTTTTTAAAGGTATTCGTGTGCTGATTGTTGTGAGAATTTCCCAATTATAAAAATAAATAGCAAGTGCTGGACATTCGTTAAATTTCTTGAAACAGTTTGCTTTGTTCAGCAGCCGAAAGTTCTTGACCGAGAAAAATAACGCCAAGATAATATATATGTATTGCCTTGGGGATCGGTCAAGGGTATAGATATGAAGTTAAATTTGTATTTGTATTAGCTCTCTGCTTGTATTGTAATGGCATTGGTTAAATAAATAAATAAACAATATCCATTACAGTTGGAGGCTAAGCCGGGATATTTCGGTTAGCAAAACTGATAGTAAACAAATAAGAAATAAATAAATGAAAGGAAGAATAAAAGTATAATAAAATAAATGTATAAAAAATAAGTATAAAATAAAAGTATAGAAATAAAATATAATTGAAATAAGATAAATATATAAATCAACCTCCAAATAACCATTTCCATTATAATAGCAATTGGGGGCCAGGTCCAAGATATTTTCACAATTACAAGTTCAGCCCATTTGAATTCATGTATAACAAAATTAATAGTGTATACAATAATTAATAAACAAATCAAAAAATAGCTTGGTGGTAAACAAAAGCAAGAAATAAAATAAAATAATAGAGGGTAAAGGGAGAGAAAGAGAATGTGATATAATTTAGGAAGTTAGGTTGTAAATTGGAGACAGTTGCGGAAAGGTCTTAAAAGCAGGCATTGGTGAGTGATGATTAGTGAGTGAAATGGGGAGAGTTGAACAAACGTACCTAGTGTCAGTGAAATATAAAGTCAGTAAAGTAAGATAATCCTATAAGGAGAGAGTTGTAATAATAAAGCCGTAGAATAAGATATAAGTGATTAGTGTGTGTGTGTGTTAGACAGACTTGATGCACGTGAGATCAAAAACAAAAATGGACACTCTAGTGGGTGAAATAGAAAAAACCTCTGAAGAACAAATGGAACTGTCCGGAGAAATAGCTAGTGAAGGAGATATAGAAATTAGAAAGGGAATGGAGACAATGGTTGATGATAAAAATAAAATAGAAAGCTATAATATAATGGATATGTTCACAAAAATAATGGAAGGCCAGCAACAGTTGATTATAAAAATAAGGGAAAGAGAAGAAAGAAATATAAGAGGGATAGAAGAGTTGGACAAATGACTAAATAAGAATTTTAGCCAAAAAGTTGAACAAGTAAATAAAAAATGTGAACAAACCTCATATCAGGTGAAGGTTGCGAATGAAAGTTTGAATCACCAGGAGGAACTACTGGAGAAAATACAGCAAGTTAAGTTAGAGCAAGGGGAGAAAATTGAAGTAATAAAAGATGAAAATGAAAAGGCTATAGAAAACATACAACTAGAGGTAACTCAGTTAGCGAACACAGTTGAGAAGATAAAAGTGAGGGTAGAAAGGGGTGAAAATAAAATAGAAAATATAACAGAGATGACCAAAGCTAATAGTAAAGAGCAAGAAAGCACGAGCAAGTGCTTGCAAATAAGTAGCAAAAGTAACAATGCGAAGCAAATGCTTATAGGCCCAGAAAGAAAGACTGTCGGGCAGTTACTAAGTTGCTGAGTGCATTTGAAAGCACTAGGCCTAATTACAAGGTGGAGGATCGGGAATTTAAACCCCAGCCCAACAATCCGCACATAGGGAGAATGCAATACAATCCTCATCGCAGTTATTGGGAAGAAAAGCAGGTGTTTTCTGGTAGATCAGAAAGGGCTGAAATGTCTGAACAGACCGGAAGAGGTTCAGATCTCAATTATCCATATGAGCAAGCCGACTCTAGTGGACATCAGAACAGTGCTTCAGTTCCAAGCACAAGTGGATATAAATATAGTAGAAACAATGCTAAAAAGCCTCCAGACAAAAGCTAAGTCAAAAGAAAATAAACGGACGGATATGTCAGTTTGATGGAACGGATAATGTCATGGAATCATGAAAAATAAAATGTTTTTTTTTTAAATATATGACAGGTGAGGCAAATCATCTCATGACAAATAATTAAAGTTACTATAATAAGCAAAACAAAATAATAGTGTTCACGGAGTGAAATCAATAATAAACTTAATGCGTGTTTATGTGCAGTCAAGCACAGCAAGACAAATGTAAATCAAAGTAATAACAAAAAAAAAGGAAAGGAAAAGAAATCTATAAATAATTTATTCATATAACAATCTGTCAATTATAAATGCAGATATAATTAATAAATAAATAAAAGTAAAATAAGAAATAAGAATCATTAAAGAGCCAGTTAATAATTAATAAATAAAATAAATGAACAATAGTGATAATGCTTAAATGAGAGATATCACTAGTAGGTATATGAGGTTGCAGATTGAGGCATATATGTGTGTGGGTATGCATTATGTTTGGGTTGTATTTTGAGCTTGATTCAGCCATCTCTTCGCTAACTGTAGATTCTCATGGCTTATGGTGGTAAACTTTTAAATGAAGCGCCAGTAAGAATCCTGGACTCATTATATAATAAGAATTAGTGTCTCGAAATAAATAAAATAAATAAATAAAGAAATAAGAATTTGTTGTTTGCGCAAGATGAACAGGCAGTAGAAATATCCTGCTGTTCACACGCATTAAACCCTTTTATGTTTTTACATAGAGTTAAGTTGTGCCACGGTCTCGTATGTGTAGAGATTAAATTGGTTGATCAGCCAAAATCAATTGGAATGAATTGTGTAGTTTTACCTAGCTGTCTCTCTGCACTCAACCTCATCATCATCATCACTCATCATGATAGAGTGGAAAAGTATGTAGTAAAAGCAGAAGGAAGGGTTGAAAGCAAAGAATTAAAATAAGCTCTCATCTCAGACTAAGATTCGACCCGATTTTAATTCTCAAAAACAGGCGGAGTGTAATGTGATGACCACGTAAAGTCGTCATCACATGTATATATATTTATTAATAAAATTAGATAAATTAGCTATTAAAAAGTAATAAAGGTAAATGGATTAGCTACTAAATTTAAAAAAAAAAAAAGGAAAAGAAAAAAAGTTGAAATTCAAATGTTGAAATTACTTTGGATTTTTGTAATAGTAAGAGAAGGGGAGGGGGGTGCATAAAGAAATGTGTCTCTTTCTCTTTTTTTAAAAAAAAACGAGTAAGTCAAATGCTTGAAAGTTATTTCTATTTATTGAGGGAGAGCGGAAGGGGATGCATAAAGAAATGCATCTTTTTCTCTCTTGTTAAAAACTATATTGTAACAAGTTAAAATAAATTATAAACATAAATTTGAAAATGAATTGTAAACTTTTAAGTAAAAATTAAATGTAATATGAAATATAAAAACAATATGCCGTATAAATTAGAGGTGTTAAAGTCTGTTGGACTAATTAAATTCCTCGGACAAAGAAAAATGTATAACAAGGAAAAGCTTATAATTACAGCTAAATTAATTAAAACCTACATTCCAGCCACTAATTAAACAAATAGGTTGATAAGAGTTCATCATAAATCTAAAACATTAATTAAAAATTTACAAAAACAATGAACAAAAGAAAGACAGTAAGACCAGAGTGACAATTATTATCTGATCAGTATGAAGAGAGATTTTGAGGAAGCAACAGCTAAAAGAAAATGAAAAAAGTGCACGGATAGTGGCGTTAAAGGGATGTGGGTTCATATTCAATCAGTCTCACCACTGACTCACAATGTAAGATCTGTGCCTGACCTGCTAGACAGACTGCCGCTTCTGTGACTGACAACTTAAAAATCTACCTAAAGAATCGACAAGAAGTAAAAAAACTGGAACGAGAAATAACCCACAAACTGAGAGAGAAAATCAATCCAGCCAATAGTGAAGGACATACTGTCTCTACAAAAAAAGGGATGATCTCCCACTGGATGGTAGAGAGCTCTCGAAAGAATTACCCATGGAAACAACTACAAGGAAAACCTAGGTAAAAAGCATGCATGCATTTTAATTTTCGTAAACAAATCAACAAGGAACAATCTTGATAGATTTAGAACTCTACCCAATAGGACTTCAAAATAACTTTTATATTTGATCTTTTTACTATGTTTTATTATAGCCACGTATTTATATAAGTGTGTGTTTTTTTATTATTGTTATCATGTATTTTTTATATATGTGTGTGAGTGTTATTAAACATATTTATTCGTAAATTGCGTATACTTGCTTTATTCTCCTATCACCAAGCTACGACAGGGAGGAAACTGTAATTCAGTGATTAAAGGGTAAGGCTATGTTTTAAAGGTGTTCGTGTGCTGATTGTTGTGAGAATTTCCCAATTATAAAAATAAATAGCAAGCGCTGGACATTTGTTAAATTTCTCGAAACAGTTTGCTTTGTTCAGCAGCCGAAAGTTGTTGACCTGGAAAAATAACGCCAAGATAATATGTACGTATTGCCTTGGAGTTCGGTCAAGGATATATATATGATTTTAAATTTGTATCTGTATTAGCCCTCTGCTTGTATTGTAACGGTGTTGGTTAAATAAATAATAAACAAACTGATAGTAAACAAATAAGAATAAATAAATGAAAGGAAGAATCAAAGTTGTGAAAAAAGAATTAAAGTATAATAAATAAGTATAATATAAAATAAAATAATCGAAATAAAATAGAACTAAGAAAGTATAATATATAAATCAACCTCCAAATAACCGTTTCCATTACAATATATAACATATACTTCAACCTTCATACTTAAAGACACTAAAAATATATCAACTGTCAATAAACAATTATCAAGGCATTGACATTTCAATTAAGTAATAAATGAAAATCTTTATTATCTAATTGTAGTATTACTATGACAAGAGATTGTTGATATTATATTGATTTATTTAAGCATGATAGCTGTGATAACTGACTTTCATAATGTTGCTATTTATGGTTGTTACTCATTGAATGCACATTACCTCAGTTGTGTGATCAAATATCCCAGACAGATTATAACATTTATCATCATATATAATTTTAATAAGAACTTAACTATGTATTTACTATAATTCAGTCGGCAGATATTCAATGAATCACATATTGATGAAATATCTATAATTAATGAGCATCAACCATTTTAAATGCTGGGGTATTTTATTTTTTCACGTTATAAAACAACCCTTATTACTATTATTATTTTCCCTTAGACTGATATTACTCATGTCCGCTGGCTTTAATCTCTCTTTAGAACTAAATGTATAAATCACTCATACATACAGTTATAAGATTTTATAAATACTTTGGAATGCTTCCAGAAATAAAATAATGGATATTTAAAAAAAAAATTGTAATACTATTTAAAAAAAATTAAATTGTAAAGACATTTTCAAATATCGCCCTTAACTTCTAGAAATAAATAAATAATCACAAAAGAAATATATTTACAATTATTTCAAATACAAAAAAAAAACAATTAAATAACAATACATTGACAATTAATGCACTTAGGGCATAGATAATTAAAAATAAATACCATTAAACAAAATACCATATTCTCACCTCTGATTTTAGAGCTCTTTTGAATTCATAGCTCCAAATATGTACTACCTGTCAAGCATTGTTAGCCGAGAGGTCAACGCAATCGCCTTGCAAGCAAGTAGTTGGTTGCAGACAGTTGTGAGTTCGCATCCCGGTCGATGCTATGACATATGAAAATATGTACTACCTTTGTTTTCTCTAGACTTGCTATTATGAGCACCCATATATTTTAGTTTCACTTTTTTCAAATGTCACAATAGATGTTTCTATGATTTAATAGCTGGTGGCTGTTTCTACTAAAAGAGCTGTCTCCTTTCTTGGTTTATAGCTTTCTTTTTCAAGATTAACTAGCTTTTATATATGTAAAATAATAATGTATTTGTTTGCAGATTTGGGCCTTTAAAACGCATGGGTATCCCATCCTTTTCTCTCACTCTCTTCTACAGCAGCCTATTTAAATAAAACCTTTAGCAGGCCAATATGTTCTGAGAAGTAGACTAGCCATCTGTGGTCAGTTCTTTTAAAGTTAGGATTTACTCATTTATATTGGCCATTCCTTTAAAAAAAAAAAAAAAAAATTATTACTTTTCATGTCTTTATTGGAATATTAACAACTTTTTCATTTGCGATTGTTTCTAATGGTTTAAACAGCAACATTTGACAATAAATTATTATATTTTCTTCTTATAACGTTGGGTCCTTAACTCTAGGTAAGTTGCAGCAGAAAGAGAAACAATAATAAAAAAAAAAAACTTACTTTTGTTGCAAATATATTGACATTTGGTAAAAGCTAAAAAATAAAAGTAAATTTAGATTTTTTTTTTTGAATAATTTTTTTAAAAAAAAATAACGTATAGTGAAAGTTAAATTATTTTTTCATATTTTTTTAATGTAATTAGATCTAAAAGTAGAATTGGAGAGAACAAAAGTCATAAATTACCAATCTAGATAAGAGAAAGTAAAAATTCTTTAACTAATTAAAGATGGCAGAATTTTGCTGAAAAAAATAAAGACTTTGTTACATAAATTTTATAAAGAATATATAAGATTATCAACGTATATTTTGACAAACAAAAGATATGCGCAGAAGTCGGAAAACTGGGCCTCTAGTATAAAAGGCAGAGGTCAGTTTGAAGAACATCTTGTTCCGTTAGTCTCTCTAGTCGGTCCTGGATAACAATAATACATCCAGGATCGCCCTACACTGAAATAATTTGGCATGTCAGAGTGAACCGGAGCTTCTGCAAACATTGTGCCTGAAGATGTACACCAGGAAAAGCCTTCATGACCGACTAGGAGAATGGACCACAAGATCAAATAATAACCAAAAGGCCGAGCTCATTCTACCCAAAAAACTATACATAGTTATCTACTACTGAATTCACAAAACTTACCGGTAAGTTATACTTATTCCTGATTGTGACAAAAATTAAGCGTTTGCAAACAAGTCTTAAAATAATCCCGATATAGACATTAATTTTCTTATTAAAGAGACTTTCATTTCAATAATTTTATACAAGATCTTGGAAATGAATTGTAATAAGTGAACATTAGTAAATTACTTTATCCAACTGTTTTTTATAAATTGATTCATGTTCTCTCCAATTTAGTTAATTTGTAATTTAACTTAAAAATATTTTTAGTTTGTTGGAATAAAAGAGATTTTACTTTTATCAACCTTTTTCATTGTGCATTATTAATAATAGTTATTAATTATTATTGAATTTATTAATATTATTTTAGTGATGTTTAAATATATAATTTACCTTTGCCAATGTGTTTAATAAATTCCAGGAATAATAATATTTTAAAAAAATAATTCTTGTTACGGTATGATGCAATACCGATTAGTTTAAAAGTATTTTCTTTTTTAATTGCGAGACGTGCTGGCGACAGATTTCAGCGGTCTCTTTAGAATAAAAGGACCTGGCGCCCATATTGAATAAATTAAAAGCTGATTTCGTCAATAGCATAATTCTCAACAATTAATAGGCCGAGTTTGATCAGGAAATATAGTTAAGTTTTTTAGAAATAGAAATACAACTTTCGTCTTTTGGACATAACTTGATCAACTCGTGCGCAGTTTATATTAGCGTGTAGCAGTGGAAAACATTATAGTATACTGTATAAAACAATAGTTTATTCTCTCAAACTGTTAGTTCAAATTTAATATATTATCCATATAGGCTATCGTATTAATAATTTCTTTAGATCGCAATTTGTTTATAAAATATTTTATTATATATCATAACTGCATAAGCCTTGATTTAGCCTACGGAAGAGATATCCGCTTATGATAAACTTATGACATGATAATTTACATTTTATAGATTAAATTTTCATTATATATAAATATATTGTTACTGGGTTGTTTAATTTCATGTTGTATTTTATTGGTGGATTCATGCTAATTAAGTGCCAAGAATGTGGGAGCATTCCTTTCATTTTCAAGACCCAGAGCATCTCATTACTTCTTACTAACAGTGCAGTGGATTGTTCCTGCAAGTTAATGAGAGTTATTTAGGGTTATATAAAGATGCTCATTTCTTCATTCCATGATCCATTTATTTTATGAAATTTTTATCTAAATTCACAACAGCAAATATATTCCCATTGCCTTATTATAAGACTTGGAGATGATATCAACAAGGCGATCATATTCCAGTTTACCTCTTAATTGTTTATTACTTCAGCAACTCAATACCACCTTCCTTATTCCTTGTGTAAACAGTCGGGTTTAAACCCTAGTTACAATGTAGAAAGGCGCACACATATGTGATATAGTTTAAAATTAGTTTCATATAATTTGATTTTATTTCGTTTTAGTATTTATTTTGTAGTGGGAGAAAATGTTTAAAATTTTATTAAAGTAAGAAAAGAGGGAGTGGGGGGAGAATTTGCGTTTTGTTTTTTTTATAAAAGTGGTATATGTATGTATTTGCGGTGTGGATAAACAATTTTAGAAAACGAACGTATGAATACATTTTGGATCCAAGATAAGAGATTATTGTAAGTAAAAGAAAAAAAAAGAAATATATTAAACATCGAAAATCTTATCTGGGGAATTTGAATGAAAATTAAAAAGAAGGTTGAAGTAAAAAGTTTCCGGAATGTTAATTGCCAAAATGTCCGAAGGTGCGAAAAGTTCTTTCTGCTTATTAGCTTAACTGGCCATCTATACCACGTGGTGGGGAAGAAGGGGACGGACTGTGTTTGCGAAAACAAAGGAAAAGGAAAAAGTGACAGGGAGAGTGAGATGTAGTTTTTTTTTTTTAAACTAGTGTCAGATTATTTTTTGGTCTTCAAAGAGGAAAGAAAAAAAATAAAAATATATTCAATTTTTTTATATATATTTTTAAGAAGAGTAATTAAGGCTACGGCCGAATATGAGTACGGTGGGGTAAAAGCTTAAGCGTGCTGGGTTTTCTGGACCTTACCCCGAAGAGGCCATGCAGCAGTGACCGGAGAACATCGACCGGAGACCTATCAACTTTTCGCAAGGGAATCGATCCGACTCGGAATGAACTGAAGCGTGATGAACTGTCTCGTACGTTTTACTTCGGATTTCATGTGTTTTTCTTCTTATTTTGATATCCCCGGGGATCACATCGGACAAAAATTGCAGGTAATATGAACTTAAGATATTTTATTTTCCAAATATTATTACGTTTTCTGAAACCCTCAAGGAGAACGAACCAAGGCAAGAGACTTATATTTTTTTAAGATAAGGCCATTTTGAATACAGCTGATTAGATTTTATCTGTGTATACGTTCGTTTTTCTTATTCTATTGAAAGTCCACACAGAATACATATATAGGTTTTATTGGGTTATATAAATGTTAAAGGGTGCGGGAAATATATTTTTATTAAAAGCAGAAAATATTATAATAAAAGATATGTTATTTTAAGGTATATTGCATGTGTGTGTTTTATTATTTGACTCATGGAATATAGTTCATAAATTTAGACGATTGATCCGAGTTTCGTTGTTGGTTGCATAGAGTGTCTCCCGTACATTTTCCTACGGTTTATTAGCCACCCGCCCTGAGTACTGAGCTAGTGGAGAGGCCCTATTACTATCGTATTTTTCTCTTCCAGCATAATACTTATGTAAAAAGTAAGTTTGGCGCTTGGAGTCAATGATTGACGTCCATAAATATGCTGTGAGAGAAATACGAATTTTCTTATCACTATTTGGCTTCATAAAGAAAAAAATAGATATTTTTTTATTTAAGATAAGAACAAATAAGTATACGGTAAACGAGCACACCCGTTACAATGGCGTCCCAACTAAGGCTTTATGAAGAATGGAATGTATGGGGGCCCGAGTAGAAAGATTAAAAATTCGATAAGGGAAAGGAGGGGGAGTAAAATAGAAATATTAGAGAGACGTGAAGTTTTTTTTCGATTAAAATAGTTTATTGAAAGACAGAAAATAGTTTTCCGAGTGGTTGATAAAGAAATTAGACACGTAGCATGGCGCTTTGGGGGGGGGGGAAAGAAACTCACGATACTCGAGTTGTGAAATGTGGGACGGAAGAAGGAGGGTCGGATTGGGACTTGCAGGATCCCGAACGAGGGGATGGTAATACTAGACCGAAATGGCAGTATGAACATGAAGAGCCACGACCGCCACGCAAGCCGAATTATGGACAGGGAAAGATTTCGAGTTCATCCGGGAAAAAGGATAGCCGATAGAGTTAAAATATATACACGTAATTGGACATAGGCTGAAAGTTTTTTTTTTTGTGTGTTTGTTTAAATTATTTTATTAGGGTATGGGTTTAATATTTAACAATGATATTATTAAGTATAGGGGCCGTTATATAAGGCCACATTTGAAGTTATATATGTGTGTCGAATTTTTTTCTCCTTCATTGTTTTGTAGGCTAGAGAGTTAGATAAAGGTGGCTAGGGAGATTTGAGATGGGAGCGGTCTATCGAGTCTGACGGTGGATGGCGGGGTTGGTTGCTTGGATTGGGCATGTGGTGTGTCGCGTCCTGTATATAAATGTTGTTCCCGACATGGTTGACCGACCTATTTAAACTTAAGCCAATAAGTCTCCAAAGAGAGCACGGCACTCACATACCGTCCCACCCACAAAGCTCCAAAGGCGAGCACGGTCTTGGACGACCCCTACTTAAGTCGGATTTTGTTCTAGTTACCCTCGCTCATAAGACTCTGAAGTAGCAGAGTGCGGTTAGAAGGTCCTGACACGTAGAAAGAAAAAGAAAAAGGAGATTATTTTTTTTTTGGGTTTTTTTTTTTGTGTTTCCGGTCACATAACCAGATAAGTCTGTGTGGAATTGATTGTATGCGGTGCGTTGCATATCACATGCGTGTGAGTTGGTGGTTGAACTTATAGCATATCGTTGGGATTGATGGTCGTTTATTTCTTTGTTCTAGAACCGCAGGGTAGAAAGTTATAAAGGGAAAATATTTAAAAATGCATCGTTTTATTTGATAAGTTAGGAATGAGCCGTTCAAATACGTAGACCGTATTTAAAGGCTTCCGGGAGGAGGGTATTGTAAACAGTCGGGTTTAAACCCTAGTTACAATGTAGAAAGGCGCACACATATGTGATATAGTTTAAAATTAGTTTCATATAATTTGATTTTATTTCGTTTTAGTATTTATTTTGTAGTGGGAGAAAATGTTTAAAATTTTATTAAAGTAAGAAAAGAGGGAGTGGGGGGAGAATTTGCGTTTTGTTTTTTTTATAAAAGTGGTATATGTATGTATTTGCGGTGTGGATAAACAATTTTAGAAAACGAACGTATGAATACATTTTGGATCCAAGATAAGAGATTATTGTAAGTAAAAGAAAAAAAAAGAAATATATTAAACATCGAAAATCTTATCTGGGGAATTTGAATGAAAATTAAAAAGAAGGTTGAAGTAAAAAGTTTCCGGAATGTTAATTGCCAAAATGTCTGAAGGTGCGAAAAGTTCTTTCTGCTTATTAGCTTAACTGGCCATCTATACCACGTGGTGGGGAAGAAGGGGACGGACTGTGTTTGCGAAAACAAAGGAAAAGGAAAAAGTGACAGGGAGAGTGAGATGTAGTTTTTTTTTTTAAACTAGTGTCAGATTATTTTTGGTCTTCAAAGAGGAAAGAAAAAAAATAAAAATATATTCAATTTTTTTATATATATTTTTAAGAAGAGTAATTAAGGCTACGGCCGAATATGAGTACGGTGGGGTAAAAGCTTAAGCGTGCTGGGTTTTCTGGACCTTACCCCGAAGAGGCCATGCAGCAGTGACCGGAGAACATCGACCGGAGACCTATCAACTTTTCGCAAGGGAATCGATCCGACTCGGAATGAACTGAAGCGTGATGAACTGTCTCGTACGTTTTACTTCGGATTTCATGTGTTTTTCTTCTTATTTTGATATCCCCGGGGATCACATCGGACAAAAATTGCAGGTAATATGAACTTAAGATATTTTATTTTCCAAATATTATTACGTTTTCTGAAACCCTCAAGGAGAACGAACCAAGGCAAGAGACTTATATTTTTTTAAGATAAGGCCATTTTGAATACAGCTGATTAGATTTTATCTGTGTATACGTTCGTTTTTCTTATTCTATTGAAAGTCCACACAGAATACATATATAGGTTTTATTGGGTTATATAAATGTTAAAGGGTGCGGGAAATATATTTTTATTAAAAGCAGAAAATATTATAATAAAAGATATGTTATTTTAAGGTATATTGCATGTGTGTGTTTTATTATTTGACTCATGGAATATAGTTCATAAATTTAGACGATTGATCCGAGTTTCGTTGTTGGTTGCATAGAGTGTCTCCCGTACATTTTCCTACGGTTTATTAGCCACCCGCCCTGAGTACTGAGCTAGTAGAGAGGCCCTATTACTATCGTATTCTTCTCTTCCAGCATAATACTTATGTAAAAAGTAAGTTTGGCGCTTGGAGTCAATGATTGACGTCCATAAATATGCTGTGAGAGAAATACGAATTTTCTTATCACTATTTGGCTTCATAAAGAAAAAATAGATATTTTTTTATTTAAGATAAGAACAAATAAGTATACGGTATACGAGCACACCCGTTACACTTGTGTATATTAAAGCTTGATATTTCAGCTTTTATTGATCATGATCATGAGAGTTATGCATTTATATATTTAGCTGTATTTTCTAGAGTTAACTAAACTTACCCTATTTTAATTATTATCATGCACCTGCTTGAGGGATATATGCCCCAAAGATCAAATAGATATACATCACCTGGGGTTTCTTATTTATATATATATATATATATATATATATATATATATATATATATATATATATATATATATATATATGTTATTCTATTAAAACTTTTACATATGTAATCATCTAATTAATGTAATTCCACTATGTTATAAGTCTAGCAACCTAATTAAGTGGTAATCATTTCTTTTGTTTGTTTGCTTGTAATTTTAATACTAATAATGTGTTTGTATTGTATATATATATATATATATATATATATTACAATGGGTGTCTGTTTTGCCACAGAGAAGTCATAAACTTGTAATCTAATTTTAAGAGTCTCTACCTCTCTCTGATCACCAAGTCTAAAACAAAATAAAGTAGTATGTAGATTGGAATGAATTGTGGTTGTTTAAGTCACCCTAGCGGTGATTTATGTGGTTGTCAGGTTCATTACATACACATTTTTTTAAGTATGATGCTACCAACGTGGGACTTTAATTTAAACCATACACCCCTGAGATTTAAATGACCCAAATTTAATAATAAGAAAAAAGAAAGTTATAATTATGCTTTTAATATGATTTTATTGTGGCATTTTGGACACAAGAGTTTTATATTTGTGTGAGAGTGAAGCAAAGAAAAAGAAATATTTTATCAAGTACATCAGAGGCTTAACTTATATTTATGTAAAAAAAAAAGAAAAAAGAAAATGGTTTAAAAGTGAAATCAGATTTTTCTATATAGGTGAAACCTATAGTATGTCAGCAATACAGGACTTCAGAGATAGAGGAAAATAGGGAGATCCATTAATGACTGCTTCATTGGAGTATGGTTCAGAGAAATGCTCAATTTAAAAAAAAATAAAAGAAATATTCATGGAAAAAAACTTTGAAATAGATATTCATGCAGTCATTGAATCAAAAAAATAATAAAGCTGAAATTAGTAAAAAGCTGGAAGAAGATATTGAATCAAGAGACATGAAATCTGATATTAGTGTTTAGCTGGAAAATTTATTTCCAGTACAAAGCCCAAATATCACTTTCAAAAAACCTGGTAAAGTCAATTATCCACAGGGTGAGATCATCAGAGAAAAAGACACAATGAAGCAGAGTATGTTGTTTCAAAAAATGATGAAAATGAAAGAAATGGGAAAAAAATCTGAACAAAAGGAGCAGAGAGCAGAACAAATGGATAAGAGAGTCACAGAAGCTATCTATGATGTCAAGATGTTAGAGAAGTTTTTACATCAACACAGAAAACAGGTCCAAGATGATCAAGAAGATTGGAATTGGAGAAAAAAGCATGAACATGATGATGAGGAAAAAACTCCCTTTAGAAAACAGTTACCTCATGAAACAGAATCATCTATTGAAACAGATTTAGTGTAAACAGAAGGTGGGTTGATTATTCTGAAGATACAGAGTTTTTACCAACACATTTGTGTCTTATTCAGTACCTAGTCACATTAAAAATGATACAATGTTTGATGAACAAAGTCAAGAACCAGTTGCCAGAATTGAGAATGGCAATTATCCTGATAATGAATTTGATGAATTTTTGAGCTATACTTCTACCACATCTGTTGTAAGAGCATTAAGTCAAGAGCAAAAAGTTGAAGCTACTGATTATAACCATGGGCATCTTGTTTTATCTACTAAATTGGACTTACCTAATTTTGAGATGGAGTCTATAAAAAATGAATTTCATTCTATGAATAACATGAAATATCAGAAATAAGTAATAGTGATTCAAAAGAAGTTAACTAAATAATAATAATTAAAGACAATATTCAAAATATAAATGACTATAAATCAGTTAAGTTTAATCTGGGTAAAGATGTTTTAAATAAAATAAATTTACTTAAAAAAAAAAAAAACAATCTAATGGAAAATATTACATCAGGCTTTGAAAGAGTAAGCTTTCCACATCCAGAGAAAAATGATATTTCTGGCATCAAGAAAAGTGATTTTATATCTTTAAATTATTTACAAAAATGTTTATGTCCACTGCCAAATATTTTGGGAGTACTTTTCAAAAACATGCTTATCATATAACAATACTAATCATTTATCAAGAAGCAAAATTTACTCTATGGTATAGAAATGACAAAAATGTATTTGCAGCATGGCCTGAAACCAGTCCAATAAAATCATCTCACATAATGCATGGTCTTTTACCAAAAAATACTACCATAGTTTTGTATTTTATAATATCAATAAAAAATTTGTATAAAGATCATCCCTAGAAAAGAATTATAAATACTTTCAAGATGATGATGTAAGAAGAAAAATGAATATAACCTAACTGGATTTGTTCACAGTGAGCCTAAGTGAAACTGTACTAGAGAATAAGTTATGAAATGAAATGTCTGTGGAAGCAAAACACAACTAATATCATTCAGAACTTGCAGCATAGTTACACAGAGGAGTTAGCAACTGTGTGCATATAAAAAATATGTCCTGTCTAGAAAGCTTTTTTCACCAGAAAAATGAGGAAAATAAAGAGAAAGAAGATGAACCAGAATATGAGGAGCAAGAATCAGTATAAATTCCTCCCTCCTATATGATAACTCAGTTATTATAAAAAGAAAAATGCAAAAAAAAACTTTTAATCTGGAAGGGGACACGAGGTATAAAGAAAACTTACAACTCCAGATGTCTTAAACTCTACCAAGCAGATCTCCAGCCCTAGGAATAATTGAAGAAACCTTGATTTTTTTTTTTTTGGGGGGGGGGTTAATTGTATAAGTGTATTTTAGATTTGTATTTGATATTATGTTGAACTATATAATTATCTACTACACAATAGATATATTGTGCCAGTCAAAACATATTTAATTCATCTAACATGAGCTGGAACTCACAAAATATACTTCAAACCCAGTCAAGCCCAAGATTTAGGTCAGGGACCATCCTAAATTCGAACCCACTCTCTAAGCTCCAAATATAACACCTAATGAATAACATAATAGTGATGGCCCATGAGAATTAATCTTAATCTGGCTGACTAGCAAAGCTGAGCAAAACAATGAGACATCTATTAACTATGACTATATTAAAATACACATAAGCATGGCTGTGATATGTGGAAGTGGAGGAAAAAGGAATTCAAACTACTCAAATAAGTTAGACAATAAAATATATTTTAATATACTGACAAATTATTATACATTTATAAATTAATTATATACATTAGTGTGTACGTGAATGAGCAAGTGGTCTACCAAGTGATAGAGGATTACATAGTGTCATTCATGCTATTATTTCTCATATGCTCTTTATTAGCTAAATGATATATTATAAATAAACACACATCTTTGGTGGGTCCAATATTAAGATGCCAATCAGTTAGTAGAAAAAAAAATTCACATAAAATTGTTATTAAAGCTTTGGATTACGGTTCTGAAACATAGTGACTAACATTATTTAGGGGAGCATTCTGAGATTCATTACAGATGTGATATAAATTATTTTCATGCCATTGAGGTTGTGAAAATAAACAAAAGACAATTGAAAGATTATATTTGAAACTATGACAAAATATTTAATGAAAAATTATTTTAACAATAGTAAGACAAACGCTTTATTTTCCCCAAGGCATATATATACTCTTAAATATTATACCGAGACAAAGTCGGTACATGTATATACGCACACACACAAACAGTGTAAATTCTCTATATTTTATTTACTCTCAGTTTATGATAAAAATAAATGTAGTTTTCTTTCAATGCTTTATAAAATACACTATAAAATAAAATGTTAATATTTCTGATTAAATAATTTAAGGCTTTCATATAATCCATTATAATAATATCCTCTAAAAATAAAAAAATATAAAATATTACTAATATGCCATTTAAAATATCAATTTCTACATGTATATGCCGCGGGGATAATTAAAAAGGGGTTTATTTTAAATTATAACTATAGCGAAAGTTAAAAGCTTATAGAGGTGACTTTGAGATTAAATGCTCGACTTTTAAACTAATGTAAAATTATATTGTTCTCTTAAAACACGCACACACGTATTCATCAAAGGTGTAAATAAGTATAAATTTTTTAAATGAGATTGCCTAAACCTAAGATTGCCTCAAGCATATGGATTGAATGAACATTACGTAGGACACGGACCCCAACGACAACTCAGAGAATATTGAACTCTGGGTGGAGATTGGATCCTAAGATAATAACCAACCCAGATAAATAGGAGTCTTAGTCTTTGTCTTGAGCTCTGTTACAGTTTTTACATGCTTTGTTTTGTTTTTGCTTACGCTTATAATTTTTTAAACTCTCCCGGAAGCTATAACTAGAACTTTCTTTTTTTTGCTATCCGTTCTATCCAATATGACCACTGTGAAATTAACCTTTAGAGCGTCGATCGTCATGATGGGCTAAGAAACCCTCAGTGATTGATCGACGCTCCGCCGCCATAACATCTCCACAGCTATGAATGATCAACAACATTGCCATCCAAACATCGTATTCCAATCAGTCCAAGACGTTGTTCCATTTAACATATGAGAATCGTCCAAACGTACCATGCTGAACTTATATAAAAAGAATAACCTTTTATTATGGAAACAGTATCCAACAGGTTCGAACCCTCACCAAGTTAGAAGCAGCAGAAGACTACGCAAAATCCTAGATAAACACTTTATTTCTTTTATGCTCCCATTCATTCTTTTCGTAGACTTTAAAAGGCAATCTCATAACTAATTAAATTCACTTTGCGTAAATCAAAATATAAAATGATCCGTAATCCCTCATATTTGAATCTTAATATTTTAACCTCAACTTTCGCAAATAAAAATCAGATGCTATATAGTTCCTCATATTTAAATCTTAGGACTTTTCCTGTTATGAACTTTGATCATAAGTAATGTTTTCTTTCGCAATTAAATTATAACACACATTTAATTTCAAATGTAAAGGAATGAAATATATTATATCATCCATGTTTATTATGCATAATATGTTCTTTTCTGTGCGAGTGTGAGAATGCGTGTATGTGCGTGCAAATAAAGCAATCAATTAATGTTTCATTTTTTTATATAATCAATAAATTCTTTTTTTTTATTTTAAACAAGTCGAGCATTCCTCAAATCATTCTCTATAATTAAAATACATTTTTTTAATAGTATAATCAACATTTATTCATGCAATTAATTATTTTACTTTTAAAATAAGTCTTTCTTATTTTTTTGTTTTGTTTATTTATTTAAGTTACATCGTGCCGTAAGTCACGATGTTTATTTACTATGTAGTTAAGATAGGCTTAAGAGTTGGGAGGGCCTATTATGAATAAGTATAAAAAAAAATATCAATAAAGCTAGTATGAGTAATTCTATTGGACTGTATGATACGGGGGGATGATATTATAAGCTTCTAAATTATTTTGTATAAGGATGCATGAGTCAAACATTCGTATTAGTCGCCAAATAACCAATAACCCGGTCCAATATTTGGACAAATCTGTAAATCAACCAAGCTTTCTCTCCATTGGTTATTATTGTGTTCTTTTACCAGAATGATATTCTTGAAACAATTTCATCGCGACCCTGAGTGACCCTTATTGGTCCATGCTGGGAGTTGGAGCTTATGGGCGGGAATTAGACTTCGAAATCGTTTTGATATGACGTAAGGTGATGCGAGAAATTAAATTGTAAATTAAATCATCGTGTCTGGCGCCCCCTTGTGTTGATAATGAACAACTATCGATGTAGGAAAATAAATAAAGCTTTACGCTATATCATGTTTGTTTCGGAGCTCTCAATCCCTATATGATCGGATGAGTAAGGGTCCGGTTACAAATGGCGCTTCCAAACGTGAGGCTAATATAAATAATGTTTTGGAGAGAAGCAAATCAAGACATTAGCCAAAAGCGGCCGAACCTCGTAAAAGACGCAAAACTTTTTCACGTAAACGAAAGTTTGGACGAATAAAAAAGAGAAAAAAAGGGAAAAAGAAAAATTATGGATGGACAACGAATAAAGCAAAGGAGAACATAGCGGGAGATGGAGGCGCGGACGTTGATTAATCACTTCTTATCATAAATAAAAAAATAAAATAATCACATTCCTTAAGCATCAACAAAAAGTTGTAACAGTTTAAATATAAATAGATAAAAGGAAGAAATGGACAGCAATAACGATACTGCATGGGAGGAGACAGGGGAGAGCCCTATAACGTTCAAAAAGATAGATGTTAAAGAAGAGGCTGAATCAGAAATAAAAATGCTTCTTAGAATGATGAGCCAAATGATGATAGAGATGAGGGAAGATAGGGAAGAAAGAAGGAAGAGAGAAGAGGACAGAGAAGAAGAAAGAAGGAGAGAGAGAAAGGAGGAGAGAGAGGAATTCATTAGGGAGATACGAAAATTATTGAAGGGAGACACAGGAGAGTCAGAGGAGGACCAGAGCAAAGAGGAAGAAATAAAGATTGAAGAAGTAAAGACTGAAATTACCTCAATAAAAATAGAGATCGGCGCAGCAAAAGCCGAGATAGAAGAAGCGAAGACTGAAGTGATAACAGCAAAGGCAGAGTTGGAAGACGTAAGACAAAAGGTGGACGCGATAAATAGAAAGGTAGAAGGAATCGAGCCACAACAGAACATACCGGGAGAAATTATGGCCAAACGTCTGGAGGAGTTGGAAAAGAAATTTGAACGAAGAATAAATGTGCGGGAACCGAGCCAGTCGTGGGCCGAAAGGCAAATAAAAATTGAGATCTTCAGGGCAGGTGAAAACGAGAGTCCGATGGACCACGTGGAGAGTGCCCGGAACCTGTTTTCTGAGCCCTCAAAGCCGGAGCCAGACAAAATCAATATTGCCAGCACATACCTGCAAGGGCCAGCTAAAGATTGGTGGCGAACAATCGAGTTTAAACCCAGATCATTCATAGAATATCGAGAAGAGATCCTGCGAAGCTTTTGGAATGCTACCAGACAAGAGGGGATCTACTTTCACATCACAAATGAAAAATACGGGCTCAAACCTAACGAGACGATAACGCAGTTCTATTACAGGCAGGTAGCCGGCCTCCAGCAGCTACCAGCGTATCACATGACAGAGGAGCAAATCATCTCGACCATTAGACACAACATGCCGACAGACATCAGGCGGATGATGCTAAGCCGGGATGACGAGGGCATCCACGAGATGGGGGATGCCATAGCCAAGTTCGAGCGAGCGGAAGGACGGGAAAGGCAGGTAGAGAGGCCGAGACAGGAACCATATAGGAGAAAACTACCACCAGATCGATACTAATGAAAATTTAGTCTAAAAACACATTGACGAACACGGATTTGCCACAGGAATACGATTACCGGAGCACGCTTTATAAATAACGGTAACTGAAGGAAAATGACCTCGGACCGGAAAGGACTTACACATCGCATCGCATCATACCATAACAAGGGGGGAAGGGGGGTGATAAAACATTATTTTAAAACAAAGCAGACCGCAGATAACTAAACACGAAAAAAAAAAAAATATATAATTTAAAGAGAGAAAAGGAATAAACGTCATAATTCTTCTAAAGAAAACTATTCGAGATAAATAAGTTAATATTTCTGAAAGCCAGTTTAAATTAAAAAGAACGTCGCCCGCCTTCGACTAAAATATATGTTGCTCGAAAACACGCGGAGAAAGGAATTGGACGCCACCTAAAGAAAGAAAGGAAAGCCGGATCGCGAGAGTGCGCTATTATTGTTCCTTCCCTCAATATTTCCCAGTGTGCTAGGAGGTACAGAGCTCGGATATTTTGAATGCTTATTGTTCTATAACTCAGATTATTCGCTACCTCGTAAATGTTGTCGTATTTTGCAGAGGGGACTTCGGAAATGACCATCCTCCTGCCTCCCATTAGATAGACCGTAAGAGAATGTCTATATGTTCGTAACCTTGCATCGCGGGACTTCGGAAAGGTCCATCCCCATGCCAACCTTCCACCCGGGGTGCCTGCACCAGATTGGGCAAGATATCTCCAATTATGGCACGCCCGCTCTTCGTAAAGAAAAAAAAAAAAAAAAAAAAGGATTTTTTTTGAGTTTAGTTCGCAAACGTCAAGTATCAATCCGAGCCTGACCACATGACCTGCCACTTCGTTTCTTTATATGAGGGGAAGTGGAACTGTAGGATAGTCGGCTAAAATAAGTGATTAAAAAAATCACACGAAGCGGGGTCGAAATTAAAGGATTTTATTGTGAAAATTAAAATGCCAATCCTCGCATTTTAATTTTAGACGGATCGCGGGGATATATACCGAGACAAAGTCGGTACATGTATATACGCACACACACAAGCAGTGTAAATACTCTATATTTTATTTACTTTCAGTTTATGATAAAAATAAATGTAGTTTTCTTTCAATGCTTTATAAAATACACTATAAAATAAAATGTTAATATTTCTGATTAAATAATTTAAGGCTTTCATATAATCCATTATAATAATATCCTCTAAAAATAAAAAAATATAAAATATTACTAATATGCCATTTAAAATATCAATTTCTACATGTATATGCCGTGGGGGTAATTAAAAAGGGGTTTATTTTAAATTATAACTATAGCGAAAGTTAAAAGCTTATAGAGGTGACTTTGAGATTAAATGCTCGACTTTTAAACTAATGTAAAATTATATTGTTCTCTTAAAACACGCACACACGTATTCATCAAAGGTGTAAATAAGTATAAATTTTTTAAATGAGATTGCAATATGAGATTGCCTAAACCTAAGATTGCCTCAAGCATATGGATTGAATGAACATTACGTAGGACACGGACCCCAACGACAACTCAGAGAATATTGAACTCTGGGTGGAGATTGGATCCTAAGATAATAACCAACCCAGATAAATAGGAGTCTTAGTCTTTGTCTTGAGCTCTGTTACAGTTTTTACATGCTTTGTTTTGTTTTTGCTTACGCTTATAATTTTTTAAATTCTCCCGGAAGCTATAACTAGAACTTTCTTTTTTTGCTATCCGTTCTATCCAATATGACCACTGTGAAATTAACCTTTAGAGCGTCGATCGTCATGATGGGCTAAGAAACCCTCAGTGATTGATCGACGCTCCGCCGCCAGAACATCTCCACAGCTATGAATGATCAACAACATTGCCATCCAAACATCGTATTCCAATCAGTCCAAGACGTTGTTCCGTTTAACATATGAGAATCGTCCAAACGTACCATGCTGAACTTATATAAAAAGAATAACCCTTTATTATGGAAACAGTATCCAACAGGTTCGAACCCTCACCAAGTTAGAAGCAGCAGAAGACTACGCAAAATCCTAGGTAAACACTTTATTTCTTTTATGCTCCCATTCATTCTTTTCGTAGACTTTAAAAGGCAATCTCATAACTAATTAAATTCACTTTGCGTAAATCAAAATATAAAATGATCCGTAATCCCTCATATTTGAATCTTAATATTTTAACCTCAACTTTCGCAAATAAAAATCAGATGCTATATAGTTCCTCATATTTAAATCTTAGGACTTTTCCTGTTATGAACTTTGATCATAAGTAATGTTTTCTTTCGCAATTAAATTATAACACACATTTAATTTCAAATGTAAAGTAATGAAATATATTATATCATCCATGTTTATTATGCATAATATGTTCTTTTCTGTGCGAGTGTGAGAATGCGTGTATGTGCGTGCAAATAAAGCAATCAATTAATGTTTCATTTTTTTTATATAATCAATAAATTCTTTTTTTTTTATTTTAAACAAGTCGAGCATTCCTCAAATCATTCTCTATAATTAAAATACATTTTTTTAATAGTATAATCAACATTTATTCATGCAATTAATTATTTTACTTTTAAAATTAGTCTTTCTTATTTTTTTTGTTTTGTTTATTTATTTAAGTTACATCGTGCCGTAAGTCACGATGTTTATTTACTATGTAGTTAAGATAGACTTAAGAGTTGGGAGGGCCTATTATGAATAAGTATAAAAAAAAATATCAATAAAGCTAGTATGAGTAATTCTATTGGACTGTATGATACGGGGGGATGATATTATAAGCTTCTAAATTATTTTATATAAGGATGCATAAGTCAAACATTCGTATTAGTCGCCAAATAACCAATAACCCGGTCCAATATTTGGACAGATCTGTAAATCAACCAAGCTTTCTCTCCATTGGTTATTATTGTGTTCTTTTACCAGAATGATATTCTTGAAACAATTTCATCGCGACCCTGAGTGACCCTTATTGGTCCATGCTGGGAGTTGGAGCTTATGGGCGGGAATTAGACTTCGAAATCGTTTTGATATGACGTAAGGTGATGCGAGAAATTAAATTGTAAATTAAATCATCGTGTCTGGCGCCCCCTTGTGTTGATAATGAACAACTATCGATGTAGGAAAATAAATAAAGCTTTACGCTATATCATGTTTGTTTCGGAGCTCTCAATCCCTATATGATCGGATGAGTAAGGGTCCGGTTACAATATAGATATATAAATTACGACGGTGGGAGTGTATATGATTGAAATAACCTTAATTAATAAAATAGAAGTAATTGGCATTTATATATATTCTAACTAACGAAAAATTTAAAAGAAAAAAGAAGATGAAGATCAAGGTCATTTCTAACTAAATAAAAATTTAGAGAAATAAAGATTTCTTAAATATATAAATTAATCGACAGATGCACTTCTTAAATGCACTTCTTAAGTATCAATTAAATATGCAATGCATCAATTATATATTCTGGTATACTAAGTATAGATTAAACAATTTCTAAGTATAGATTTAATCTAATCATTTCTACAATATAATGCACAGACTAATATATTTCATACGTATAAATTAAATATAACCTCCTCCGTGCGACCGCGTTACAGGCCAATTGTAACTATATAAAAACAATTCAAACAAATAAAAAGTTATTCTTTATTTTGTTAACTTTATATAAACTTATTAAAGTAACATGAAACGCATTTTGCAATCTCTCAATCGGTCATCCACAATGAATTTCAAACATAACTAAACGATTGGGAGAGCTTCCAAATATCATATATATTATTGGATAGTTTAAGCTAATTATAACTTTATTATAACCAATGAGAATTTTATTCAAATGATCGCACATCCACGTTATGGATTAATTATACTATATTCAAAGTATATGGCATTTACACATTTGCAGATAAATTGCATGCCAATTACAACATTTTAAGAATGGATCGATGGATACTTCATCATTCCCAGCTGACACTATTTCTGAGGCCTACTGAGATGATGATGATGATACAGAACGTTTATAAGCTTATTTGCCAGGGCGCCAAATTGCAGCTCCAATAAAATATAGAGGTGAAATCTCAATACAATACTCTTAGTAATAATATTTCATGAATGGGTTAATACATAATTAATTTAGAGAACACTGAGAACGCATTAAAATTGACAATATTAATATCTTTAAGAATTCCAGGCTATTCTCAGCATAATCACATTCACTATGATTAAAGCTACAATTAAATTTTATTCTAATTATAAAGTTCTATATTCATCTCCACCTTCCTGATCCATCCCTTCATCAATTTCACGTCCATATGTCTATTACACTATTATTTATTTTATCATTAAATTTTACATCTTTGCTAGCTCATCTCCTCTCATTCTAATCTCTTCTCAGGGTTTTTCGAACAATTAGGTGTGGAAATCGAATAAGCTGCGATAGGTTATTGGTGATAAACATTCCTCTCTTGATCGCCTCCAAAGTGATCTCAGTTGTCTTTAATGCAATCTAATATCAATTTACATTAAAGCTGGAATATTTAAGCTTATTAAATCTTTATAAACACATCATAAAACCTAGTCGCAACTATAACCAAATTATATAAAATAAAATGCGTCTAGAGAGGTTTGAGTACAACGGATGGAGAAAGGATTTTATGCCCACCCTCTGCACTCGCTATCACTCAATACTATCTCTATTCTCGATTTATATTTAAACAATATTAAATTATTTGGTAATTTTATGCATTTAAAATTAACCTTTTAAATAATTTTACTAAATATTAATTACGTACATGATAATTCAAATATTACTAATATGATATTGATGTATGATTGGATTGGAAATATCTAGATAATAATAACCCACAAAAACATGGAGACACACGCAAATTTTTATTTAAAACAAATAACAAATTTTATTTGACAAACTATAATTCAATCAATACAAAAAAAAAACATATACATTACATTATATCTACACTTTCTTTTTACCTTAAATATAGTAAATACCAATTTCTTCCCGTTTTCAATGCTTTCCCTTTTTACTACAGATATATTTTAGAAAATACGTAATCGATTTTTCTTCTTTTTTTAATTAAATTTGATAATTTTGTTTAATAAATCTAAAGGTAATATTCCCTTGAAAATTTCTTGATCTTATCCGATCATCCTGATTAAATATTCTTTGGCCCTAATCTTTACAACAGAGATATCTTAATAATAGTAAGACTAAGTTATTGCAAATAAATTGGCATTAAGATCAAACATCATCCTAGTGCACTCTCTATGTTCATGTTCTTATAATATAATAATATTTTAACAATACTACCTTTCCAGCGAAGTTCTCAGCTGGCCATGTAAATATTTATTAAATACATTTATATACGCATTGCTTATGCCCAATCATTCGTAAGTTTTATTTAACCCTTAACAGTTATTAACCTAATTATTTCTGGCTCGTATGCTAAATCCAATCTATAAAAACAATATTCAAATACACCAATTGCACATACATTATCTGCATTCATTCAGACATTAAGTTGAGTTTGCGACCTGGTATCCAATACTTATAATAATGCTCATCATGGCTATCCTCTCATACACACGTAAGGAATATCAAATATTAATATGAGGCAGGCAGTGACCCGAATAAGAGAGAACCTTTTCACTAAGGTTAAGATATGCTAGGATTTTTTTTATCGCTAGTCATATAAAAAACATAGGTATGCCAAATACCTCTGGCCATCAAAACAAGAAACCTTCTTACGGTGTAGAGCATACTTAAGTGGGAAAACTCTTCCACTGGGTTCAAATACTTTCTGAATATAGCATATATCTCAGTGAGTTAAACTTCACTGAATTTGTGGAGATCTTTGTCTATCCACACACACACACAGGTCGAAACATCAAATTATACAAGTAAAACTTTCACAACTTTAATATTCTTGCAAATTAGTGTACTGGAACATGAGCCCATAAATTTTCCAAGCATAAATCAGCTTGTTTCTGGCCTTAAATCTATGATAACAATAATAATAATAAGCAATAAGAAATGCGCACAAAATTCTCAAAACTATTTCCAGGCACTTTTATAAAAACAATAAAAATGATGATGATACTCAATAAACAAGCAATTCATTTATAAATCTAATCATTCGATAATAACTTCTGATGCTAATAACCCTATCTCTTAATTGTTTCCCTTTTTTTTTTTTTTTAAATTGAGGGGGAAAAAAAAAAAAAACATTGTTTGTAAAGCATTTTAAATAAGGCATATCAGTTCTACCCCAAATAACCACAATAGCGAAAGCATTTAAATAAACATATATAAAATCATATGAAAACAATTTCTACCCCCAAAATAATGCAATAGTGATTACATGAATTAATAATTTTTTTTTCTTTTTTTAAAAAAAAAATGCTATACGTGATATACACTATAAAGAAAGAAATTCGTTTTTTTTTTTTCTATATATATTAAATGTCCTACACACATAAAAAGCGATCATAATAATAATAATAATAAAAATTATACTTATACAAGTCTTTTAGCAGGTGTTCTTCCAGGTTCCTGATTTCTCCTTTTTTCCTTTTTTTCTTGACCGGTTTATGAGAGCATATAAAGTCCTTGTTGTAAAAAGTTCTTTTGATAGAGTTCGATTCCTTTTCTCTCATATATACAGTTTCCATTTTGCTGAATGAGTTCCTCATTTCCATATCTAAGTAGATTACCTTTAAACTTTGTAATTTTCTGCAAGTTTCAGTTAAACAGCCTTCATTTAACTTTTTCACAATATCAGTCTGTTTTTGATTGTCCTTTTCCAATTTTACTTTCATTCTGTAGATTTAAATTGACTTATATATGCATTAAAACTTTTGAGTCTTAAATTTTACTATTTGCATATATATAAACGATATCAAACTCAAGTTTTAACTTCTGCGGTTTAAATTTTTATTACATCTGTTGAATAGTCAACTTCTGGAAGGTTCCAAGTGTGTGCCCCCTTAAAATTTACTCACTATACATTGTTATATTTAGTCGAATTATTCTGAAGAGACAAAGTATAATAAATATGATTTTCAATTTTATAACACAGTTTTCTTTTAGTCAATCAAGGAAAACTGCTACAGATAAGTTTTAAAAATACAAGCAAGTTCCCTCTTTTTTCTTTTAACACAGCTTTTATAGAGACGTCCGTTATCTCTATAATTAATTGACATTTCCACCCCCTCTCAATTAAATCTAACCTGTTGCCCCTTCAGAAAAACCAGGCATAAATTTCAAGTCAAATAGACAGATTAATTTTACAATCTAACATTTAATTGCCAATTAATTTTTTACACTTTGACAGACCAGAATTGACCATTCACCGTTAATGGCCTAAATTAATGGTCCCTTTAAATTCCTTAGTAGGATCTGTGTATTTTAAGGAATGATAATTAACTGAGTAAGATAATACACACTAAAATAATCTTACTTTTCCCTTTAATAGTGAAACACAATATATTGCAGCTGTTTCAAACTCAGACTTGACATTAAATTTGACTGCTAATATTAAACTTATTTAAAAGATTTTAATTTCTTATTTAAAACTGCTTTACATCATGTAAGAAATGATTATTAATTTTACATTGTACCATCAAGATCTACAATTAAATTATATATACACACACATCGCAGGTATATACTTTTCTTTAAATTTAGATTTTTAATGCCTTAATCTTTATCTATTACAACTATTCTACCTATATTATTATTTATTTACTTCCATAAATTATTTATTTCTAACCTAGCATAAAATAATGACTATTCATCATCACTATCCTAATGTAGTTTTCAATAGTCACACATCTTCCTCTTCTCAGTTAACCTATCAACAAATATATAAATCCTGCTTTTCTAATATTTTTTTAATATCAATTTAACCCATAAATTAAAATAAAACAATCCTCTGGTTATAAACACATTAACAATAAATTTTTAGATTGCTCACTAGTCAAACATATGCAATCCCTTATAAATATGGGTTCAAACTCTGTCTTGGCTTAAATTTTCTTATTACACAGAAAAAAAAAATACATATATTATGAGGAAAATTTGGATAGAACCTTCTCTTTCATAGCTAACTTAAAAAAATGGAGCCTTGGACAAATCCAAGGGCTACATACCTCCCTCCTTCGGGTAAAATTTTCCGAATTCAAACTACACTTTTTTTTTTTTTCACATATAATATACCAACAAAATTGCCAATTACTAATTCTTAGTTATGTTTTATTTTGTTCACTTTTTAGGTGGAACAGGCCTTAAACTTCGTGCATTATAGGTTCCTCTGATTCCCTCCGGGGTTGAGAGTAGGAAGGCATTTTCTCCTATCTTCTTAATAATCTGATAGGGGCCTTCATATAGGTTCAGAAATTTTCTGAATATATGTTTTTGAGGATTACTGACGTGAGGTGTTCTTACAAGTACATAATCGTGCACCTTAAAAGAATATGGCCTAGCTTTAGACAACTTAACTCTTTTTTCGCTCATTCTCTTTAGGTTAACCCTAGCTGTTTGCTGGTCATCCTCTGGGACAATATCTTCTGAAATGATAGGCAAGGGAGTCTTAATAAGCAGTGGTTCTGGTTTTGCAAAGTGTAACCGGATTGGAGTGAATTTTGTGGATTCATTGATAGTAATATTTATATATTGAACAATTTTAGGTAATTGATTAACCCACTGTCGGTGATTTTCACCTATATATACCCTGAACAGCCTACCCAACTCCCTCATCACCCGCTCACAAGGGTTAGATTGTGGATTTCTTATGGAACTCATAATGTGTTTTACATTATTCCTTCGAATCCATCTTTTCCAAGTGATGGAGATGAAGGCGGTGGCGTGATCAGACAAAATAGACTCCGGTTTACCGACCAAGGGAATTTGGAAACTGTCCATGCACCTAATTACACTTCTAGCATCAGCTTTAGGCACAGGATATGCAGACACATACTTAGTGAATACGTCATACATAACCAATATAAATTTTTGGCGACTGAAAGGTGGAAGTGGGCCGTAAAAATCGATGGCTAACAGTTCATTTGGCTTATTAGATAATATTGGCTGTAAAGCTCCTGCAAAGGAATGATTACCAAACTTAGTTTTCAAACACACCTCACATGATTTTATACTGTTATATATAGTCTCAGTCATTTTATCCCAAACGAAATATTGTTTCAAAACATGCTCAATTTTCTTTTCTCCATAATGGCCATATTGACAGTGGACGTACTGTATCAATTGCTCGACCATACAAGGGGGAATGACTACCCTCCATAATTGATCATCAAGCCTATTCGTCCTTTTTACCAAAATATTATTAATTAGCTTATAATTATTTTTTATTTGAGCCGTAAATTTGCTTTCTTTATTTAAATTATGAGGATTAGCTAAAATATTTCTAATTTTCCTCAACCGATTTACTTGCGCTTGTAAATTAGCCAACTCTTTATAATTTTTAAGAATGGACTCTTCCAACAGTAAATCAATACTACTAATTATCACACCATCCGGTTGTGGGTTAATATAATTTGCTTTTACCGGATGTCTGCTTAACATATCAGCAATAATATTGTCTTTGCCTTGGCAATATGTAATACTGTAATTAAATTGTTGGAGATAGAGACTCCATCTGATCAGCCTTTCATTATTCAGATAACTTTTATTTAAAAATTCTAGGCTACGATGATCAGACAAAACCACCACCTCCGATCCTATTAAAATTTGCCTTAATTTCTGAAACCCCCACACCACAGCCAAGGCTTCTTTCTCTGTCGTGGTATAATTAATTTCAGCTCCTCTCAAATGACGACTAAGAAAATACAAAACCTGAGGCACATTTGAATCATTAATCTGATATAGCACAACTCCCAAACCAAAGCCACTACTATCAGTTTGTAAGTAAAATGTTTTTGAAAAATCTGGATATGCCAGTACAATCAATTTTATAAATGCCCTTTTAATTTGATTAAACTCACAATCATGTTCTGGGGTCCACCTCCATCTCTCATTCTTTCTAAGCAACACAGAGAGATGTACAGTATCGAAAGCTAAATTTTTATAAAATTTATGGTAATAATTGACTAAACCGAAAAATGAACGTAATTGTTTACGCGTTCGAGGAAGAGGAAAATTTTGAATAGCTGCTACTTTCTCGGGATGGGGTTTGATCCCCTCACCACTGATTAAGTGACCGAGAAAAGTTATTTCAGTAGCGGCCAGAGTACATTTTTCTAGATTAATTTTAATATTATTTGCAGAGCATTCTGCTAAAAACAATTCTAGATGCTGCAAATGTTCAACCAAGTTTTTAGACGCTATAACTATATCGTCTACATACATAATTAAAATATCCCTAAGTGATTTAGAAAAAATCATGTTTAAACATCTAATCAAGCCAGCACCACTATTTATTAAACCGAAAGGCATCCTTTGGAAGACATAGGATTGGCCTTGATAACGGAATGCCGTATATTTTTGATCGTTTTCATTAAGTGGTATTTGCCAATAGCTGGCTGTTAAATCAAATGTTGAAAAGATGCTCTTTCCTTGAAATTTAATAAACAATTCATGGGCAGGGGAAGGAATATCACGTTCAGGAATAGTAACTTGGTTGAGAGTGCGCGCATCCAAACATACTCTAATAGTCCCATCCTTCTTTTTCACTACTACTAAAGGGTTAATAAATGTGGAAGGGCTTTTCTTTATTATTTGCCATTCTAACATTTTATTAATCTGATACTGCACCTCTGCCTTGTATTGATGTGGAATCGGATAAGTGCGTTGCTGAAATGGTTCCTGAGTGGTTAACTGGATTCGATGTACATATCCCTTCAATATGCCTGGTATCTTTGAGAAAATATTTCCAAACGAAACTAGCAATGTGTACAGTGGTTCATAATACTCACTGCCTATTGTACATGAACTTTCTAATTTCAATTTAATATTTATATTAATTGCTACATTTTGTACACACATCAATTGACTGGGCTGACCAATTATACTTGTCACAAACGGACAAGCCTCATTCTGGCATTCAAAAATTTTCCATTCGTAATCAATAAAGCAGTTATTTAAATTCATGAAGTGTGATCCAATTATTGCTTCATGAATTAAGTTGGGCATAATTAAGAAGACATGTTCGAATTCAGTTTCATTTAGTTTTAAAGTTAGATAAACTTGCTTGTTATATAGCTTAGTTTTCTTGCCATTCGCGAGTGTGACTTGCATTGCTTTAATAGGCAATGTGGGAAGCGTTTGATCTAAGTTATTAATTTTCCCATACATTTCTTCCGATAAAATGGAAGCTTGGCTTCCCGAATCAATCAAAGCATTGACAAAAATTCCTGCCACTGATACTAGAATGGTTGGACAGCTGTGAACAAGGGGAGAATGAGTTACTTGATTCTCTTCTAAAAAATCAATCTCTAAATCAATTGTCTCCAGCTGCCATATCACCTCATCCCTCTTATATTGTTTATATGAACCCCGGAGTGAGGAACAGTCCACCGAGGTCCTCTCTAGTTTAATGCACTAGTTTTTCCATTGTTGCGTTTAATAATTTTGGGAGCAGTTTGAATACCACTCGTGGAGGGTTGGTTAGCCTTCCCTCTGTTAGTTCTATTGGTTGGCCCACCTACACGAGTTATTCTCCCAGCATATGGGCTGGGCCTAAACTGAGTACGACCCCTAGATTCTCTGCCATCGTATCTGTACTGTATTGTGGATACGCCAACATTGCTAGAGTGTGAATATATATCCCTATTTATTTTTGCCCTATTCTCCAAGCTTCTCTCGCTCATTTCTAATGCTTCTAACAGCTTAGTGACCTCTTCCATGGTTGGGTGGTTAGCAGCAATTACAATCTGCTCTATTTGACGGGGCATATTATGTCTAATAATCCTTATGATTTGGGACTCAGACAGGGGATATGCAGTCAACATTTTTAGTTTTACAGCTTGGCGGCGGAAAAAGTGAGCGTAACTCCCTTTTTGACTGCTATACTTTTCTTGTGAGATCTTATATCTCACATTATCCTGCCTATCCTCTCCCCAAAAACTGTCTAGAATTAAATGGCGATAATCCCCATAGGTTTGTGGCTTTTCAAATAGTGACTGCCACCAATCCCTTGCAGTGCCATATAGGTGGTTCGTGGCTATGGCCAATTTTTCCCCTTCAGTTAATCTGCATAATTGAAATAGTTCTTCCAAGCTCTGCAAGTATTCTACCGGTGTTTCCAAATCATCCCCTTTGTATATTTTTATTTTTAAAAACTTGGTGGCCATGGCATTATGACCACCTTCACCTACTCTGCCCATCGATAAATTCTCCCGTTGATCTTCGCTTTCCACCGAACTTGCCCTATAGGCCTTACCAATTTGCCTACTTGGACTATTATTGACATGAATAACAGGCCTTAAATTACTGTCATGCCTTAGTTCTACTTCCCCTTCATCTTCCTGTGACTCAACCACTTTTTGGACTATTGTCACCAACTCTTCTTGGATTTTCTTGATATCCCTTTCTAGGTCCCAGGTAAAATGCTTTACCTTTTCTATTTCTATTTCTGACTCTTTACTTGATTCAGAATATTTTTGTTTTATGGCTGATAGGCCTCTATCTATATGATCAGCCTGCTCTACTACACTTTCTCTATAGCTTTCTAGCTCTCTCTTTAAAGCACTCTGAGCTTTTTCAGTCTCCTCAAACCGTGCGTCTAGATCTCTTTTAAATGCCTCTATTATTTGATTGGATTGGGCCTCAATACTCCCTAGTTTGTGGCCCATCCCTTCTATATGGCCTGCTAATTTTTCATTGGTTTCTCCGATTTTTTTATCTAAAACCTCTAGCTGGTATTCGGCCTTATTCTGACTCTCTCGGCTTTCAATAGTTAACTTTGTAAATCGCCTTTCCAAGTCAGCCTCCATTTCATTTTGTAATTTTTCCCCAAACTCTCGATTTTCTTGAGTCATGTTTTCTATCTTCCAACTTTGGGCCTTGCACTGACTCTCTAGCTCACTCATTCTGCTCTCCAGCTTCTCATTCTGGACTTCCATTTTAACCTCCAACCTGCTAATCTGACCGGTTACGCTATTCTTTAATTCCTCATTTAGTCTAGTTTGGTTATCCTGGCTCTCTTCTAATTTTGCAATTAGAGTAGCTTGGCTTTCTTTGAATTCTTTATTCTGGTTCTCCATTCTACTATCAATTTTCTCTTCTAAACTAGCTTGGCTTCTAGCTAGGTTTTCTTCAAACTTTGCAATTAGAACAGCTTGGCTTTCTTTGGATTCTCTATTCTGGTTACTCATCATTTGCAGTAACATTCTTTCCATGTGCTGACTACCACTTATTTCTGGCTTCTTTTGAGCCGTTTCAGCGCTCAACTCTTCAGACACTATATTTTCACTTTCCTCGATACTTTCCTCAATACTTTCTAATACTACAGACGCTTCGTCTATTGTCTCTTCTTTCTTGCTCTCTATGGGACCTGTCTCTTTTTTAGTTCTCGGCATTTTGTGTTTAATAATAAAATCAATGATGAGAAAATTAGGCACACACTCTTTTCCCCCCTCCATCAACCAACAACCACGACTATCTCAACTAACTATATCTTGGTCACCCTATTGGTCTTGACCTTAGCAATTCCTATACTGATTAAACGTCTCATCTCAAATGTTTTTGGGTATCTAGAAATCCAATCATCATCAATAATCAGTTTTAAATAGACATAAAAAATTTAATTTTCTTTTATCCACTAATTACACACTAGCATTTATAATTTTAAAATACGTTTTTGGTATAACCAGTTGCTGGCATTTATAATTTCAATTCTGCAGCTTTTAAATTAACCTCCAACACCCATTATCCGTCGTGCGACCACGTTGGCGCGTCATTTCTAACTAACGAAAAATTTAAAAGAAAAATGAAGATGAAGATCAAGGTCATTTCTAACTAAATAAAAATTTAGAGAAATAAAGATTTCTTAAATATATAAATTAATCGACAGATGCACTTCTTAAATGCACTTCTTAAGTATCAATTAAATATGCAATGCATCAATTATATATTCTGGTATACTAAGTATAGATTAAACAATTTCTAAGTATAGATTTAATCTAATCATTTCTACAATATAATGCACAGACTAATATATTTCATACGTATAAATTAAATATAACCTCCTCCGTGCGACCGCGTTACAGGCCAATTGTAACTATATAAAAACAATTCAAACAAATAAAAAGTTATTCTTTATTTTGTTAACTTTATATAAACTTATTAAAGTAACATGAAACGCATTTTGCAATCTCTCAATCGGTCATCCCCAATGAATTTCAAACATAACTAAACGATTGGGAGAGCTTCCAAATATCATATATATTATTGGATAGTTTAAGCTAATTATAACTTTATTATAACCAATGAGAATTTTATTCAAATGATCGCACATCCACGTTATGGATTAATTATACTATATTCAAACTATATGGCATTTACACATTTGCAGATAAATTGCATGCCAATTACAACATTTTAAGAATGGATCGATGGATACTTCATCATTCCCAGCTGACACTATTTCTGAGGCCTACTGAGATGATGATGATGATACAGAACATTTATAAGCTTATTTGCCAGGGCGCCAAATTGCAGCTCCAATAAAATATAGAGGTGAAATCTCAATACAATACTCTTAGTAATAATATTTCATGAATGGGTTAATACATAATTAATTTAGAGAACACTGAGAACGCATTAAAATTGACAATATTAATATCTTTAAGAATTCCAGGCTATTCTCAGCATAATCCCATTCACTATGATTAAAGCTACAATTAAATTTTATTCTAATTATAAAGTTCTATATTCATCTCCACCTTCCTGATCCATCCCTTCATCAATTTCACGTCCATATGTCTATTACACTATTATTTATTTTATCATTAAATTCTACATCTTTGCTAGCTCATCTCCTCTCATTCTAATCTCTTCTCAGGGTTTTTCGAACAATTAGGTGTGGAAATCGAATAAGCTGCGATAGGTTATTGGTGATAAACATTCCTCTCTTGATCGCCTCCAAAGTGAACTCAGTTGTCTTTAATGCAATCTAATATCAATTTACATTAAAGCTGGAATATTTATGCTTATTAAATCTTTATAAACACATCATAAAACCTAGTCGCAACTATAACCAAATTATATAAAATAAAATGCATCTAGAGAGGTTTGAGTACAACGGATGGGGAAAGGATTTTATGCCCACCCTCTGCACTCGCTATCACTCAATACTATCTCTATTCTCGATTTATATTTAAACAATATTAAATTATTTGGTAATTTTATGCATTTAAAATTAACCTTTTAAATAATTTTACTAAATATTAATTACGTACATGATAATTCAAATATTACTAATATGATATTGATGTATGATTGGATTGGAAATATCTAGATAATAATAACCCACAAAAACATGGAGACACACGCAAATTTTTATTTAAAACAAATAACAAATTTTATTTGACAAACTATAATTCAATCAATACAAAAAGAAACATATACATTACATTATATCTACACTTTCTTTTTACCTTAAATATAGTAAATACCAATTTCTTCCCGTTTTCAATGCTTTCCCTTTTTACTACAGATATATTTTAGAAAATACGTAATCGATTTTTCTTCTTTTTTTAATTAAATTTGATAATTTTGTTTAATAAATCTAAAGGTAATATTCCCTTGAAAATTTCTTGATCTTATCCGATCATCCTGATTAAATATTCTTTGGCCCTAATCTTTACAACAGAGATATCTTAATAATAGTAAGACTAAGTTATTGCAAATAAATTGGCATTAAGATCAAACATCATCCTAGTGCACTCTCTATGTTCATGTTCTTATAACATAATAATATTTTAACAATACTACCTTTCCAGCGAAGTTCTCAGCTGGCCATGTAAATATTTATTAAATACATTTATATACGCATTGCTTATGCCCAATCATTCGTACGTTTTATTTAACCCTTAACAGTTATTAACCTAATTATTTCTGGCTCGTATGCTAAATCCAATCTATAAAAACAATATTCAAATACACCAATTGCACATACATTATCTGCATTCATTCAGACATTAAGTTGAGTTTGCGACCTGGTATCCAATACTTATAATAATGCTCATCATGGCTATCCTCTCATACACACGTAAGGAATATCAAATATTAATATGAGGCAGGCAGTGACTTGAATAAGAGAGAACCTTTTCACTAAGGTTAAGATATGCTAGGATTTTTTTTATCGCTAGTCATATAAAAAACATAGGTATGCCAAATACCTCTGGCCATCAAAACAAGAAACCTTCTTACGGTGTAGAGCATACTTAAGTGGGAAAACTCTTCCACTGGGTTCAAATACTTTCTGAATATAGCATATATCTCAGTGAGTTAAACTTCACTGAATTTGTGGAGATCTTTGTCTATCCACACACACACACAGGTCGAAACATCAAATTATACAAGTAAAACTTTCACAACTTTAATATTCTTGCAAATTAGTGTACTGGAACATGAGCCCATAAATTTTCCAAGCATAAATCAGCTTGTTTCTGGCCTTAAATCTATGATAACAATAATAATAATAAGCAATAAGAAATGCGCACAAAATTCTCAAAACTATTTCCAGGCACTTTTATAAAAACAATAAAAATGATGATGATACTCAATAAACAAGCAATTCATTTATAAATCTAATCATTCGATAATAACTTCTGATGCTAATAACCCTATCTCTTAATTGTTTTTTTTTTTTTTTTTTAAATTGAGGGGAAAAAAAAAACATTGTTTGTAAAGCATTTTAAATAAGGCATATCAGTTCTACCCCAAATAACCACAATAGCGAAAGCATTTAAATAAACATATATAAAATCATATGAAAATAATTTCTACCCCCAAAATAATGCAATAGTGATTACATGAATTAATAATTTTTTTTTCTTTTTTAAAAAAAAAATGCTATACGTGATATACACTATAAAGAAAGAAATTCGTTTTTTTTTTTTTTTTCTATATATATTAAATGTCCTACACACATAAAAAGCGATCATAATAATAATAATAATAAAAATTATACTTATACAAGTCTTTTAGCAGGTGTTCTTCCAGGTTCCTGATTTCTCCTTTTTTCCTTTTTTTTTTTCTTGACCGGTTTATGAGAGCATATAAAGTCCTTGTTGTAAAAAGTTCTTTTGATAGAGTTCGATTCCTTTTCTCTCATATATACAGTTTCCATTTTGCTGAATGAGTTCCTCATTTCCATATCTAAGTAGATTACCTTTAAACTTTGTAATTTTCTGCAAGTTTCAGTTAAACAGCCTTCATTTAACTTTTTCACAATATCAGTCTGTTTTTGATTGTCCTTTTCCAATTTTACTTTCATTCTGTAGATTTAAATTGACTTATATATGCATTAAAACTTTTGAGTCTTAAATTTTACTATTTGCATATATATGAACGATATCAAACTCAAGTTTTAACTTCTGCGGTTTAAATTTTTATTACATCTGTTGAATAGTCAACTTCTGGAAGGTTCCAAGTGTGTGCCCCCTTAAAATTTACTCACTATACATTGTTATATTTAGTCGAATTATTCTGAAGAGACAAAGTATAATAAATATGATTTTCAATTTTATAACACAGTTTTCTTTTAGTCAATCAAGGAAAACTGCTACAGATAAGTTTTAAAAATACCAGCAAGTCCCCTCACTTTTCTTTTAACACAGCTTTTATAGAGACGTCCTTTATCTCTGTAATTAATTGACATTTCCACCCCCTCTCAATTAAATCTAACCTGTTGCCTCTTCAGAAAAACCAGGCATAAATTTCAAGTCAAATAGACAGATTAATTTTACAATCTAACATTTAATTGCCAATTAATTTTTTACACTTTGACAGACCAGAATTGACCATTCACCGTTAATGGCCTAAATTAATGGTCCCTTTAAATTCCTTAGTAGGATCTGTGTATTTTAAGGAATGATAATTAACTGAGTAAGATAATACACACTAAAATAATCTTACTTTTCCCTTTAATAGTGAAACACAATATATTGCAGCTGTTTCAAACTCAGACTTGACATTAAATTTGACTGCTAATATTAAACTTATTTAAAAGATTTTAATTTCTTATTTAAAATTGCTTTACATCATGTAAGAAATGATTATTAATTTTACATTGTACCATCAAGATCTACAATTAAATTATATATACACACACATCGCAGGTATATACTTTTCTTTAAATTTAGATTTTTAATGCCTTAATCTTTATCTATTACAACTATTCTACCTATATTATTATTTATTTACTTCCATAAATTATTTATTTCTAACCTAGCATAAAATAATGACTATTCATCATCACTATCCTAATGTAGTTTTCAATAGTCACACATCTTCCTCTTCTCAGTTAACCTACCAACAAATATATAAATCCTGCTTTTCTAATATTTTTTTTAATATCAATTTAACCCATAAATTAAAATAAAACAATCCTCTGGTTATAAACACATTAACAATAAATTTTTAGATTGCTCACTAGTCAAACATATGCAATCCCTTATAAATATGGGTTCAAACTCGGTCTTGGCTTAAATTTTCTTATTACACACAAAAAAAAATACATATATTATGAGGAAAATTTGGATAGAACCTTCTCTTTCATAGCTAACTTAAAAAAAAATGGAGCCTTGGACAAATCCAAGGGCTACAATATATATATATATTGTAACGGGCACATACATACGTTACATTATTTTTATTAGTAAACATAAAAAAAAAAAAAGTTCGCCAATAAAAATTTCTTTTTTAAGAATTAAAAACTGAAAATTAAAAAATCGCACAGATAAATATTTATTAAAATAAAAGTTTATTAAAAAAAGAGTAGTTTAAAACTAAATTTTCAGAAAAGATTTAGAGATAAAAATATATGTTTAAGTTTGAAAACAAATTAATTAATCTTTTGTAAAATGGAAATGATTATTTTAATTAGTAAACTAGCCTTGGGCATTTAAATGTAAAAACATCGGTCAGATAGGAAAACAATAGAAACAAATAGCCAATGAATGAAAAACAATGGAATCGGACCTCAGCGAAAGGACCATATCATCATCATGACGTAACGTCCATTGGATCCTAAAGTTATGTATAAAAGGACAAGTTTGAAAATTATTAATTAGTTAGTTATTGATTATTATTTATGATGTGACTATATGCATTGGTGCAGAGGTGAAAGAGAAGGGATTGAAAACGACACACTCTTTAATCCCTTCAGTTCTGCTAAGAAAGAAAGAGAAATGAACTATCATTTTCTACATTGAGGACCAACTAAACTAAAAAACCTCCTGATAAATAAAAAAAAAAACAACGGCTAACTCAACAAATCACTTTAGGACGGCATGGGAATTCACATTCATGGCAAGCAATGGATAAAAATACGGACGTGTTAAAACTGTAAGAACTTTATAAAATATAATGAACAATATTAATTTGAAAACACTAAGAACTTTAAATTTTAAACTTTCCTAGTATTTAAAATAATTGCAATAGAATCCTATCTGACCAATTTTAATATTAATTTTAATAATGTTATGATGTATTTTTTTGTGTAAAATCATTTCCATTTACTTATTTATTTTTTTGTTCTTTAAGTTTATTTATGATTTCTGTTTTCCGATAAATTAAAATATATCAATGTTAAATTTAAGTCGGGTGTAAATGGCTATATAGATTTGTAAAGCTATATTAGGGAAGGGTAATCTTAGGTTATTTGTGTCATTGTTAAATTGGGTCAATGGATTGGATATATTGATGTAGTTAGTAGATGTAGTCGGAGATTCGCTACTGGCAGAATCGTTTATATATACGCCACACTCACCCATTTGCCTATGGAAGGAATTATAAGACTGAGAACGCAGTTCCTTTCTATGGAGTTTTTTTTTATTGTTCTTCTCGTTAGATAGATGTAATATTCCTATCTGATGAGAGTCAATGTCTTCTCTTAATCTTTTTGGTGCTGCCGTATTCCGTATTACATTGAATACATCGATATATCAGATGAATTGATGCCGGTTTGACTGCGGATTTTAGCCTAAGGTTAGATAGGGATAGAATGTTTATTTTCAAATGCAAATCTATGTAGTCTATTCATACTCGACACTAAACAAAAATGCATTAAATTAAGTTGTTTATAGACGTTTGCATGGATTGGTTATCGGTTAGGTATGTTTTGGGTTTTCATATTTGATCAAAATATATATACATTCGATAAATAATGATACCTTACGGTGAGTATCTAAAATGTATTTATTCGGATGTCTTTTAAGTTATTGGTGACAATGCAAGTATCTTATGGTGAATACTATTGGGTTACTTATAAATTTCCCTCTGCAATTGTCGGTATCAATGATTTTATATTTTGATCGTTTATGTTTATTTTGAAATGTTTTTAACCGTTGTAATCTATGTAACCGATCTATACTCAACATTTTAAAACAAACTTTTATAAACTCCCCTGTGCGAACTTAATTAAAATGTAAACTTATAATTTAATAGAAATTAAAATGTAAATTAAAATTCAAAGTTAAAAATAATGTTAAATGTTAAAATGTAAACTGATACTAAAACAATTTTCAATCTTATATATATATATATATATATATATGCATAAATAAATGTTTGTATGCTAATTACTGGCAGTGGCTTATTTTATTCTTTTTTTATATACTCTTAGATTATATTATATAATCTCTGCTATTTCACTAAGCTAGTGACATGGGCTAACGACTGGAAACAAACGTATCTGCCTACTTTATAAATTTTTATAGGTTCAAATGCCTAGATGGCACTCTGTAGTGCAGTTTACGTAAGTCTATCTTCTCCGGATCGTTACAATATATATATTAAGTAAAGCGTAATTTTAATATTAGAGCATTAAAACTGGGTCATGAAGCAAAAGAAATAATAATACGAAGAAGTTTGCAGTTCTGACATAATAGCCTAAAATAACTAAGAGAAAAAGATTGTGCTTCTGGATGAAAAATGAAATCTCATGCCCCCTTCTTGGGTAGTGCTTAGAGAAAAGTAGATTGGCATGGCGTGGCCCAGACTTTTGCTGGTATAACCGACGCGAGAGATCTTTTATCTATAAGAAGTGAATATGCATAGCATGTGCCAAACTTACGAGATCATCACCAGAGGCATTTTATACAAAATGAATGTGATTCCGGATAGCTCAACTATCTACGGAATGAGATATGAGAAGTAATCTATGGGTTCAAACTTGTCGCAACCCCCAGATTAAGACTAGAAACACGTAATATATATATATACAAAGATAAGCTAAATGTTAGTAAAGCAGAATGAATGAATGTCCCTAATGACATTGAATAAGATTTACTGCTTTTAAAAATAACTGACCCTTGTTTGAGTACTATAATTTAGACAAATAACATGATATGCAGTTATAATATATATAGAGAGATTTACATTTCATTTACTTAAAAGATTTTATATAGCAAAAGAAACATTAAGATTTAGATTTCAAATTAATAAAATATACGTTAAGATTTGATTTAGTAAAAGAAACATTAAGATTTTCCCTCATCCCTTTTTCTGCTATTTAAAATAAATCAATCCCACCTTCGTTGATTTTACAAGAAATGGAATATATAAGTATGTTTTAAGAGTAAATAAAAAAAAAGCAGTTATATAGAAAATAATTAATGGGTCACTCTTTCAGAATTTAATAAAAAAAAACAACATTTTAAAAATTTCAAAGTGTTAATTAGTTTGAGTTCTGGATTTTCCCCAGGTAGAAAATCCAAAGTTAAACAAATCAATTTTTATATTAAAAATGAACCTAAAATGTTGATTCATAAAACAATCTGGTGAACGTATTAATTTATAATGCAGTATATATGTATATTTAAAGGGGATGTTAATAATCTTTTCATGAAGGTTTAGTTAAAAATGACAGAAAAGATTTTTAGAAATTCAACTCATCAGATTGTTTGAAATTGGCATATCAATAACAGATATATAAATCAAATAATAAATCCATATAAATAAATGACCGGACCAAAGTTAAAGAAAGTTAAGAGCATATAAGATAGGATTAGATATAAAGAAATCATTTGAGAGCAAATTTACATTCACAGATTTAAATAAAAAGCAAAGTTAAATAATACATGAATAATCTTGATTAGTAGAATTCGAGATTAATTAATCAAGCTAGATTTAGTTTCAATGGTGGCAGTTTGGAATAATTTACCTTGCAATTTTAATAGTCCAATTTAGTAGTTGCATGTGCACGGCAATTGAAATGCAAGTACTTTGGTGGCAGAAAACTTCTATTAGCATTCTAAAGTTCTTTTAAACCTTTCTTCATTTCAGGACAGCAGGATATTATGGTAGGGGCAGATTATGACCCATAGGGTTGCTGAAGAGTGGTGGATTTACTGCTATATCATTTTAAGTTTTATTGCGATGTTAACAATCATTTCACTAGAGTATCTAATCTAATCTGCTTTAAAAATCCAGCCATTATTTATACCCTTGCACAGGTATTTCTGGAATGCTTATCATTAATTAGTTAGTTGTTTTTGAAAGATGCGATTGTAAGATAACGTCCAAAAATAAATTCAAATCTATTTCCAGATTAGAAATATATTTGACAACATGTTTTATACAAAATAAAATCTTTAATCTACTTAATCCCATTTATTTTAAGTAAAACTTTAATTAAAAAATACCTTCCTTTAATTATTTTTGGACAATTAACAACAGTCACATCTTCCATATTGGATTTTATAAAAAATATACAGTTTAATAGAAAAACAAGCAATTTAAAAAGAAAAAGTTAAAAATGACACATAATAAATATTTAAAAAACTTCAATATTTTGTTAGTAAGTTTTGCTCCTATATATATATTTGAGCCGCATCTATAATACTTTAATAAAAAAGAACTAATAATTAATAAAAAGAATTAATAATTTTAAAACGTTATTGAAACATTAAATTTTATAATTTAGGCGCGCATCTCAAATATATACATGAAATATATATAAACGACAAAAGGAGCAGGATGGGAAATAGGGATTTAAACATAGGTTAATAGATGGAAACATGAAGCTCAATATTAAGCTAAGAGTGACTGCTTCAATATATATTCAATAGATGGAGCTTTACCAAAACCTCTGAACAAGCGTATATTTGTTGACAAAAATGTCAAAAGAGTCAGAAGTCACTATCTCTATCAATGGCTCCATCTTCAGGTCATCTGATTTCAAGATAATTTGTTATCATCAGTGAAAGATAAGGCCAGAAACAAGATCTAAACACTGACTTGTTGCAAGTTCCTATCAGTTTGAAAGCTCAAATTTTTCAGACACGTAATAAGCCAGATAGCTACATGGGTCTGATATAAGATCAGTTTCACCACATAGTCAAAGCCTCTGCAATATATATCATTACAAAAACATTTAAAGGTACATTTATGAAACACAAAAACAAGTTATAAATCACATAACTTGCTATCGCTTGCATTTATGATCAATAGATGGAGCTTTACTAAAACCTCCGAACAAGGATTTATTTGTTGACATAAACATCAAAAGAGTCAGAATTCACTATATATTTCGTTGGCTCCACCTTCACATCAGTTGATTTTCAAGCTAATTTGCTATCATCAGTGAAGGATAGGGCCAGAAAGTAGATCTAAACACTGACTCCAAGCATTTATGCAACAAGTTCCTATCAGTTTGCAAGCATGAATTTTTCAGACACGTAATGTCTTCAAACCCAGCATAACAAGCCAGATAGCTATGTGGGTCTGATATCAGTTCAGTTTCACCACATAGTCAAAGCCTCTGTAATATATATCATAGCAAAAACCTTTAAAGGTACATTTATGAAAAACAAAAACAAGTTATAAATCATGTAACTTGCTATCGCTTGCATTTATGATCAATAGATGGAGCATTACCAAAACCTCCGAACAAGCATATATTTGTTGACATAAATGTCAAAAGAGTCAGAATTCACTCTCTTTCACTGATGATAGCAAATTAGCTTGAAATCAGCTGATCTGAAGGTGGAGCCTATGAAAGAGATAGTGAATTCTGACTCTTTTGATGTTTATGTCAACAAATATATACTTGTTCAGAGGATTTGGTAAAGGTCTATCTATTGATCATAAATGCAAGCAGTAGCAAGTTATGTGATTTATAACTTGTTTTTGTTTTTCATAAATGTACCTTTAAAGGTTTTTGCAATGATATATATTGCAGAGGCTTTGATTATGTCATGAAACTGAACTGATATCAGACCCATGTAGCTATCTGGTTTGTTTGGCTGGGTTTGAAGACATCACATGTCTGAAAAATTCATGCTTGCAAACTGATAGAAATTTGTTGCATAAATGCTTGGAGTCAGTGTTTAGATCTAGTTTCTGGCCCTATCCTTCACTGATGATAGCAAATTAGTTTGAAATCAGCTGATCTGAAGGAGGAGCTAATGAAAGAGATAGTGAATTCTAACTCTTTTGACATTTATGTCAACAAATAAGTATACGCTTGTTCGGAGGTTTTGGTAAAGCTCCATCCATTGATCATAAATGCAAGTGATAGTAAGTTACATGATTTATAACTTGTTTTTGTTTTTCATATATATATATATATATATATATATATATATATAATGTACCTATATTGATATAGGCACATAATTTTATCTAAAATTATATTATTAAAATAATCTTTCGTTAAAGAAAAACATACCAATCTCTTTTCATTAAAGAAAAAATAATGTTAAAACTAAATAGTAAATTGTATTAAAAATATATGTGCGTATATATGTGCAATTTGTAAATAAATAAAATGTATGCGAAATAAAAGAAGATTATCATTAAAACCACAGCAATGGCTATTAATAAAATAAAACAACATGTTTTATTGCATGGCTATTACTAATTAAGCAATCTTCCAAAACACGTTTATCAAATGATTATCATTGGAATTTGACAACAGATATTTGCCGGAGGATATTGAAAAGAAAACACTTCATTGGTATAAATAGACCTTTTTTTTTTATCGGACAATTCATTCCACAAATTAATTGAGTGAGTTCAGTTCACAAAAGTAATTGAGTAGTGCAGTTCAGAAATTAATTGAGTCAGTTAACAAACAAAATGCAGTGTTGAGAAGATTTTGGGAATTCACGCCTCTCCACAGCCTAAAAAGTCCGATGAAAACAGCAAGATCTGCCCGTGAAATAATGTCAACGTAACAACTAGAAAATCTCCGTCAGTATCTAATTGTCTCCAATAGTAATAATCGTGAATAATAAGGAAACTCATCAAGGAAATGTCCCAGCCAGCTAGAAGCATTCATACTGGAACCATTCATACTGGAAGAAACAACAAACAAGAAGAAAACAAAGTGTTAAATCTACGTTCAAAATCCTAGGTAAAACATTTGCTTATTTTCATTTATACTGTAATAGCCATTGCATTTCATTAATTCGTACGAATCTTTCAAGAGTCTAATTATATGAACTCTATGTCATACATAAATGAACTATTGATGTGTGTGATTAAATTTCAAATGCTATGTAGTCCTTTATTATCATTATTATGTGTGTGAATGAGTTAATATGTGCGTGATCATTATATCAATATTTATTAGTTAAATTAGAGTGTTCTGTTATTAAATCTATAGGAATATTCAAACTATTTAGAAATGTTAATTTAAAATATGCGTGTGTTTTATTAGAATTATAAAATGTTTAAATTTAGTAAATAAATGTTAGTTAATAAATTATCTTTAAAAGTAAACTTTATTTGTCGGTCAATTCTTTTTATCAATTCCTCCTATCAAATTCTTTTGTATCAATTCCCTTTAATCAAGTCTTTTAACCACTAATTAAATATAATCTATTAGTGATTACAAACAGCTGAGCTAGTCGTGGATTTAGGCATTGAGTTAGTGGCCACTGTTCAAAGTGCGTTGTCTATTCTTTTAGTATTCTTTTAGAATAAATAGCTGGTGCCCATGTTTATACACAAACAAAAAAGTGCTTTGGATTTGGTGTTGAACTCAACAGCCATGAAGAAGCTATGTCCTGGAAATGTAACGCTAGTTATATACTTTATAGCTATCGTTCTTCTCTACCTAAGAGACCGGTATTTCGAATGCACTCATTCGAACACGGTTCAATATATATATATGGCTTCAAAACCTGTTTCACAAAAGTACAATTTGTTCATAGGTATATGTATATAGTTGTTATATTATTTATTCACTTATATTTGATTTTTCTTTTCTTTTATATATTTTCTAAATTGATAGAGAAAGAGTTCAAATAAATATGAAGTATGAAAGGAGGAATGTTTGTGCTCTTGTATTTTATTAAAACACGGGTATATATATATATATATATATATATATATATATATATATATATATATATATATATTGTAACCAAAATTAATAGAATATATTGATAGACAAAAATATTAATTATTATAATATTCTTATAATCTGCCCCATTTGTAACAGTATGAATAAAGATGAACTGACAAAAGGTTGATAAAAGACTGCTATTTTATAACTGATTATAAACCTATATATTGATGAGTGATAAAATGATAGATGCTATAACTCAATAACTAAACACTAAACAGGATATATGATATGCTCCAGCGATTCATTATTTGTAACCGAGTAAATTAAATGAGAAATGAATTCATTGTGTTAGCTAAAATACAATTTATAATTAAATAAGGATGATGCTAACATATAAATAAGAACATATGCATATCATGCTCTATTTGGATGTCTATTTCTAATTAATTAAATATAACATTATAGCCCGATTGCAACTATTCTAAACATTAATTCTGTTACATTAATAATGAAATAAATAAATTATCTCATTTCTTAAAACGTAAAATAATAAAATGACAATTAAAACTATTATCATTAAAAATTTAAAATATTTGGATATTGGGGAAGTCATTTGAACAATAAAATATATTAGCCATTCCTATTACACAAAATAATATTAAATATAACAACTGAATAAAATTACCCACGGTGAGATCCCTGGAGTGCATTTCGCTTATCTCCAATACTAGGTTCTTTTAACAAAGAATCCTTCCTATTCTTCTTTCCAAATATATAAGACCCTTCATGGTCACACGCACACACTGGTGCTATTCATGACAACTTATAAAACATATTACACAAAGTTAATAAGTTGGAAAAGGGATGGGATCACTTTTTATTCAGTTTAGCTAAGTATATGTGTTTTCCCACGAGCGCCATTAGATTGTTTTAAATCTAGATAAATATCTGTTTAGAGTGTACTGAGTTCAAACTCATTCGGTACATTTCTATTACACATGACTTGGATGACTAATGAAAAAAATGACACTCTTATATCTTACTCATGTCAATAAAATCATAAGATCCCCATATCACTAAAAGTTTATATAGATCAAAACTCTTATAGACATTGCTAGCTCATTATACGTATATTGACGAACAGATAAGTATAATCCTATTAATGGCTTCTAAATAAGCATCGTAATGACCATTATTGATATTGATGGCCATTTAACTAGATTATTTATCACAATATAAAGGTAATAATGATGATGGCAATAATATCATAATAATAATGATAATAATAGTGATGATGATACCAGCCATAGCTTTATAATGAACTCACAACAATAAATTTATCTTTATAAACTCACGAGCACTTTTTAAAATCATCCCGTGTCAAACTGGGATTTAATTATTACATTCACTAGTATTTATTTAAGTTTATGTTTATTTACTAAAATACTTTTTATAGTTAAAACAAGGATTTAATAATACTAGTGATGATGACTGATCATCACGAATCTCTATGCATGATATTCAACTTTCTACAAATCCTTATTTACTAAATATATTAATTATGTTAAACATTAGATTCAATGATCAAAATTTATTAATGATGATGGCGATCATAACTCATGTACAGTACCATGTTTAAAAAGTGTTTTAATCAATAATACAATATCCATCTTTGGTGAGGATGATCAAAACTCATGGACACAACATAATTTTAGCTTTCTATTGTTGAACTATAATTATTAAAATTTGGTTATTATTAAGCTTAATCCCTAAATACTTAAAGGTAAATCAACATTCTAGTTTACTTAACATTTTGCGAGCACTTAATATTTGCAAGTGATTGCTCAATATTTACAAATGATTCTTAATATCTGCGAGCGATGATGATGATGATCATTTAAAACAATAGAATTAAGACAAGAAAAATACAACAATATTTTTAATAAGACCTCAAAAACCAATTAAGATATATAATTATATTTTATTAATACTATTCTTCTTTCTTTCTTTAAAATAAAATTTACTAATTAGATAAATGGCTTATTATTACATTAATTCAATATAGAACTAATACAAAATTTTATATACAAGTTCGTCATTTTGGATAATTTTAAAATAAGCTGGCTTAAAATGACATTTTAAAAAATATATTTCATGGAATGCTTACTTAAGACTTTCCTAACTTATTATATCATAAAAATAAATTTCATATGTAACCTGTGTTTTATTTCACTTCCATTCATATGTAAGCCTTGCTTTATAATTTACCATATTTCAACTAATTATGTATAACCTATTCTTTTGACATGTTTGCATAAGCAGTTACACATGCACACATTCGGTAATGTTAACATATATGTTTTAAATGTATACCCCTATATTAGAGATTAATACATAAATTACATATATAAAAAAATATTCTTGCAACCTTTTAGCAAAATAAAATAAAATACATTATATCAATTTTAATATGCAACAAGATAAAATAAAAAAAACCCACTATAAATGCATATATTTATAGGTTGCTCATTATCATAACAAATGAAGAACAATAAAAAAAAACATTTCAATATTACAATATATAATATAAAAAAATAATAAAAAAAAATAATGAAAATTTAAGTTTAAAGATTTAAACTGTGTTTGTGTTATGTTATGTGATATTGAGAATAACTATCGATGAACAAGCCTTTAATGTTTCTGTATCAAAAGAAAAAAAAATAATGCTTTGACCAATAAATTAAGGTTTACTTTTAATAAGCAATAATAAAAGATCTGTTAAGGAAGGTTCATAGTTACCCAATTACTTTCACTTCTTATAAATGTCCTGAGTTTGAATTTTCAGACTGCTTGTCTTTGCTCCATTTAAAAAAAAAAGTTCTTGCAGATACTTTCAACATAAACATGAATTAATTGACTTGCTTATTTCTTCAATTTTAAAATTATTTATTGTTGATACTTTTGATAACGCTGAATTCATTGACTGGTTTTCTTCTACCATTTCAAAAAGAGTTATTATAAATACTTTTAGATAAGTATAAACAGGTGTATTTGCTTGTCTCTCCCATCTTAAACAGAATTGTTGTAGACACACTAGATGACCATGAGGAAAATTTTAACAAAAATTTGGTTGATAGCTTAATCAAACCTAGTTATAAGGCCTTTATTTCTTTTCCTCTTCTTTCCCCTTCTCCCTCCATCCAAAAGTAATGAGCCTAGAATAGACCAGGAGCCAGAAAAGAAGCATTTCAAATAGCTTGTGTGGTTGGCTTTAAACTCGATTATTTTGTTGGCTACTATTCGATTGGCATATGAGTCCATAGACAGACTAGTGAGCTAACCCATGATAGGAATTTCAAGAAGCAGAAGAGGTGGTTTTAGCAATGCAAATTCATTGTATTATACACAGCAAAATATATTAATGTCATTTCATAGAACTGTTAATAACTTCTTCCAAGAAATTCAATTTTGTTTCACTTTTTTCCTTCTTTATCTTAATCTTGCTGGGAATTACTTACATATACGCACATCTTTGTCTATACTGACTTTAAAACAAGAGTCATTTTTTTCTCCTCAATTTTTTTAAAGAGTGAAAAAAAAAATTAATCGCTCTCACTCTTAAAAATAAAAAATGAAAACTGTCCATTTCCTTTTAGTTTCCACGAACTCAATCACTAAATCTCTGTCTAATAATAATGAATAAACTGATCGTTACATCTCTTCCTAATAACATTGAAAAAAACTGACTGTAGTAATATTAATGATTGACTTTCTTTTAAAACTACCTATTGTTAGATCACTCTCCTCCAAACAAAAATTGAACTGCCCATCTTCAATATTATTTCACTTGGTTTTTATTTCAAATTTTAATCAAATAAAAGAAACACCTGGAAATCTTATCTTGAAATCAAGATAAAAAAAATCAGAGTTTGACAAGCTGTTCTATCATGATTTTACAAGAAAATTATTAATAACCTTTATCCCATCAAAGCACCTTTTTTCCAAAAATAATCTTAGATACAGATAACAAACAATAAAGCTGGCAATCTATAGTCACTAGAAATAAGTGTAAAAGCATTTTTGTGTTTATACAGACGTTTTCATTCTTTCACACTCTTTTGCACATGTACATTTTTTTATCTCCTAATCTTGATCACTTTATTTTACACTTTCTTTCTGATCTGCTTTATTTTAACAGAAAAAAAATTAATGTTAAATAAGTTAACACATTATTTAATAAGAAAATATAATAAATCAATATTAAATATTATTACCTTCTCTTTCTCTCTACAATTGCTTATTCATTACCTATTTATAAACTATATAATAAATAAATACACACATAAATCTCTCTCTCTATATATAAAAGAAATTTTTTTTAAAATTAAATAATATATCTGTGGGTTTGAAATGAGTCATATACATACAATATATTATAACCCTCTAAAGTGTGGTCAACTACATAATATCACCAAAACATCAGTGCACTGAGAATCGTAACCTCGATCACTGATCAATTCCCGCTACACATTGTCAGCTATTAAAAGCTGTATCCAAAAGCATATTATGCTATCTATTTTATGCACCAAGGACCACAACCAACATCTGGAACAACTTATCACAGACCAAACATGATCTAACATAAACTTTTATGATTTAATTTGATCGCAGCCAGGGTGTACCGCGATGACCTATCATAGTAGTATAATAAAATACAGGAAACAAATTATAAGTGTAATGTTATTATGTTACAAACCTTAATTTGCGATTTTTAGTGTATGAGACCCGATGGCCGACCATGTACAAGATGGCATAATTTGTGAAACTACATAATATTATGAAATTTTAAACCATCTATATGATTTTTAATACCAATGCTAGTCCAGGTAAAGCTTTGCAATAAATAAACATAAGTACTTGGGTTCTTTTTTTTTATAGTTTACTATATCACTGAGACTCTTTTTATACTGACAAATGACAATTTAAAATGTTAAGTAAATATATTCAATTATATCATTATTTGGAAAATCTGTTTACAGGTTTACTAATCAATTTGTATTGTATACTAGATCAACTACGCAAAGCCAAAATGATGGAAAAGGTAAATGGGATTTTATTGTACCCCACACATCATAAACTACCAAAGACGAAAAGCATCCAAATGTTTTCTCAAAATATTACCAAACTTTTATATCATGTTGACAATAGTATGTACTTCATGTATGCTCTATCCAAGGTTTATGATTTCTGATTTTAAGAATGACAAATAGCAACGGCACAGTAAGTTTAATTATAAATCAACGTTTATTTACAAATTTATGAATAATAAATAATTAATTCCAATGTTATAATTAAAAAACATAAATAAACAAATAAAATAAATAAATTATAATTCCATCGACTTTCTTCACTAACATATCATAGGTACGGTTCTAAAAACCTAATCATACCTTATTTCAATTTGATATAATGAATCTTGAGCAAATTATACTAAATTCAACATCAACTCATGAAGTATTTAACATCATTTCCAGATTTAATAAATCCATACCGTAAAATTAGAATAATATAATAAATAATATTATATATGTAGGATTTAGCTATAATGCAATCATTAAATAAAGTGAAAATTTAAACTTACACTCCGGTAAATAATAATCAACCAACAGTTAATTATTATGAAGTAACTTGAATAGAATGTCCTGCTACAATTTGACGATCTAACTTATGAAATATACTTACAAATGGATGAAGATGATTTAGCAGATTAACTAAAATACTTTGCCCAACTTCTATCTATGAAGTAAAACATATTCCTGTGGATGCGTTCATCTACACATAGGAATTAAGTAATACTAAACGCTTTGTGGATTGATACACCATCATAAAGTAATACGTATAATTACACAATTCCGCGGATTAACCACCAGCGCTGAAATGAGTGTAAAATACAAAAAATGGCAATTAAATAATCTACGGATTAACCACCACCACAGATTAATGCCTTTTAACATTCTAAAACAACATTACTATTTACTTCACATTAAAGTGCAAAATCATCCTCCTCAGTTATTCTGATCATTCAGAAAACACTAACACTTTAGCAAATGTGGGTTCTTGCATAATAAATGTTACACTAATCAGGACAACTAATGTACTAACTTATCTTGCTTAAAATAAAACATGTGTAATACAATATAAGTAATATTAGTATAGGAATATAAATCTGGAAAGACTTACAAAATACCTCATGAAAAATTGATACATCTCATAAATTCATTTAGTACTTTTCAAACTTTTTCGCAAGCGCTATTCTCTTGAATAAATATTTTATTCAACCCCTATTAATTTAAACTTAATAAAATATAACTTATGAACTTCACATGCAAGTTCATATAACGATAAAATTAAAGTAATGAATTATTCATCAACTACATAAAATCTAACAGGTGTGTGTGATATAAATTAAATGTATAGCATTTTATAGTTCAATACATGAATTTTAGAAGGTGTGTGTGTCACAAATTAGATTATATAGCATTTTATAATGACAAATATGATCCGTGAAATCCATGTATGATGTGTTGAACAATAAATGTACGAAGTAATAGCTATAATTATAGTTGAATTCCATACATGTAATTTTATCCATTTGTGTTAATTATTATCAGCAATATTAGATTAACCATTTTACGTGGCTCCATAAACAAGAAACAATTTCAAAAACATGACATGCAGAACTTAAATGAAAATGTTTTTCAAAAGTTATTAATTTCTACATTTCTCTATTTAAAATGTTCCAAGTTTATTACATCCATGCTAATATTTATTTATCCATGCTTAAATCTAGGAATAGTAATTACAGCAATTAATTCAATCATTCCAAACTGACAATAAAATTAAAAAATAGTTTTGATCAATTATTTGAAGACTGATTATTATCCAAATGGCAAACAAATTAATTAGCAAATATATTACTGGCATTATAAAGCTAAATATCAATCAATACTATATTTTTATTAGAATTAGAAACGGAAATATTTAAACTATGTTGATAACTTTAACATTTTACTTTAATCTAAACTTCTTTTTTAAAAAGCAAATTTTCATATTTATAAAACTTCTGTAATTAAAATACTTATTTAAATTTTCCAAATTGTAGAACAATAAACATTTTAAAACATACCAAACTCTTGCAATTAATTCTTTTAAACTGGGAAGCTCCGACATTTTAAATGTAATATTGGGAAATTATTACCGGTGATTTGATCCACTTGGCCAGCTGACTTGAACAGACTTTTAAATTTAGCAATTCATCTTATAATTAAATACCACAATATTATTTTTACGTTTATAGAAAATTTGTGGTAATCCGTTTACTTGTTAATTATTTTAAAATAAGCTTATCAAATTTACACCATTTGCCTTCTTACCATTTTCTTTTTTTTTCTCTCCCTCCAAAAGCAAACTAACAGACAATCTTCTCTTAAATTCGTGCTCTTTTCTTTTTTTTACATTGAGACGCTTACGTAATTACTGTATTTATTTTTAATAATTTATTTTAATTGAACAAATGGTTTTTTATTAATTCAATATAAATAAATTTTTAAGATTATTTTAAACAAATAAAAATAAAACATTATATTTAAATACTATTTTACCAAATTTAATGTGTTGTTAAAATTTTAAAAAGTTAAGCATTATGATATGAATTAGTATATGGAACGAAGTAAATTTAAATTTATTAAATAATATAAGAGAGTAATCTGTTCAAGGTGCAAATCAAGCCAATCAAATCACCAAAGAAGACAGAAATTTTTTTATACTAGTTACATCAATGATTATATTTTATGCTAAAATATATGGTTACAGTTTACACCCCCCTATGGAAAAAATTTATCTTTTTTCAGAATTCCATTTCATCAAACTCTACTAAGGTACATCATAAGTCACTATTTTTATTATCCTATCTACAATTTGTCATCAATCTGAATATGGTATAACATTTACACGATATAAATTCCCCCAATTTATTGAAGGTACAGGTTTTAAACTACGTGCATTGTAGGTGCCTCGGATTCCTTCAGGGGTTGAGAGCATAAATGCATTCTCTCCCACCTGGCTTTCAATCATGAAAGGTCCATTATATAAGCTTAAAAATTTTCTAAATTCGTTTTTCTTTAAGTTGCTAACATGAGGAGTATGGACAAATACAAAATCTCCGACCTTAAAAGGATGTGTTTTACCTTTATCCTGTTTAGAGGGCTTTTGGCCCATTTTTCTTAAATTCCGTCTGGCTTTTTCTATATCAAGATTACTATTTATTTCTTCTAGAATGATGGGTAAAGGAGTTTTAATTAGTAATGGCTCTTGTATTCCAAATTGAAGCCTAATAGGAGCAAATTTTGTGGATTCATTCATGGTAATGTTTATGTAATTGATAACTTCAGGCAACTTATTTACCCACAATCGGTGATTATCCTTCACATAGACACGAAATAGCCTACTCAATTCCCTCATCACCCTTTCACATGGGTTGGATTGCGGATTTCTGATAGAACTCATAATATGTCGGATATTCTGTCTTCTAATCCACTTTCTCCATGTGCTGGAAATAAAAGCAGTAGCATGATCCGTAAGAATAGACATAGGTTTTTTTACCAAAGGAAATTGACTATTGCTAAGACTTTTAATGACATTTTTTACATCAGTCTTAGGAACCGGATATGCACATACATATTTAGTAAATAAATCATAGGTAACTAGGATGAATTTTTGTTTATTAAAGGGTGGAAGAGGTCCATAGAAGTCCAATGATAATATCTCATTAGGTTCCCTTGGAAGAATAGGTTGAAGTACCCCAGCATATGATTTTCCAGAATGTTTTGACTTCAGACAAATCTCACAGTGTCTTAATTGACTTACAATTGATGTATACATGTTTGACCAATAAAAATACTTTTTTAATATGTGCTCTAATTTTGGTGAGCCATAATGACCATATTTGCAATGAACATAAGAGATTAGCCGATTAGTCATAGACCTAGGTATCACTACCTTCCATGAGCTATCATTGTTAGGTATAGTCTGATACATCAATATACCCTGATATAATTTGTATCTACTTTTAATTCGGGTAATATTACTATTCTGGCTTCTGGGTACAATAGGATCAGATAGTAATTTAATTATTCTTCCAAATTTCACATCTTGAGACTTTTCTACTGCAAGGTTCTTATAATCACCTTCAATAGTTTCATCTGTAACCAATTCAATATTTGTAATTACAATATTGTGATGGTTGGGATGAAAAGACAATGAATCTACAGGGTTACGGCTCAAAGCATCTGCTATGACATTTTTACCTCCCTCATAATATTGAATTTTGTATTGAAACTGTTGGAGATAAAGACTCCATCTTACCAACCTTTCATTGTTTAAATAACTTTTATTAAGGAACTCTAAGCTCCTATGATCACTTAAAACCACAACCTCTGATCCCAGCAAAAATTGACGGAGTTTCTGGAAAGCCCAGACTACCGCTAAGGCTTCCTTTTCGGTAACAGAGTAATTTAGTTCAGGCCCCTTTAGATGCCTGCTCAAAAAGTACAAAATTTGAGGTTTCTGAAAATCATCTAATTGGTAGAGAACTACTCCTAATCCAAAATTACTGCTGTCAGTCTGTAAGTAAAATATCTTGCCAAAATCTGGATAAGCCAAAATGACCTTTTTTAGGAATGTAGCCTTTATCTTATTAAATTCTAATGTATGCTCATTGTTCCACTTCCATTTCCTTTTAATAATAATGACAGTGACATGGTATCATTGAAAAAATCTTGGTAAAATTTGTGATAATAGTTACACAAGCCTAGGAATGATTTAAGCTGTTTCTTAGTTTTAGGGATAGGAAAATTTTGAATGGCTGTCACTTTATCCGGATGGGGTTTAATTCCCTGATCACTGACCAGATGCCCCAGAAAAATGATTTCAGTGGCTGCCAATGTACATTTTTCCAGATTAATTTTTATATTATTAGTGTGACATTCAAAAAAGAATAAACCCAAATCATTTAAATGTTCATAGATGTCTACAGATGCTATAACGATATCATCTACATACATAATTATTTTCTTCTTTAATTGAGTGGAAAAAATTCTATCCAAACACCTAATAAGTCCTGCTCCACTGTTAATTAAACCAAAAGGCATCCTTTCAAAAACATAGGATTGACCTTCAAAACGGAAAGCAGTGTACTTTTGGTCATCAGTATGCAATGGAATTTGCCAGCAACTGGCCGTCAACTCAAAAGTTGAAAAAATATATTTGCCCTTGAATTTGATCAAAAGTTCATGAATAGGTGGAGGCACATCACATTCTGGAATGGTTAATTGGTTAAGCACATGTGCATCTAGGCACACCTGAACTGATCCATTTCTTTTTCTTACAATCACAAGAGGATTGACATAGGCTGAAGGGCTTTTCTTGACAATATGCCATTCAATCATTTTATTGATTTGCTGCTGTACTTCTGCCTGGTATTGGTATGGAATGGGGTATGATCGCTGCTGGAATGGTGCTTCATCCTTGAGTTTGATTCGTTGGACGTATCCTCCAATAATACCTGGTATCTTCGAAAATATATCCTTGTACTGGATCATCAATTGATGTAATTGTTCTTTATAATCAATATCCAAAATGTTAGAATCATCTAATTTAATTTTTATGTTCAATTCAACTGATGTATCGTGTATGACCATTAACTGATTCAATTGAACATCTATATTATCATAAAAATGACAAGAATCATTATTAAAGGCAAAAAGTTTGTTTTTAAAATCAATATTGCATTTATTTAAACTCATGAAGTCAGAACCAATGATAACTTCATGAATAAGATTAGGCATTATTAGGAAAACATGTCCAAATTCAGATTCACCAATTTTTACGTTAAGCCAGGTTTGCTTATTCATAAGTTTGGCTTTTTTCCCATTTGCAAGCGTAACCTGAATTGGTTTTACAGGAAGCAAAGGTACAGATTTATTTGCATCCACAATTTTATCATAAACAATCGAGGACAATATTGATGCCTGACTTCCAGAGTCTACCAAAGCATTAACAAGAACACCTTCAATATAAATTTTGATAATAGGACAACTATATAATATAGGAGGGTCCATAACCTCATAAGGCTCCAACAGATCAATATTAAGGTCTATACTATTTACATATGCTTCTTCATTGTCTATATGGTTCCTCCCCAAGTTAGCAACAGGCACCCACAGCGAGGAACTTTTCCATGAGGCCCCTTCTAGTTTAATGCACTACTTTTAACATTTGTCTTAATATCCTTTGTGTGAAGTGGTTTAATTCCACTAACAGAAGGTTGATCTCTATCTTGGGTCTTATTAATTAGTCTAGGTTGACCATTATCTCTATGATAAAATTTTGGTCGTTTATAACTACGACTCCTACTCTCATATCTTTTATCATGATAAGGACTTCTTATGGGAGCAACATTAGCATTAGCAATGGAACAGTTATGAGAAGCTCTAGCATCCTTTCCACCTCTATATCTGTTTTCCAGGTCACATTCACTTGTCTCTAGTGCATCTAAGATCTCTGACACCTCATCAATTGTATACTTATCCGCAGCAATCAAAACTTGTTCAATCTGTCGAGGTAAGTTATGTCTTAAGATCCTGACTATATGATGCTCAGATAATGGAAAAGCAGTTAAAGTTTTAAGTTTGACCGCTTGTCCACGAAAAAATTGAGTATAGCTACCTTTATTAGCATTGTACTTTTCTCGAGTAATTTGATAACACATGTTGTCCTGACGATCTTCACCCCAGAAACTTGACATTATTAAATGTTTAAAATCTCCATATGTTTGAGGACAATCAAACAAAGACTGCCACCAATCTTTTGCAGCAGCATAAAGATGGTTGCTGGAGATAGCCAGTTTTTCTCTTTCTGAAAATTCACATAAAGTAAACAATTCCTCCAGATTTTGAGAAAATTCTAGAGGGTTTTCCAAATACTCCCCTTTAAATGGCTTAATCTTTAGAAATTTAAGAGCTGTAGATCCACCCATAGACATATCTGTTTTCTTGACATCATTGGCCACAGATTCAATTTCTAATGGTTTTTGGAAAATGGGAGTTGTGCGGATACCAGTAAAATTACCATCCGATACGACTACTTTTTTAGCAGAGGTCTCTGCCCCCTCTACATAATACTTGGTGTTTTGACCAATGAAATTATCATTTTTCTCTTGAGCCCTTTGAATTTCCAACATTTTTAGCTGAAGATTTTCAATCTTTGCCTCTAGTTTCTGTCCTTCTTTAAACTCATTTGATTCATTTGGCCACTCTTGACATTTATCCCTCATTTCCTTCCACTCTTTTTGCATCATTTCTAAATCTCCACTAAACTTAGCATTAGTCTTTTTTAATTCTTTATTTTCTACTTTAGACCTATTAATAGTTTCCTCCAAAATCTTTTTAATGCTACCCAATTCTGCTCTGCTCTCTGTTACAGATTCACTCATGGATTTAATTTTATCGATAGATTTAGCAGATTGAGACTCTACTTCTTGAACTTTATAGTTCATTTCACTAACTATTTGTGCCAACTGACTCCTTGAGTCACCCATTGCCACATCAAGCACCTTGAGTTTAGTGTCCACATTCTCCTCGTGGGTTATAAACTTATTTCCAATTTCTTCTATCTGAACTTCCAAGTGCTTTTTATAATCGAAGAAATTAGCTTTAATTTCTTCTAATTTAATATCGGACTCCCCTTTAGCTGCCTTACAACTATTTTCTAGGGATTGAAATTTTTGATTAAATTCCTCCATTGTTTTTACCCTAGCAGCTTCTATTTTTTCTTTCACAAATTCCTGAACTTCAGCCATTTTATTCTCAAAACTATCTAATTTTTCAGACTGTTCATTTAATTTTTCAGTCATCTCTTTGTGAGACTCTAACATCTCTTTTTGGGAAAGAGACTGTTCATTTAATTTTAGAGACTGTTCATTCATTCCAAGCTCTATACGTTGAAGCATCAACATAAACCGTTGTTGGAAATCAAAATCAGGAACTTCTTGGGTTGTTTCAGGATAACTAATTTCTTCAGAATCACTCATTTTGAGTACTTTATAACAACTATTTCAATATTTTGTGAAACCAAATTTTTACTTTCCTAAAATATGTGTTTTAATAACAATGATCAATTAAAATCTTGTTCAAGCCGACCAACCACTAAATCCTCACCACCAATAATCTATCCCAGATGGTATATATCACATTCACACTAAAATAATCTGAACCCCCACTTTAAATATTTGCAGTATTACAACAACTACTTTATAAACCCTTGATAATTTCAACTTCTCCCAATTCAATCATAAATATTGGTATATCTTGGAATACGATTGCTATTGTCATCAGAAATCTTATATAATTAATTTGGAGAAATATATAGCAATAAAACATACAATATTTTATCACCATGATAGAGCATTTGTCACATGATAATATTCTTGTAATATGGGAAATTAAAATTGTAATCAACAATCATTAATTAATTCAGTTCACACATTACCATATTGTACTCTGCAACAATCAATTAATCAAGTCGCATGTTTATAAAGTGCTAAAAACTGTAATCGCACACTTATAATGACTGTCTAACCTCAACATATTGGGCCGAACACATTGTGGCGCCAAAAATTTGTAACCCTCTAAAGTGTGGTCAACTACATAATATCACCAAAACATCAGTGCACTGAGAATCGTAACCTCGATCACTGATCAATTCCCGCTACACATTGTCAGCTATTAAGAGCTGTATCCAAAAGCATATTATGCTATCTATTTTATGCACCAAGGACCACAACCAACATCTGGAGCAACTTACCACAGACCAAACTAATGATCTAACATAAACTTTTATGATTTAATTTGATCGCAGCCAGGGTGTACCGCGATGACCTATCATAGTAGTATGATAAAATACAGTAAACAAATTATAAGTGCAATGTTATTATGTTACAAACCTTAATTTGCGATTTTTATTGTATGAGACCCGATGGCCGACCATGTACAAGATGGCATAATTTGTGAAACTACATAATATTATGAAATTTTAAACCATCTATATGATTTTTAATACAAATGCTAGTCCAGGTAAAGCTTTGCAATAAATAAACATAAATACTTGGGTTCTTTTTTTATAGTTTACTATATCACTGAGACTCTTTTTATACTGACAAATGACAATTTAAAATGTTAAGTAAATATATTCAATCATATCATTATTTGGTAAATCTGTTTACAGGTTTACTAATCAATTTGTATTGTATACTAGAATCAACTACGCAAAGCCAAAATGATGGAAAAGGTAAATGGGATTTTATTGTACCCTACACATCATAAACTACCAAAGACGAAAAGCATCCAAATGTTTTCTCAAAATATTACTAAACTCTTATATCATGTTGACAATAGTATGTACTTCAATGTATGCTCTATCCAAGGTTTATGATTTCTGATTTTAAGAATGACACATAGCAACGGCACAGTAAGTTTAATTATAAATCAACGTTTATTTACAAATTTATGAATAATAAATAATTAATTCCAATGTTATAATTAAAAAACATAAATAAACAAATAAAATAAATAAATTATAATTCCATCGACTTTCTTCACTAACATATCATAGGTACGGTTTTAAAAACCTAATCATACCTTATTTCAATTTGATATAATGAATCTTGAGCAAATTATACTAAATTCAACATCAACTCATGAAGTATTTAACATCATTTCCAGATTCAATAAATCCATACCGTAAAATTAGAATAATATAATAAATAATATTATATCTGTAGGATTTAGCTATAATGCAATCATTAAATAAAGTGAAAATTTAAACTTACACTCCGGTAAATAATAATCAACCAACAGTTAATTATTATGAAGTAACTTGAATAGAATGTCCTGCTAGAATTTGATGATCTACCTTATGAACTATACTTACAAATGGAAGAAGATGATTTAGCATATTAACTAAAATACTTTGCCCAACTTCTATCTATGAAGTAAAACATATTCCTGTGGATGCGTTCATCTACACATAGGAATTAAATAATACTAAACGCTTTGTGGATTGATACACCATCATAAAGTAATACGTATAATTACACAATTCCGCGGATTAACCACCAGCACTGGAATGAGTGTAAAATACAAAAAATGGCAATTAAATAATCTGCGGATTAACCACCAGCACAGATTAATGCCTTTTAACATTCTAAAACAACATTACTATTTACTTCACATTAAAGTGCAAAATCATCCTCCTCAGTTATTCTGATCATTCAGAAAACACTAACACTTTAGCAAATGTGGGTTCTTGCATAATAAAATGTTACACTAATCAGGACAACTAATGTACTAACTTATCTTGCTTAAAATAAAACATGTGTAATACAATATAAGTAATATTAGTATAGGAATATAAATCTGGAAAGACTCACAAAATACCTCATGAAAAATTGATACATCTCATAAATTCATTTAGTACTTTTCAAGCTTTTTCGCAAGCGCTATTCTCTTGAATAAATATTTTATTCAACCCCTATTAATTTAAACTTAATAAAATATAACTTATGAACTTCACATGCAAGTTCATATAACGATAAAATTAAAGTAATGAATTATTCATCAAATACATAAAATCTAACAGGTGTGTGTGATATAAATTAAATGTATAGCATTTTATAGTTCAATAAATGAATTTTAGCAGGTGTGTGTGTCACAAATTAGATTGTATAGCATTTTATAACGACAAATATGATCCGTGAAATCCATGTACGATGTGTCGAACAATAAATGTACGAAGTAATAGCTATAATTATAGTTGAATTCCATACATGTAATTTTATCCATTTGTGTTAGTTATTATCAGCAATATTAGATTAACGATTTTACGTGGCTCCATAAACAAGAAACAATTTCAAAAACATGACACGCAGAACTTAAATGAAAATGTTTTTCAAAAGTTATTAATTTCTACATTTCTCTATTAAAAATGTTCCAAGTTTATTACATCCATGCTAATATTTATTTATCCACGCTTAAATCTAGGAATAATAATTACAGCAATTAATTCAATCATTCCAAACTGACGATAAAATTAGAAAATAGCTTTGATCAATTATTTGAAGACTGTTTATTATCCAAATGGCAAACAAATTAATTAGCAAATATATTACTGGCATTATAAAGTTAAATATCAATCAATACTATATTTTTATTAGAATTAGAAATGGAAATATTTAAACTATGTTGATAACTTTAACATTTTACTTTAATCTAAACTTCTTCTTTTTTAAAAAGCAAATTTTCATATTTATAAAACTTCTGTAATTAAAATACTTATTTAAATTTTCCAAATTGTAGAACAATAAACATTTTAAAACATACCAAACTCTTGCAATTAATTCTTTTAAACTGGGAAGCTCCGACATTTTAAATGTAATATTGGGAAATTATTACCGGTGATTTGATCCACTTGGCCAGCCGACTTGAACAGACTTTTAAATTTAGCAATTCATCTTATAATTAAATACCACAATATTATTTTTACATTTATAGAAAATTTGTGGTAATCCGTTTACTTGTTAACTATTTTAAAATAAGCTTATCAAATTTACACCATTTGCCTTTTTACCATTTTCTTTTCTTTCTCCCTCCAAAAGCAAACTAACAGACGATCTTCTCTTAAATTCATGCTCTTTTCTTTTTTTTACATTGAGACGCTTATGTAATTACTGTATTTATTTTTAATAATTTATTTTAATTGAACAAATGGTTTTTTATTAATTCAATATAAATAATTTTTAAGATCATTTTAAACAAATAAAAATAAAATATTATATTTTAATACTATTTTACCAAATTTAATGTGTTGTTAAAATTTTTAAAAAGTTAAACATTATGATATGAATTAGTATATGGAACGAAGCAAATTTAAATTTATTAAAATAATATAAGAGAGTAATCTGTTCAAAGCGCAAATCAAGCCAATCAAATCACCAAAGAAGACAGAAATTTTTTTTTTTTATACTAGTTACATCAATGATTATATTTTATGCTAAAATATATGGTTACAATATATATATACTGTATGGATAAATGAATGAACGCAATTGAACAAATATAAATTTTACTTCAAAGATCGAAGCTAATGCAGCTCATTTTATTATAATAAAGAGATCTTAAATATAAAAAAAATAAAACTGTTTAGATTATTATCTAAAGAATGTAAAGAGAAAAACAAAAAAAATAAAAGTGGAAAATAAATTACAGGTGGTCAATAGTTTTTCCTGACCTTAAAAACAAAAAAAAAGATGCTAAAAACCTGTTGTTTAGTTTAAAAAGAAACTGGACCTCAACCTCACATGCTAATGGTGAAAAGAATAAGAATTTTATAGAAAAAAAATGAGACTACAAAAAGGGCAATTTTATTTATAAAATTTGGAGAATAATGTATATTTTGGAAAGGATAGTTTCTTAGAGACTATTTTGAAGAAAATAATTCTCCATGCGTTATTAAATTGCTCAGTTTTGGAAACATATAGAAAGCAACTTAAATGTATTCACCAGCTATTAACATGCAGGGTTAAAGGCTTAAGTGTGCTGGGCCTTTAAACCCCATTCCCAAAGAGACATGTGTTGCTGTGAGGTGAAACAAGTGGCGATACTGGAAGGAAGCCACTCCTGAAATATTTCAACCGGTAACATTCCCTGAAGAGAATCAATACCAAGTCCAGAAATTAATTGGATTGAACACATAGGAAATCACCTATTTCTACACACCAGCCTAACAAATTATTACCATTGCTTTTATATTTTTGTCATTGTTTTCGGGGAATTTCACAGGTAATATAAACTTTTTATATATTTATTTCACTCGCAGTATTACCACATTCACCTCATGATAATAAATAAAGACATTTAGAAACTGATAAATTCTGTTCATAATTTTAAAATAATATTCTACATCAAAATGGATTTGACATGATTGCTTTTCTCGTGTAAGTTTCTTTATTCACTTGTATATCTACACAGTACGTTAGTATGCTTGCGTTTTATATATAAAAAAATATGTGAGCACAAATAACATTAATATTTATCATTTATCAGTTGTGTTTAATATTAAAATTAATAGAAAGCTTATCCATATCTGTGTTGCTTCATTTTTCTCAGTTGTCTGCAAAGTATAGAGAGGGGCGGGGTAAATTTGAATTAATAGAAAACGATTAGTTCGATTGAATACATATTTGTCTATCGTTGTCCCTCATATATTTTTCATGGTTCAATAAGCATCTGCCCCAAGGAGCTAGATAGTGGCAGGGTTTCATAATTATCCCTGATTCTTATTTTTTTTTTTTTTATATTTGCTATTTAAACTTGAATATTCACATCTGCTATTTCAAACATGTAATCTGAGCCATTAACGCAATTACAATGGTTCACAAAGACATTTTGTTTTTTAAAAAAATAAAACTTAGTTTAATTAACAAAATAAAAGTTAAAACTTTATTTACTTTTAGAAGAGACAAGTATATCTATATACTGCATACTTTTGATTTATAAACAACTTTAAGTTTTTAAATAAATTTAATGTTCTAAGTTGACAATTAAAACTTCATTTCTTTTCTTTTGACAAATAAATATGTGTACTCTATGATATGATAGTTTATTCGCAGAAAAATTTAGTTCAAATTTAATATAATATCCGTGTAGGCTATTGTATCAATAATTTCATTATGTTGGGCAGATCTCTGATTATGCAGGGATTAATTTCTTTATAAAATCTTTTATTATATATCATATCTGTGTAGGCTTTGATTTAGTCATATGATAAACTTGTGGCATGACCATTTATGTTTTATAGATTAAATTTTAAGACCAAATATCATTATATATAAATATAGCATTATTGGGTTGTCTAATTTCATGTTTTATTTCATTGCATTCTTCAGTAGGCGTATATACTTACTTTAGAAAATGTAATTTGATGGGTTCATACTAAATAAATTCCACACAAAATGCAGGAGCATTCCTTTCATTTTCCAGACCCAGTGGGTCTTATTATTTTTTGTTACCAATGCAGTGGATCTTGCCTGCTGGTTCTTGACAGTTATTTAGGGTTATATGAAGATGCTCATTCCTTCATTCCATGACCCATTTATTTTATAAAATTTGGATCTAACTTTGCAACAACAAATATATTCTCATTGTAGTTGCCTTATTATAAGACTTGGATATGACATCAAGAATGCGATCAGACTTGCATTTACCTCGTTATTTAATTGTTTATTACTTTAGCAACTCAGTACTGCTTTTCTTATCCGTTGTGTATATTAAAGCTTGATATTTCAGCTTTTGTTGGTCATGATCATTAGAGTTATGCATTTATCTATGTAACTGTATTTTCTAGAGTTAGTTAAACTTGTCTTATTTTAATTATTATCATGTATCTGCTTGAAGAATATCTGCCCCAAAAATAAAATAGATACATCACCCGCGTCTCTTATATATAATACTATTGAAATTTTTACATATATAATCATATAATTAATGTAATTCCTCTATCTTAAAAGTCTAGCAACCTAATTCAGTGGTAACCATAATTTCATTATGTTGGGCAGATCTCTGATTACGCAGGGATTAATTTCTTTATAAAATCTTTTATTATATATCATATCTGTGTAGGCTTTGATTTAGTCATATGATAAACTTGTGGCATGACCATTTATGTTTTATAGATTAAATTTTAAGACCAAATATCATTATATATAAATATAGCATTATTGGGTTGTCTAATTTCATGTTTTATTTCATTGCATTCTTCAGTAGGCATATATACCTACTTTAGAAAATGTAATTTGATGGGTTCATACTAAATAAATTCCACACAAAATGCAGGAGCATTCCTTTCATTTTCCAGACCCAGTGGGTCTTATTATTTTTTGTTACCAGTGCAGTGGATCTTGCATGCTGGTTCTTGACAGTTATTTAGGGTTATATGAAGATGCTCATTCCTTCATTCCATGACCCATTTATTTTATAAAATTTGGATCTAACTTTGCAACAACAAATATATTCTCATTGTAGTTGCCTTATTATAAGACTTGGATATGACATCAAGAATGCGATCAGACTTGCATTTACCTCGTTATTTAATTGTTTATTACTTTAGCAACTCAGTACTGCTTTTCTTATCCGTTGTGTATATTAAAGCTTGATATTTCAGCTTTTGTTGGTCATGATCATTAGAGTTATGCATTTATCTATGTAACTGTATTTTCTAGAGTTAGTTAAACTTGTCTTATTTTAATTATTATCATGTACCTGCTTGAAGAATATCTGCCCCAAAAATAAAATAGATACATCACCCGCGTCTCTTATATATAATACTATTGAAATTTTTACATATATAATCATATAATTAATGTAATTCTTCTATCTTAAAAGTCTAGCAACCTAATTAAGTGGTAACCATTTCTTTTGTTTATTTGTTTGTAATTTTAATACTTATTAAGTGTTTGCATTGTATTATACATTGCAATGGGTGTTTTGTTTTGCCACAGGGAAGTCATAATCCTGTAATCTAATTTTAAAGTCTCTACCTCTCTGTGATCACTGAGCCTAAAACAAATTAAAGTAGTATATAGTTTGGAATAACTTGGGGTTATTTAAGTCATCCTAGTGATGATTTATGTGGTTGTCAGCTCATTCCGACCATTATACTTGCTGTTTATACAATATTCTTGCTTAACAGTGAGTTTTCTGAGACCAATTGCCATCGCTAGTTGCAGTAGAGATATGATTTAAAATGTAATTAAAATAAATATGCAGATTGATCTCTGTACACTTGAAAAAATAAAACAGTAACAGTAATTAAAAAAAATATTAATTTACCAGACAAACATTAAAAAAACAATATGAAAATATTTTTGCCTACATTATTTATTAATAAATATCTGTTTTTATTTAATTTTTGAAAAATAAAAATATATTTATTAAAACATGTTTCATGCACTGTACTGTTTTTATATTAACTAGAGGATGATTTGTTAGTGAGTATTGAGGAAACTCTCAAACTAAAATAAATAATAAAGACATCTGAAAAGATAAGAATTACTGTATTAAACTGAGATGCTTTAGAATGGCCTATATAAGTAGAATATAAGTTAAATATAAGACGGCCTTTGTTATCTTTTCAAAAATCAACAATTAGTGATTCTCAAAAATCTCTTAAAGTCATTATACAGAAAAAGTAAATATAAAATGCAGGACCCCAAAAAAAATGTCTGCTCATGGAATATGCTCACTGAAAGAAAACATTATAAGGACTGAATTTAGGCTGGAAGTAACAGATAAAGTACCTAAATCATTCCTGCATGGGAGTAATCCAAATAAATGTATATACTTAAATCATCAACTAAGGACAAAAAAAACTAAATATACTTTGGATAAAGCTAAGTATGTTTTTTTTTTTAAAAAAAAAAATCTAGAACTAAATTAGGAAGAGATAATTATATAAGCTATTTTCAAATAAATGTTAGAGCAAGTGAGAATCAAATCTTATGTAAAGAAAGGAGTGAGAATTTAACAATATTAATTTCAGTATTACTTTACATTGTATTACATATGTATGTTCAACGAAGATCACATTTATGTGTATCTATCATCTAAGAATAAAAAAAGAAAATACATAAAGCTATTATTATAAAGAAAATATTCTGGAAAATATTTAACCAAAACAAATCTACATGGCAAATAGATAATGGACTGAGAAAGGAGAAATATATGGAGAAGATACCATTAGTTATTTAAAAAAAAAAATTGTATATTTTTCCCTTGAAAATAATATTTGATCAAAATTAAACAATAATCAGTCAATGCCAAATTATTATTAATGTAGGAATTGTGGATACACTCCAATTACCAAAGAAAGAATAACAGCTTATACATTGAAAACAATCCCATGACCAATGAATATTGTAACAAAAAATCTTTGGAGAAAAAGTGATTATAATATTGATCTATAACCAAACTGAACTGATATCAGAACCATATAGCTATCTGGCTTGCTATGCTGAGTTTGAAGACATTATGTGTCTAAAAGATTCACACTTGTAAGCTGAATAGAAACTGTTTCATAAATGCTCAGAGTTTGTGTTTAGATCTAGTTTCTAAAATTCCTGTCTTTCACTGACAATAGCAAATAGCTTGAAATCATGATCTGAAAGTGGAATTAAAGTTAGAGATAGTGAATACTTGCTCTGACGTTTATGTAAACATATGCTTGATGGTGTTTTTGGTAGAACGCCATCTGTTGACATAAATACAAGCATTAGCAAGTTTTTAACCTGTTTTTTGTTTTTCATAAATGTACCTTTGAGGTCTTTCTAGCAATGATATATATTGCAGAGGCTTCTACTATGTGGTGATGCTGAACTGATATCAGACCCATATAGCTATCTGGCTTGCTATGCTGAGTTTGAAGACATTACATGTCTAAAAGATTCATGCTTGCAAGCTGAATAGAAACTGTTTCATAAATGCTCAGAGTTTGTGTTTAAATCTACTTTCTAAAATTCCTGTCTTTCACTGAATAGCAAATAGCTTGAAATCATGATCTGAAAGTGGAATTAAAGTTAGAGATAGTGAATGCTTGCTCTGACATTTATGTAAACATATGCTTGATGGTGTTTTTGGTAGAACGCCATCTGTTAACATAAATACAAGCATTAGCAAGTTTTTAACTTGTTTTGAAACGTTTTTCATAAATGTACCTTTGAGGTCTTTCTAGCAATGATATATATTGCAGAGGCTTCTATTATGTGGTGATGCTGAACTGATATCAGACCCATATAGCTATCTGGCTTGCTATGCTGAGTTTGAAGACATTACATGTCTAAAAGATTCACGCTTGCAAGCTGAATAGAAACTGTTTCATAAACGCTCAGAGTTTGTGTTTAGATCTACTTTCTAAAATTCCTGTCTTTCACTGATGATAGCAAATAGCTTGAAATCATGATCTGAAAGTGGAATTAAAGTTAGAGATAGTGAATGCTTGCTCTGACGTTTATGTAAACATATGCTTGACGGTGTTTTTGGTAGAACGCCATCTGTTGACATAAATACAAGCGTTAGCAAGTTTTTAACTTTTTTGTTTTTCATAAATGTACCTTTGAGGTCTTTCTAGCAATGATATATATTGCAGAGGCTTTACTATGTGGTGATTCTGAACTGATATCAGACCCATATAGCTATCTGGCTTGCTATGCTGAGTTTGAAGACATTACATGTCTAAAAGATTCACGCTTGCAAGCTGAATAGAAACTGTTTCATAAACGCTCAGAGTTTGTGTTTAGATCTAGTTTCTAAAATTCCTGTCTTTCACTGATGATAGCAAATAGCTTGAAATCATGATCTGAAAGTGGAATTAAAGTTAGAGATAGTGAATGCTTGCTCTGACATTTATGTAAACATACGCTTGATGGTGTTTTTGGTAGAACACCATCTGTTGACATAAATACAAGTGTTAGCAAGTTTTTAACTTGTTTTTTGTTTTTCATATATATATATTAATTTCATGTGTTGAATATAGTAGTTCTTACAATAAGAGAAGGGGGGATTACATCAATAGATAATGGAATTATAAAGTCAAAAAACTTCACATAAATATATCGGAGAGACTTTCTTTTCAAAAAATTTATTGATATACATTATATAAACTACATAAATAAAATATAAATATCCAACGTTTCGTCCATTTTTCAATAATAATATGGACTTTATCAAGGTTCTATAAAACAGAGAAAAAACAACATTAGAAATAATATTAATGATTTATATGTTTTTAGAGATTGTATCAAGTTAATTAATAAATGGATGAAATATAAACTAAAGGTCATAAAATTAAACCTAGATATAAAATTTTTAAAAAATTGTATTTTTTATAATGTAGTTCCAAAGTTTTTATGTTTGAGTAAAATTAAAAAGTTGTTTAAACAAAGTGATGTTCATTTTATTGAAAGATTTATTTTAAAAAGGTTTATAAACGGGTTATATAGGAAAAGAGATTATATTTTAAATAATGTTAAATTTATATATAATTCAATGTGTAAATTGATTACATTTGAAGAAGAAAATTTTATAAAAAAGATTTTTTTATTAAAGGTAGAAAGGCTAAAGAATGAAGTAAATAATAGACATAATAAAAAAATAAATAATTTAATAATTTATAATAAAATTTTTAATAATGTTTATAAACTTAATAAGAATATTGTTTGTGATTGTAAATTTGGTAGTGTTTATAATGATTTTTTCGATAATAATTCCCCAGTTATTAATTTAACAAATAAAGTTTTTAGTAAAAATGAACTAAATATATTAAGCAAAGGGTTAAAATATGTACCTTTTGGAAAATGTAGTATTAATAAACAAATTATTGAAATTAAATCAAAAATGATAATGATTAATAATTATATTGATAAAGATATTTTTGGTAAAATAGATAATAAAGAATTATTAAAAAGTGATTTGGTGTATGGATTTAAAAAATTGGAATGGGATATTCAAAATAATATAAACAAGGATATGTATAATAGGTATGAATGGAAAACCATTGATAATTTAAAAAATAAATATAATGATATCGTTTTTTTGAAAGGAGATAAATTTTCAAATGTGGTAATTATGTATATAGAGGATTATAATAAAAAAAATGATAAATATGTTAAAAGAAGATTGCTATATTGAAGTTAAAAAAGATATGAGTAATTTTTTAAATAAAAAGATAAATAAATTTATTACAATTATGGAAAATAAAGAAATAAATAAAAAAAGCGAAATGTTTAGGTTAAAAAGAATGGACTTTATGTGTGCTGAAATTCAAGGTTTGCCTAAGGTGCATAAACCTAATATACCTATGAGACCAATAGTGGATTGTTTTAACACTTATTACGTTAATATTTCAAAATGGGTTTATATTAATTTATTTAAAAAATATACTAATTGTTTTGCTGGGAACAAAGTTTATAATTCTGTTGTGTTTATTGAAAAAATTAAGAAGTTTTTATTTAGTTTGAAAGAATTTAAAAATATTTACTTTGTTAAACTAGACATAATTAATATGTACACAAATATAAATTGTGAAAAAGCAATTGATTGTTTTTTGGAAATGTATATTGAAGATAAAAATAAAAATATTAAAATGGATATTTCTTTGTTGCATGACATTCTTATGTTATGTTGTAAAGATTTATTTTTTAAATTTGGTGACAAATATTATAAACAGATAAAAGGGTTAAATATGGGGAATTGTTTAAGTGGATTTTTAGCAGATATTTATATGTGCAATTTTGAAAAAAGTTTTTTTAGTGTTTGTCATAAACCTATGTTTTATGTACGTTATGTAGATGATTATTTCATGATATTTAATGGTAATTTGAATAAATCTTTTAAGTTTTGGAATTTTATTAATAATAGAATAGAAAATATTAAGTTTACTTTGGAAAAAGAAAATAATAATAGTATTGAATATATGGATGTAAAGATTTATAAATTTTATAAAAATAATAGAATTAGAATAGAGACTGAGGTTTATAGAAAAAAAAATGTATACTGGGATTTTAACAAACTGGAATTCCGATATTGATTTTAAATGCAAAGTTAATATCATAAACAATAGAATAATGAGAGCATTTAAATTATGTTCAAATGAATATAGTTTAGATCAGCGTTTCCCAACCTTTTTTGGTTCACGTACCACTTGATAGTACATCACGCTAAATTGTACCACTTCGTAAAAATGATTGTATTTTGTGAAATTTGTTATTGTGAGTGTATTATTTTATTTGCATTATATATATTATAGGGTGACCATGTATGTATTCACATCTCATAATGAGACAAATTACATTGAAACACGCCTAAACGTCACACCAGATTATAAACTCACTGTAACATATTTATATGTATGTGTTTGTTCAAAGTTTCATATTTTTTTCCAAAATAATTTATTAAAGATTACATTATTACATTAAAGGTTATTTGGTACATATTTTGTTCAAAGTGTTTTCTCATTCCTTCATTTGGTTTTCCCGAATTTGAGTCTGTTTTCTCTTTTTTGGAGCATCTTGCTATTGGTTGGGCCATGGAGAGGATAAATCCAGCATATCCCAAGTCATGGTAAAAATAACCTCAGGGGTTATCAGGCTATCTCTTGTTCTTGCTTTCTTTATATTGTTCAGCATGAAGTTAATAGGATTAAAATTTTGATGATTAAATACTAGCTTACATCTAGTAATCCACAATAGATGATCAAGAATTAATGAGATTCTAATTTCTGGGTATGGTCCTTTTCTGATACATTCTTTCAAATTAAATAATTTAGATTGATTTGCCTTGATCCGACTCATTATTTATCTACTATTTTGTCATATTTTGTTTACTAATAAATGGTTTTAATAAAAACACAAAATTATAAAAAAACAATTAGTATATTTTCTTATCATAATCAAATATTTTTATAAAATAAATTTAATGAGATCTTTGTGCTTGTTTCGAACAACATAATTTTTTGAAATTTGGTTCTACAGCTGCGTTCAATCTGTTTCGATACTTATTTTTAAAAAAAATATATGAAGAAAAAGCTCTTCCTACTAATTCCGTAGTAAACGGTAATAATAATTTAAGAGCTTTCTCAGAAAGTTGTTCATATTATTTAATGTTTAACCAAAAATTAATTAGATTGTGTCGTTTGAATTCTACTTGTAAAGTTCTGTCACATGATATTTCTATTAAAATATTCTTTATCCTTTATTGATAATGATGTAGCTTTTTATAAATTTTCTGCATAGAAAGGGTTTGAAATCCAATTATCATTTGTGTTTTCGGGTTTTGGAAAATATTCCATAAAAGACAATTTTAATCCTGTTAAATGTGCTATTATATTTTCTCGTATATCTTGAGATAGACTAATCTTATTTTCAAACAAAAAAATATGTAGAGTTTCGAATACTTCCAGTTGATTGTTTTCGATACTTATATATATTACTGTTTCCAAAAATCTAATTTCTTAATCACACTTTCAATTTTATCATTAACATTAAAGATCGTTATCGACTGTACATATTAACAACTTTACTGTATAATATTATTAATTAAAATAATTTTTATGAATTATAGGAAAAAACGTTTCTATATTTTAATGATTTAATTTTTTTTTATGTCCGCCATTATTGATTATTTTTCGTGTACCACCAACCAGCAACTCGCGTACCACCAGTGGTACGCGTACCACAGGTTGGGAAACACTGGTTTAGATAAAGAATTAAATTGTATAAAAAAGGAATGTATAATAAATGAATATCCATATAGAATTGTAAATTATTTGTTTTCTACAAAAAATTTGAATAAAATTAGAAATAGTATTTGTATGAATGTTTATAAAAATAAAAATGTAAATAATGAAACAATTAAAGAACATGATGGTAATAAAGACGAAAATAAAATTTTTTTTATAGATAATAATATTTATATTGGTTTTAAGTTATCTAAATTTGTATTTTTAAAATTAAATGAATTATTAAATAAAATTAATAAAAAATACTGTATAAATATGAAACCTGTATACAAAAAGAAGAGAACTTTAAGATCTTTGATTAATCATAAAGAATTTAATATGCTTGAAGCTATGAATTCAGTGTATTTAATTAAATGTTTGAATTGTAAAAACAATGTATTCTATATTGGAACAAGCAAGAATAAATTAAAGACCAGACTATATCAGCATATGATTGATAAGAAATCTGCTATCTTTTGTCATAAATTGGAAACAGGACATAAAGACTATGAAATTCGACCTTTGGAATGTATTGGTAATTACTTTGAAAGATTTAACAAAGAGAGTATTTATATAGAACATTTAAATCCTAGTTTAAATAAAATGTTAAAGTAGTTTATATATTTGTACAAAAGAATTGACTGTTTTTATGTGAATATTTTTTCTTTTTGGTATATATAAAAAAATTTTTTCTCACTTTGTAAGGAGATGTTATGTTATACAATTTTTCCATTTTTTTGGTTTATAGGTATTTTATTTTATTATTTTATTATTTTTTATTTTTATTATTTTTATTATTTTTAATTTTTAATGTTGTTTTTTCTCTGTTTTATAGAACCTTGATAAAGTCCATATTATTATTGAAAAATGGATGAAACGTTGGATATTTATATTTTATTTATGTAGTTTATATAATGTATATCAATAAATTTTTTGAAAAGAAAGTCTCTCCGATATATTTATGTGAAGTTTTTTGACTTTATAAATTTGATAATACATTTGAAAAGATAGAAAAAGAAGAAGAAGAAGTTTATAATGGAATTAATAAGTAATTTAATTCCATTGTCTATATTATTAAGTATTCTTAAAATTTGAGGTTTATCAAATAGTCTTAGATATTTAAATAAATAAATGTCAGTAATGTCATACATAGGTAATGAAAAATTATGAAAATAGTTAATAATATATGTGATGAAAAGGGAAAGGGTGTGTGTATAAATATACAAAATGAAAAGGAAAAGAGAAAAGATGATATTTTGAAAAGTGGTCTTATGTTTTACAGCCAACAATTTAATATTTATAGGGAATTAGAAGTAATTTTAGTTTATAATTTTCAGAATCAAATAATTTTAGTAAATAAATATTCGATACGTATATGTCAGTGATATAAAGGTAATCACTAGGTAGTCAATTAAAATAAAGATAAGTATTTGATTTATGATATATCAAAGAGCAGTCTATTTACATTGTAGACTGAAATTATTCTAAGAAAATATAGTGATTCAGATTTGATAGTATATCCATAAAAAATTCTTCTTGGTTGTAATTTAGCAAATTGAACTAATTTATAATTTTCTAGTTAGTATAATATTTCAGGAAATAGATAAATAAAGCTCAAAAGATAAATATCATGGGGGTCTATAAACTAAAATTCCATGTATTATAATAAAAGTTTTATAGAAATAAGAATATAATAGTTAACAATTTTTCATTGTTTCTTGATAATTTAAAATCTACTTACAAGGGGTTAATGATTAAAAAAGGGAAGGAAGACTAAATCTTTAGATATGGGAAAATTATATGTATCCAAATGGGAAATATCATAATAGCACAGGATCATGTGTAGGTGTATATTTTTGTTTTATTGCAAATATATTTTTGTGGATATTTTTGTTTTATTGTAAATATCAGAAATATAAATTATGTTTAATTGTTTTTTTAGGTACTTGAGTACTAACTAAGCTATGACGTACTACACCGAAAGCATACTATTCTAATCTTACGATCTTTAAGATAACGTCTCCTAGTGATTTGCGAACAAACTTAATCGATAAAATTTGCCCGCAGATCACGTGGAGAAGTCACCGTGAAGATCGCAAGATTAGAATAGTATGCCTTCGGGGCAGTACGTCATATCATACTTCATATCAAAGAAGGAGAGGGAGATGTCCACCATAGCCAAACCCTGAAACAAACAAATGGAATAATAAGTAAAATTGACTAAAATGTTAATTAAAATAATTATGAAAATGTAAATATGAAAAATGGGATAAACCTAAAATTATTAGCGATATTTAACAATATTTTGCTATGGTAAAATAATATTTCAATATTCAAACAAATGTAAATATGAAAAATGGGATAAACCTAAAATTATTTACGATATTTAACAAAAATTTGCTACGGTAAAATAATTACGAAAATGTAAATATAAATAATTAAAAATCAATATGTTCATTTATATTTTAATCAAAAATCAGTATTTTCAATAATATTTCAATATTCAAACAAAATAAGTAATCAAATGTAAATATGTAAAATGGGATAAACCTAAAATTATTAACGATATTTAACAAAAATTTGCTACGGTAAAATAATTATCAAAATGTAAATATAAATAATTAAAAATCAATAATGTTCATTTATATTTTAATCAAAAATCAGTATTTTCAATAATATTTTAATATTCAAACAAAATAAGTAATAGCTAAACCCAAATTCGTTACTCACAATTAACTGCCTTTCATAAATACTGCAAAAAGGGTAAAATGGCGGATTTTACAACCAATTTTTCCCTGTACTGTTTCAAAAATTTAATTATAAGCAATATTTAAGTAATCGACAAACAAATAATAAAAAATAATAGGTAAAAAAATAATTCTTTTGTTTTTCATGGTATTTAATGAATCCAAATTGATTATATTTAGGAAAAATTGATGTCAAATATTTACTACAAGTAACTGTCTTTTACAAATGCTGCGATACTGAACAACGTAAAATGGCTGATTTTACAATCAATTTGTAGCCGTAATGTTTCCAGAATATTATTATAAACAATTTTTCAGTAATCGTGAAATAAAGCTACAATAACAGGTAAAAATTCATATTTTTTGGGAGGATGGTATTTAAAAAAAAAAAAAAAAAAGGAAAAAAAATATTATCAAAATTTTAACTATAAACAATTTCGTTTTTCAGCTACTGCGATAATGAAAAAAGAAAAAGTGATGCCATGACAAGCAATTTTCCCCATACCGTTTATGAAACAAAATTACAAAACTAAAAAGGTATATTAAATAAATTGTACTTACAAATAAAAGTCACTGTGGTGGACTGAATTCACGTATATGTTCCAAAATAGCAGTGAAAGTGTCATTTTTGAAGCATCGCCTCCACATGAATTCTGTTAAATACGAATCCAAGTGTTGTCTAGCTGTACCTCTGTGCTTCTTGTTCCGCCATTTTAGTAGCCCCCACAACCTTTCTATATTTTGAGTGTGGACTCCAGTTGATGGGTCCACAAAATTATAGGTGTGATTGACCTGAAGATGATCATATCCGGCCTCCTTTAATTCCTCGGTTTTGTAACCTTTCCAGCAGTCGCTGTAAATCGTAGATCCTTCCTGCACATTGTCTCTGATGGCTTGCATGAGAGTGGACGCGGATCTGTCTTGAATGGCTACCACAAAACATTCATCCGTCTCCCTGCAAACACCACCGAATATCCACTGCTGGGGGAGTACTCTGCCGGCATTATTTTTCCGTCTTGAAAAAAGACTTTTGTCAATTTCAATAACCCTGTTAGGGCCTCCAATTTTCACTTTTTCTTTATGCAATAGTCTCCATGTGCAGACTTCATGGAGATAATTGTTCCAGTCGATTGCTGTTTTACTGGCGATTTCCAACTGCTCCTCACAAAATCGTACCGATGTCAATTCTTGACACCAACTATATATAAATCTGATCACAGTGACCAAACTAATTCTGGATCCTTCAAACCAAGTCCCTTTTCTGATAGCGATCCTTTTATAACAGTCTTTAACATTGCAGCGCCATTGCTTTTCATAGTTCTTAATATATATACTCATAGGATGGCCATTCACACAAAATTTCCCACTCGGAATAATCCCATATGTTTGCAAAAATTCGACCGCTTCATCTTCAGAAGATGGTAAGTCCCACAATACGTCATAGCTTAGTTAGTACTCAAGTACCTTTTTTTAATGTTAAAATATTATGTGAGTATTTAACCTTAATACTCTCGTTATTTAAATTATTTATTGGTTAAAATGTTTATTAATATTTTTGTAAATGATATGATTAAAGTTGTTTTTGAAAATTAATTTAAGTATCAATTGTTACATTTCTTTGTGGAGATCATTGTCACTACATCACATGAACCCAAAAAATACAGTATGAGATTTGAATAATGATTTAATCCAGTTTAGAACAATATAATAGTCAACTAAGCACACAGTTCTTAAAAGAGATTTTAACTTGCTGAAACTGCCTTGATCACATAAGTCATTGGTAATTATTGCAAATTATTAAAATGTGCTCATTTATCAAGAACTAAATTGTGAATTACTAATTATGGAAGATACCAAACCAAATTACAAGTCACAATATTGCATAATAGTTAGAGTTACAGGACATAAATATAAATTAATAGAAGTAGAAGTTTGATTATAAATTCAGGGTATAAGTCCTTTAGTGATTGATTCACTATCCATAGAGTTCAGTAAAATCCCTCTTGGTATTCTATAGGTGGTATGAATAATTAATTAAAAATCAATGATTATCATGAGATCTCATTAATATAAAATTATTTTTATGATTACTGCCAGTCATAATCATCTGAAATAATAAGAATAAAGTTTACATATAATAAAATGATAGTCTAATTTATTGATTAATTTAACTGAAATCTAGTAATTAAAGATGATTCATTATATTCATTTGATCATTATTGTTAGTCTTGAGAGTATTTGGATACTTAATAAGGAGGAGTGTTTAGGTATTCTCATGCCATCAAATAAATGCTTTTGCATTTTTTTATTGTTAAAGGGAGCTGATCTGTTTATAGGATAAGAGCAGTCTCACAAATATTATGACTAATGACACCTTAGTTAAAAATATTTAATAATGTTAAAATGGACCCAGATGGAATAATAGTCTTCTAAGAATAATCATTATTATTGATTAAATAGAGTAGAAAATGGTAAGTCTATTAAATGGTATTAGACAGTGTCCTAGTATAGCCCAATGTAGAGACCTGCCATATCTTCTCTGGGACCTACCACCTATTGGCAGGGCTACAATATAAATCTATTTAAAATTTTTTGAGAATGATGACCTAAATAATATGTTATAACCAGGTGATTTCTGGCTGTGAAGATAATTTGTGAGGTCATTATAGACCTCAACATGAAATAAACTTCTAATTCATTGTTTGATTGTTTACAGGATTCAATTTTAAAATATAATTGTTATTGCAATTACCCATTTTATTGTACTTTAAAAAAATCTACATTTTGCTATTAATGTCCAAAAAATGCTATATCAAATTTTAGAATATCATTCTTACTAAGCATCTCATGTCTACCTTTTTATTTCCCGTTCCAAAAGTGTTTCATGATTTAGCTATTAACATTTTTTATCACATGACTTTTAAATAATATTATTTAAAAAATTTTACGAAGATAAATAAAAATAACGTGAAAGGCTGAAACCTTTGACAGATTCACCTTAAAAATGCTTATATGATAAATAAAATAAATTATATTAATGTTTTAATACATTGTACAGGCTTAACATTAGTATGTGTCATTTAATAAAAAATATATTTATTTTAAAAGTCATCTCTTTTTTTTTTAAAATTTAAGAATATATTAATACAATATTCACCTTTATTAATCTATTGTGACCCTTCTCTGACTTATACATATGCAAATTAATTGTATACACTCAACTCAATCATATATATATACGCTATATGTACTGCATGACATGTATTATCATACTAAATTAACGCTGTTTTTATTTAAATTTTAATGTGAATGATGAAAATGTTATTGTTTTATTAAAATGAAAATACATTAAATATAATTCTAAACTGCTACAAATATATAATAACAATTTATAGTATGTTATAAAATAAGATCTTGAAGTAAGGATTTATCTTTTATAATTACCCCCCCCCCCCCTATTTATAATTAAACACTTTTATTTTTTTAAATCCAGACAACTAACTTGCGGTCAGAATGTGGAAATTAAAACTATATAAATTTAAAATTGTCTCCATAACACATTAAAAAATTTTTTTTAATTAAAAACTTTATTTTTATCCAGGCAATAATTTACTTCTGTCAAATATGTAAATTATTTTTTATTCCTTAAAAGAAAAATGTAAATTATTGGCAATTGTATATTTTCATACTGTGTATAAACAATTCTACCGCATTCGTAATGTAGATATTGTTTATAAATATCAGTGAAATAAAGTTGCTATGAAATAAATACTTTTTTTATTAAACAAGGATTTTAAAACTATAGAATGAATTTGATCAGATTATTTGTGATCTTTTTAATTATAGTGTTCAAAGATGTACATCAAACTGGATCTAGTGTCAGTAAGTAATAAATATATTAATATGTATTTGTTAATCAACTTCAAAATCACAATTACCCACATACAACATTCTCAAGTATAAATAAAAAAGGCAGCATTAACAATTTAATACAAACCAGGATTAATGCATATATATATATACACACACACACACACGAAAATTTAATTGATAGCAACAGATGACATAAAATTTTATTTTTAAATCTTTTATATACTAAATGAGGCTGCAGAAAGGAGTTTGCTATTAACTGAAAGGAGACCCTTTGATTCCTCTTGGAGGCCTTAAAGGAATCGAGCAGGGCAAATTCCTAATGTCCATTCCATACGTTCTTGTCGTTGCAGCTGTTATTACTATGTGATTATTCGTATAGTATACGAACACGGATGGGCTGCTCACCAACACGCATTAGCCAACATGGTGAGTTTATTGACTTTTTACCTCTGAGTTTAAGATCAAGAAACACCATGGTCTTTCTTCTCAGTGCCTGATAAGGCAGAATGAATGTTTGTGTAAATGATAAATATTTTTGCAATACATATGACAAAAATAAAGCATGGCCCTTATTCCCAGGAGGCTGTAAAGTCACCAACCAAGGCAGCAGTTGGTGGCTGAAGGCGGAGGGTGCTAAGAATCCTCTGATTGTGGACCCAGGCTGCCATTTGATGACGACTTTTTATTTAGGTATTTACAACTGCAGATCACTTTCAAGTGAAGGAAGATTGCAAGAATTAGAAGAAGAATTGTCTTATATTAAATGGGACATTATTGGACTTTGTGAAGTTAGAAGAAAAGGTGAAGAAACAATTGATTTAAAAAGTGGACATATACTCTATTATAAAGGCACACATATTGGAAATACAAGTAAAGTAGGATTCATTATAAATAAAAAGTGGAAGAACAATATTGTGGAGATTGATGGTGTATCGGACAGAGTAGCAAGATTAGTTATACAACTTAATAGCAGATACCAAATGCAGATAATTCAGGTTTATGCCCCAACAAGTTCTCATAGTGATGAAGTAGTAGAAGATTTTTATATGGATGTACAAAAGGCTTTTGATCAGAGTAAACAACATTTTAAAATTGCTATGGGAGACTTTAATGCTAGAATTGGTAGACAAATGAAAGATGAAATTGCTGTAGGTAATTTTGGTTATGGTAATAGAAATGAGAGAGGACATAGACTTGTGGAGTTTGCAGAAAAAGAAAAACTTTATATTATGAATTCATTTTTTGAGAAAAATGTTAAAAGGAAATGGACATGGAAGCATCCAAATGAAGATACAGCAGAATTGGATTATATTTTGACTAACAGGAAATACATATTTCAAGATTGTAATGTTCTTAATAAATTTAACACAGGAAGTGATCATCGATTAGTAAGGTGTAAGTTACGTGTTAATGTAAAACTAGAGAGACAAAAATTATTAAGAAAAACAATATTTACAGTTGATATTCCTAATCTTCAGAAACATTCTAATGAATTTAAATTAGAACTTACAAATAGGTTTCAAGTGTTAGGAGATTTTGAACATGATTCAGATTTGAATGAAATTAATATGAAAATAACTGATACACTTTTAAAAACTGCAACAAAGATAGCTGGTAGAAAAAAGCAGCAATTGACTAATAAAATTTCTACTGAGACTATAGAATTTATGAAGAAAAAAAGGAATATGAAGATATACAAAAATGATGTATTAAAAAGAATTGAATATCTCGAATTTTGTAAAATGGTACGGAAAAGAGTTGAAAATGATATAAGAAAGTATAACTGTGAAATAGCAAGGAAAGCTGTAGAAGAAAATAAAAGTCTCAAAAATGTTAAACAAAATTTTGGTATTGGTAGGAAATTTATATCTGCAATAAGAAAAAAGATGGAATTATTACCAAAAAAAGAGATGACATCATGAAATTGGTAGAAGATTTTTATCAAGAATTATATGGTAATAAAGAACAAGTACCTCCTATATCTATTACATCTTCCAAATTGCCCAGAATTTTAAATGAAGAAGTGAGACATGCAATTAAATGTATGAAGAAAGGAAAGGCTCCAGGAAATGATGGAATTATAATTGATATATTAAAAGAAGCAGGTGAAGAAATAGAAACAATTTTAGCAAAGTTATATACCAAATGTCTAAATGATAAAGATGTACCAGAAGATTGGAAGAATGCAGTAATAATATTAATATTTAAAAAAAGGTGATAAAGAAGATATTAGAAATTACAGACCTATCAGCCTTTTATCAGTTTTATATAAAATTTTTACCAAGATAATTACAACTCGTCTACAGAGAACTTTGGATTTCCACCAACCAAGAGAACAAGCTGGATTTAAAAGTGGTTTTAGTACAATAGATCATATCCAGGTATTGAGAGAAGTCATAGAAAGGACAAATGAATGTGAGTTGTCATTATGTTTTGGATTTGTAGATTATGAAAAGGCATTCGATTCTATACACATTTCTTCAGTGATTAAAGCATTGGATCATCAAGGTATAGATCCAGGATATTGTCATATTTTAAAGAATATTTATAAAAATGCAACAGCAACAATTAGATTACATAATGATACTGGAAAAATCAACATTGAGAAAGGTGTAAGACAAGGTGACTCCATATCTCCAAAACTTTTTACAGCAGTGTTGCAAGAAGTATTTTGTGGATTAAAATGGGAAACTAAAGGAATGAAAGTAAATGGAGAGTATTTAAGTCATTTAGATTTTGCAAATGATGTAGTTGTTTTTGCAAATAATGCTTCAGAGCTTCAGGAAATGTTGCAGGAGTTAGCAGATGAAAGTAGAAAAGTAGGATTAAAGATAAATGTTAAAAAGACTAAAGTAATGTTTAATTGACTTGCTCAAAATATGAAAATAAAGATTGATTATGAAGAATTAGAAGAAGTTAACAGTTACAAATACCTTGGTCAAATTATTAATACATATGGAAACATAATGGAGGAAATTAATCATAGAATTAAACTTGGTTGGAGTGCTTTTGATAGAAATAACTTGATACTAAAAGGAAATATGCCTATGTGTTTGAAAAGAATAGGTTTTTAACAAATGTGTTTTACCAGTTCTTACTTATGGATCTGAGACTTGGACACTTAATAGAAGAGCAATACAGAGACTTCAGACCACTCAAAGGAGTATGGAGAGATGTATGTTGGGAGTAACAAGAAGAGATCGAAAATGCAATGTATGGGTAAGACAACAAACAGGTGTTACTGACCTTATTGAAAAAATTAAAAGATTGAAATGGAGTTGGGCTGGACATATTGCTAGAAGAAATGATAATAGATGGACAATTGAAATTTTAAACTGGATTCCAAGAGATTGTAAAAGACCCAGAAAGAGACCATATGTGAGATGGATGGATGAAATAAGAAAATGTGCAGGAGTGTTGTGGAAAAGAGAAGCTAAAGATCGGAGAAGATGGATTAAACTTGGAGAGACCTTCATCCTGCAGTGGATTGATAATGGTTGATGATGATTATGATGATGATACTAAATGAAAAAAAAAAGCAAAACAATTTAAGCTGTTTTTGCAGTCCATTATTTTAAGGTTCAATACAATATATGTAAAGCTCTAGCATTAATTGAATATAAATTTTTACTTACTTTAACAAGTTAAATAAAACTTGGTATTCTTATTTCATTATATTTTTTAAAACTAAAATAACAGCGTAAAACTATATAATAAACTATTTTTATATTTATCTTTTCTATTTTGGATGGAATAACAATCACAGATTTTTTTGATAATTTGCAATTATCTTCTCATCATTGTTTTATTTACGTCTCTCTTCTGCCAATATGATTTTATAACCAAATAAATTAAAACTTCCAATTGCGATTATTCAATATTATCGTACACTTTATTCTTTGTTTACATGTTATTTTATTCCCTATACAGATTTTTGAGAATCTTTTTTTTTTTACATTTCCAGAATATTTTTTTATTTTATTTTTGTATTTCCACCAAGCATTGTTCATAGTAATCAAGCGGAATATCAAATGAATCTCACAGCTTACTTCGATATCTACATTAAAAATATTAATCCATACTATTTATTATATTTTAGGAATATGGATTTGACACTACCATAAATTGACAATTAATTATTCAGTCTTACAATAAATGTTAAATTGAAGAAATATAATGGACTGTTGGCTCTAATGCAGAAAATTGTAGACTATTTTTTTAATCTTTTAAATCTTTAGCTTATAAAATGATCATTATATTTAATTTTAACTCTGTCTACAAAAGTCATACATTTTTTGGGGTTAAATCTTACTTGAATGCAAACTGCAATATCCATTTTTAGACAGATATATAAGGGCACAAGTCAGTAACCTCACCGGGCCAAAATGATTGATAGGTTCGAGTGTGAGTTATCGCACTCAATAACTATAAGTATTTATATAAAGAAATACACTAATACAGCAATTTGAGTTAATTGGTTTATAAATATAAAAATCAGAGGGTTAATAGATGAATACCTGTTATTAATTACATTAATATATGTAAAAGCTGATAAATGTATCAAATATTTCACTATAATCTAAACATAATAATGAATTAAGGCCCAAAGGATTACATAAATTACAATCAAGATCTATATGACCTGTATTTATGTACCTATGCCTACCTTGGTACGTTCGGAGGTAGACCTCTCCCCAAAATGAGTTGGGAGTGAAGTAGCATGATTTTAGAGCACACTCAAAAAAAAAAAAAAACAACACATCCATCCTTCAAATTCCACCTTACAAGTCAATCCTAGTTTTTTTTCTCTGCTGTCATGGGTGTTACAATGTTTATTCACATTGGTCATTCATGGACACAAGGTTAAAAGTGGCCAGTTTGGTTATCTACTTTTTAATCGCATAATAACTTAATTGACAAATTCCCAGAGGTAATTTTTGGCTATTTTTTTTTTCCATTATCACTGACTAATCAGTTATGTGCATTCTACTACTTCAATATTATCTTAAGGCTACTGATTATTTCTAAATCTAATTAGTCTTTACTTCATTTAATTAGCAACCATTGTTATCTCATTTTTCAATATTAATAGTCAATGTGAATACTTTTAACATACATGCACATACTTAAATATTTTATAATAATTACATTTTTATATATTGCGTGTATACATGAATACACACACATAGTTGCCACTCCTTCCCCAAGTACAGAGATTTAACTTACAACTTTTTTCTTCTTTTTCTCTGAACTTAACACATAATCATGCAGGTAGAGGGGAATTTTTCTTTCTCTCTTTGTGCGTGAAGGCGATTTAATTTCACCATCTGTGATTATTTCATTTTCTTGACTATTATGACCTTCTTCCTCAGTAATAATGATTTCTGCTTCGCTTTTACTTTTATTCTGAGTAACATTCTCTTTGTCATTACTTTTAAACAATTGCCGAGTACATTCTGTTATTGCATTCTTGCGGCAATTTGTTAATGTGTTTACTTAATCATTTAATTATGATGATACTGACCACTACACCTGCAATACCTAGATTATTCTGATGATTTATAATTAAAAAGTAGAAATAAGTATTTCGTTTTTCAGTATCAATAAAAATGAAACTTAAAGGTGCCAAACCTTCTAAAAGAAATTTTACTTTTGCAAAACTTTTAAAGAAACAAACATCATCAATGACAAATAACTATCACCACCCCTGTCTATCCTCCAGTGGATTGTACGATTTGTCAGGGCTGTGTATATTAACTAGCATATGGATATCAAAAGAATATTTTTTGAATTGACTTTCAAACACAAACTAAATGAATTAATAAAAAAAAAAATCTAACAATTTATTAATAATGAATAAATAAAACTGTAGTGTATATACTTTGCAAAATATTAAACATTATAGTAATAAACATATTTTTAATTTAAGTTTAGCTTTAAGTTTAATGCCTTATTATATTTATAATGATAAAATCTTTCCACATTAAATATGAAATAGTCATAAACCATGGTTTTCTATAATATTTTAATAAATTTCTTTGTGTTCATTATTTTCTCGGAAGATGATATTTTTTCTCCTTGGGAACTGGTAATGTTAGAAAGTAAATACGTCAGCTTTGGTGTTGGGAACATTTTACATCACTGCCCATTACTTTCTTCACATTATAGAGCTATTCCAATGACTCATTTTGGAAAATCTGATAAATAAAGGCAGCATATGAACTGTTATAATAATGAGTATTGAAAAATGCTAATAAATGCAACCGAATATTTCTAACCAAGTTACAGTGAAACATCAGTTTTAACTAGTGATTATTTCTCTCCTTGGCATAGATTACAAAGAACATTGGATTTCCACCAATGAAAAGAACAAGCTGGATTTAAAAGTGGTTTTAGTATAGTAGATCATATCCAGCTACTGAGAAAAGTTATAGAAAGGCCAAATAAATATGAGTTGCCACTAAGCTTTGGATTTGTATATTATGAAAAGGCATTTGATCATATAAACATTTCTTCAGTTATTAAAGCATTGAAATAGGGAGATCTAGATTCAGGATATTGTCATATTTTAAAGAATATGTATAAAAATGCAACAACAACAATTAGATAACACAGAGCAAAACTCTCCATACAGTATTGCCACTTGTATGGAAAGTTTTGCTCTGTTTATCAACAATTAATGTGCTAGTATAGGAAATTTGATCATGTGATGAATAAAAATTAGATTACATAATGATACTAGGAAAGTGAACATTAAAAAGGGTGTAAGACAGGGTGACTCCATGTCCCCAAAACATTTACAGCAGTGCTACAAGAAATATTTTGTGGATTAAAATGGGAAGCTAAAGGAGTGAAAGTGAATGGAGATTATTTAAGTCATTTACATTTTGCAGAGGATGTAGTTGTTTTTGCAAATAATGCTTTAGAGCTGCAGAAAATGTTACAGGAATTATCAGATGAAAGTAGGAAAGTAAAACTAAAGATAAATGTTTAAAAAATAAAGTAATGTTCAATGAATTTTCTCAAAATATGAAAATAAAGATTGATTATAATGAGTTAGAAGAAGTTAACAGCTACAAATGCCTTGATCAGATTTGCATAATGGATGATATTAATCAGAGAATTAAACTTGGTTGGAGTGTTTTTGGTAGAAATAACTTGATACTAAAAGGAAATATACCTATGTGTTGGAAAAGGAAGGTTTTTAATAAATATGTTTTATCTGTTCTTACTTATGGATCTGAGATTTGGACACTTAATAAAAGAGCAATACAGAGTCTTCAGACCACTTAAAGAAGTATGGGGAGATCATATTAGGAGTAACAAGAAGAGATTGAATATGCAATATATGGGTAAGAGAACAAACAGGTATTACTGACCTCATTGAAAAAATTTAAAGACTGAAGTGGGGTTGGGCTGGACATATTGCTAGAAGAGATGATAATAGATGGACAATTGAAATTTTAAACTGGATTCCCAAGAGATTGTAAAAGACCCAGAAAGAGCCAATATGTGAGATGGATGGATGAAATAAGAAAGTGTGCAGGGGTGATATAGATAAGAGAAGCTAAAGATCAGAGAAGATGGATTGAACTTGGAGAGATCTTCATCCTGTAGTTGATTAATAATGGTTAATATATTTATATAGATGCATATACTGAGTTAGAACTGGGTCGTAAAAAATAAAATTACAAAATAATTTGTAATATTATATACAATATATTTTTCAAAATTACAGACAACTGAAGTGCAGACATATAATGCAAATATAAAAGGCAAATATCAATAGTTTTTTTTTTTATTTAAAAAAAAAGAACTTTAGTTTTACCTACTTATTTTTTAAGTTCTCTCATTCTTATGTTTTTATGTTCTATAGTTATTGTTCATAAGTGTGTAGTGTTTAAAGCCATTTCAGAGTTGTTGTTTTTTTAATTTTCAAATTTACAATTATTTTATGGCATTATTATAAAATATTCTTTAATATAGAGGATACATAATTCATATTCAGTCTATACTAACTTTGCTTTAAAGTAATCCCATTTTTTCTTCAAATCATAACGTTGAATATTCATAATGTCATAAATACTTAATCCTTATTTAATATATTAGAATAAATAAAAACAAGTAGAAATAAGAAATATTAATCTATAATTTTTCTTTAAGAATCCTTACATAAAATAAAAATATTATTAATAAAGTAAATTTATTTTGACAAAATTTTATCAAGACATTTTTCTGATTTGTAAAAAAAATGTTTTTTTTTCCTTTGTGTATTTTATAATTAAGGGTCCACTGAGAAGAATTGGGAATGTTAAAAAATTGAATTAAAACTTTTTAAGTGAAAATATAGAGTGTAGCAATAGTCTCAAAATTCAGTCCAATGTCGTCAAAGACTAGTCTATTTGTTCCACTTTATATAAAGGTTCTTCTACATTAATATTCTAGCTATTTTCTACAAATTACTATAAGATTATGAATTAATATTTTTTCATAAAATATTAACTTAGTTAATAATAAATATATATATTTTTATGTTATTAAATTTAAAAAAGGTTTACTTTTTTTTCTTATATAAGTTATAATATGGAATAAAAATAATATATAGTATTTGGAAGTTTTTGCAATGTAAAATGTTATGAACAAGAAATACTTTTCTTACATTAAATCATTTATGATTTATCTAAAGATTTATTAAATATAAACAAAAAATATATTTTTATGCATTTTTTAAGAATCAAAATTGTCGTTTTTTATTTTTTTAAGACATCGACCCGATTGCCAGAGACCTCGATGAAAGCCCAATTCTCATGTCTGATTCAAAGTGTAAGTAGTTTATTTATTTATATGAAGTGCTTATTTATAGGATATATCTTTCAAAATAATTCGAATAATTAAGGTATTAAAAATAACTACACCAAAATGTATCACTTATTGTTGCATTTTCCTGCAGCATTATCAGTGTTTCAAAAACTCCAAACTGTAGCAATTGGAAAAAAATAAAAGGGATTTCTAACTCCATTGAGACTTTAAGGTAGCAAAAATTTACAAGAATTTAAACACATGTCAATGAGTAGAGATATTATAACATTTAATAAATTTTATGCATAGTCAGTTAAGAAAGTTTTTTTTTGAAGTTATTAAAATGACTATTATATTAATATAGTTTCTTATTATATTAATATTGATTTGTAAATATAAATTGTAAAGTTAATTATATAGAATTGTTGTTACACCCCCGCCCATTTACGTTCATCTTGTTTAAATTTTTCTGCATTTTTGTCTGCTTTAAATATAATCTGAAAATCAGGGTTTGTAAATATGTTTTATTTGTATAAGTACTTAATTCTGAAGGCTACATATTCTAAAGAATACAGATTTTGCTTCTGGAATCTTTGACGATAGGAGATGCCGATATTTTTATATTTATTTCCATTATAGCGTTATAACTATCATACACTCTATACTAAAATTTTTGACAACATGCATTTAAAATAAATAAATATATTAACAATTATAATTAATCAAATTATTTGGCTAGAAATTATTCTATTATTTCTACATCAGATATAAAGTGTAAATTCAGTTAAAGATTAATATATTGGTGCTTTATATAAACATAATCACATGGAAGTATTAATCCAACTCGATCTTTCTTTTCTCTTTGTGTTTTTAGATATTCTTAAAACTGTCAACCTAACTAACACACATACACGCTCACACTCTCTCTCTCTCTCTCACACACACACATATATATATAATACATATTTTGCGGGTTCAACCGTGTTAAAAACTTTTAATATTAATATACTGACGTTTTGACTTGGTCACACAAGTCATCCACAGAGTTATAAAAGGTAGAAAGACGATTGTAGAGGCGCTACAATCACTGATTTGAATAAAACGTTAAAACTCCACCAATAGCAAAAATGTTAAATTTAGGAATGTTTTTTAAAAAAAATCTTTCCAAATAGGAGGAAGTTTGCAAGTATTATCTCACTTATTGATACAATCTGGCCTTTTAAGTATCTCAATGGCTTCTCTAATTTTGCACTGGTAGAGATTATCATATCTGGATATGATCCTGGTACTAGAAAAATCAATTTTATGACCTGAATCTATAGCATGGAGTGAGAGTGCTGACGATGATGAGTGTTGTTTAACTGCATTAGCATGCTCATCTCTCCTAACACTGATGCGACGATTACTCATACCTATGTAAGAAGCTTTACAATTTTTACATGAGATTTGATAGACACCATGAGATTCAAGAGGGATTGAATCCTTAGGCTTGGCTATTATATTGCTGATCTTTTGATGAACAGAAAATGCTGTACCTATATTATAGCATTTTAATATATGTCTGATACTGTCTGTAGTTCCTTTTACATATGGAACACAAATCCTAATAGCTTATTTATCATCTTTTTGTTTCCTATTTTGGGCTTGAAATAAGGCTTTTTTTTATAAATTTGTAATTATAACTATTTGCTAATAAAACACTATTAATATGATTTATTTCTTCTTTCAGATATGTCTCATCTGAAAGGTTAATTGCTCTATTTAAAAGAGTTTTGGCTACAGAAACTATCTGAGTTGGGTGATGATGAGAATGAAAATGTAAATATCTGTCTGTGTGTATCCTTTCTGTAAATAAAAAAAGAAACTATTTGGTGTTCTGGTGACTAGAACATCAAGAAAAGGGAGTTTTCCATCAGATTCTGTCTCCATAGTAAATTTAATATGAGGATGCATATTATTTAAATGTAAGAAAAAATCATCTAATTTATTTTTTCCATGTTGCCATATGACAAAAGTGTCATCTATGTATCTAAGCCAAATGAGAGGTTTTAAAGATGATGATTCTGAAGCACGAGTTTCTATATATTCCATGAATAAATCAACTAATACTTCTGAGATAGGTGAGCCCATAGGAGTACCAAAAACTTGTCTGTAATGCTGTCCATTGTATACAAAATATGTATTTAAGAGACAATGTTTAATTAAAAAACATTCCTAAATTTAACATTTTTGCTATTGATGGATTTTTAACATTTTATTCAAATCAGTGATTGTAGCGCCTCTACAACCATCTTTCTACCTTTTATAACTCTGTGGATGATTTGTGTGACCAAGTCGAAATGTTAATATATTAATATTAAAAGTTTTTAACACGGATGAACCCGCAAAATATGTATTTTATATATTTAACCTGTGCAAATCTTCGTTTTAACACACACACATATATATATATATTACATCTCTGATTTATAAATAAACTATTACCATATCAACAGTTGGCTGACAAGAAAACATAAATATAATGGAATTAGAAATTCACTGCCAATGCTTTTGTAAGAACTTTAAATAAGCTGTAAATAAAAGCAATGACTGAAACAAATTAAATACTATCTGACTATAAATTTAAACAAACTTCATTAATATAGATAAAGATAAACTGAAGGTTTATTAATAGACAATTATTTTTACAACTATTTAAACCAAAATAGTAATTGATTTTTTATTTACTCCCTAATTATGATAAAGAATTGACAATGATAGTGACTGCAAAATAAAATAAAAGTATTTACTCACTTACCTTGATACAAAATCCACTGACAAGCACAATAAATTAAGTTTTATAATATCTAAATATTAAAATAAGTCTCTATAAATAAATAAATCATTTAAATTATAAATATGTAAAAAATAACTATACAGATTAATATTAGTTAATATAATGGATACATAAATCCATAAATCATTCATATTAAATATCACTGGCTTTGTGATAGCGTAACATGTCTTATATAAAATAGTTCATAAATAAAAAGTAAACATTAAGTCCATGAAACAGATGGTGATGAAGATATTATTTTCCAGCAAAGATGAATTCTCAATATATGTAGGCCCATATGCAAATGGAATTCTTTAGTGGTTTTATGTGTAAAGTCTCTTCATTCAAAGGTTTTCAATTTTGTAGATAGTTGTCTTGATTTCATTAATATTGAGAAGTGCATATGCTGAACTGCATATGTGATAACATTGGTTTAGTGCTGGATCAATTCTGACAAGTAACATTGGATATCTAATAGCTATAGATGAGGGAAAGAAGTGAAATTAATTCTCAGTGCTTAGCTACTCATTATTATTAACTCAACTATTGATAACAATTCAGAGTACATCATGCTAAGTGGACAGAAACAACAATCATAAGAAGAAGAGGATCAATGACAAATAGAAGCAGGTTGACAAGAATAATTCTCAGCTGGTCTTTTTATATTATTCACTTTATTTACTCACCAATCCCACATGTTTGCATATTTATTTGATTAACAAACCCACTCATTTACCTATTATTTTAGTTAACAAAGCCAATCATTTACCAATGTTTTTAATCAATAGAGCCAGTAAATTACTTGTTTACACAATTCTCTCATTAAATAAACCCATAATTATTTTTATTCATTCAAGTTTTTCAAAAGCTTTTAATTATATAAATCTGCTTCTTTACAGATAACATTTAAAATATTATTTAGTGAAATCCCACATTGATTTTCCAAGAATTTTAATTGATGAAAAATTAAAAAAGAATTGAGAAAAGTTTCATAGATTATTTAAGTATTGTTCCTATAATGTAATTTCTAACCAGATTGGTTTGAAATAACTTTAATTACAATAAAATAGCTTTTTATCCTTTTTAAAACTGAATTAAATTAATAAAATTAATTATAGATGAAGATCTTTATGAATGTATGCTTATATAATTCAACCATTTTTTTTTTTAAAAACTTAATAAAACTTATGAAAGTTGTATTTGACTTATAATTTGCCAACCACATCGTTTGATATATTAATTTATAAGTTTCTGCTTTTTTAAAAAATAAAGGAAGAAAAGAAGATAACATTTATTGCATAGATTATGCTATCTAAATTTTATTTCAGTGATATAATTTACTCCTGTCAAATAAAATGTGTAATGTCTTAAATGTTATTATGAAGATTTAGCACTGATATTTAATATAAGTAGGCTTTCAAATTAAAAAGTAATGCTCAGTTTATATATACTTTTATAAAGAGTGACAAATAAATAGATATAGAAATAATATAGGATTGAATAAAATTAATTTTTATGCTTAAAATATGTAGGATAATTTATAAGTTTATTTGTGTTTTAATATAATTATTAAATTCATTTTAAAGTGATTAATAATTTAGTTGATTTATTTTATCTAATAGAGTATAATAATATCTGAATAAAGTTGATTAGTTTATTTAGGTAATACCAAGTTGATTAAAATATGCAAGCTATTTATTAAAATAAGTTAAGGTGTAAAGCAGTTTCCTGTATGCATGTGTGTGTGAATTAGTACACATGTGAGATTATATAAAATGTTGTTAATTACGAATACAGTTATTTTTGGTTATTAAATATTCAAAAATAAACAAATATTTAATGTAATCACAAAAGTATTAAAATAAATAGATAAATAGAGTTTCTGATAAATTAAAGTGATAATTTAAAATAATAAAGAGTATTTAATAATAATTAATAAAGCAAATCATATAGCATGACATTTCTTTATAAAAAGCTTTTATTTTCAAAAATGCAATGTAAAGAGCATACCAATAGCTCAAACATTCTCTTATTAATGAGTATGGTAAGAGAAAATATTTAAAATCACTATTTAGAATATTCTTATCAACAGACCAATTACTTTCAAGCTAATGGCTCAACTCAGTGAAGAGCTAGAACATTCAGACAGTAGATATAAAATATCAATTTAAAACCCAGCACTTATTTAATAAATAATTATTGAGAATAATACCTAAAATATCAACTCAAAATCCAGCACTTATTTAATATGTAATTATTGAGAAGAAACTCTGAAATTAAGAGTTTTTTCTCAATAATTACATATTAAATAAGTGCTGGGTTTTGAGTTGATATTTTAGATCTAGTGTCTGAATGTGCTAATTCATTACTGAGATGAGCCATAAACTTGAAACCAATTGGTCTGGGGAAAAGAATATTCCAGATAGAGATTTTAAATATTTTCTCTTATCACATTTATTAATAAGAATTTATTTGAGCTATTGGTACACTCTCTATATTACATAAAGAATATTTATTTTATTGTCTTATTTTTTTATTAATTAAATAATTATAAAAGTTAAGTTCAACTTTTGAAAGTTTAAATCACGTTACCATTGAAAGTAAATCAATATTACATAATTTTCTTAATTAGTTCCACATAGTAGTTTGAATTTTTTAATAGATGTCACAATTTTGAAAGGTGTATCTAATCGAGATGCCTCTGAAAAGGAATATATAAAAAGAGTAGAATTTTCAGTACATGTGTGTGCTGCTAATCCCACATCTACTGTTGATCTCATATGTGTTTACTCTTCAACATGAAAACAGTAATAATTTTTATGTTAATTATTATTTTTTATTTAAAGTGTTAATTTTCTAAAAAAAAACCCCTATCATTTCTTAATTAATAATGCAAGGTTAGATGAAAGATAATAATAGGGTGTTTTATTTCTTATATCTAATCTAATTGGCACCATTTAAATAATTAACAAAATATTTGGGACAAATACTTATTTTTACTAGTTTAGTTTATTCAACTGTGGTTAAACTGGAATTTAAAAAAAAAAAAAACTCTAGATAATATGTTTTTATATTGTTTTCCAAAACTATATTGGACATTGTACTGGATTATTTTTGCTGTCTACATTTCTACCTTTAGTAAAATAAGATCTAAATTAAACGTGGAATGACTTTTTAAAATTGACTTTAAAGATAAAAAAAAACTTTTGCTTCAATGGATATTAACAATTTCTGATGTCAAAATGTGCAATTCATGACTATTTACGTGATTTTATTTTACAATATTCTTTTAATAAAGACTTTTAAATACTAAATTACTTGAACTCGTAAAAAGAGATGAACTTCATTGTGTGTTTGTTTTATTAATGTTTTGCAAAAGAACATTTAAAATAGAAGTTAAATAAATAAATTAATTTGAAGTTTTATTGAAAAAGATATAGGTTTAATGTATAATAATGTTATACATTATAAAAAGAACTATTTAAATTGAGAATTTTTAAAGTAGATAGTAACTTTTTGAATTACTATAATTACATACCTGATTGAAACAAAATGCAGGTTTACAAAGAATATTTAAAATGCTTTTAAAAAAAAGTAGTTAATTTTTCCAGTATAACTACAGACAGAATTAAATGAAACTTCTCTTAATAATATTTGCTGTTAAAACGTATAAATAGCAAATCATTTTCAATCCATTTCAGATTTAATTAAGTTACTCCACTAAGTACTTTTTTTAATTGCGTCAAACAACTTTTATCATACACATCCGATTTTTTACCTAGATTTTTTCTTCAATAATTCTGAATTTGGTTTAGATTTTTATTTTATTCATCTTAAGTCATTTCCTCCAGAAAAATGTTCATTACAGTTTTTTTATATTTAATAAGTAATTTGGTAAATGTTTATTCTCATACATATTTTTTTACTTGTAGTATTTTATTAATTCAAAATACATTTATAATTAATTTCTAGGGGTATCAAACTTATTCTATTTTTCTAACAAATTAAATTTACTGCCACAAGTTAGACACTTATATAGTTAATTACTCAAATTTCACAATTTTTTAATATAATTTTGAAAAAAAAAAATCATATTAATAACAAAATTAAAACTAACGTCAATTTGTTTTGTTCCTTGATTGAAAAACTATAATTAAGTTAATATATATATATATTAAGCAATTAAATCATCCCACATGATTTAATTGCTTAACATTTGTATATTTATTTCAGTATAGCGTTATGCACTGGGATTATTTTCTATATATATATTAAGCTAAACAATCCCAAGGTAATATACAGAAGTAATTTAAATTTCAACTTTCTTAAAATTTCCTACTCTCTTCATTAATCTTTCTTTTCTCTGTTAACTTTAAAAGTAACATTTTCTGGATAAAAATAATACTGATTATAAAATTTACATAAATATAAATAATTATTCAATAATTAAACTTTAAGAGCTTAATATTTCAATTTTTGTCTACATTCACTAAAAAAATAAAAAGGGGTTTTAATTAGCGCTTTAGAACCGAACACATGAACATAGCAATTGCCGTGGCAGAGAAGAGAGATATGAATTCTGTGCTTCTCTACTAGAATCGTTTAAAAAAATTATCTGTCACCGAATCAAAATGTTTATCATCTATCCAATATTTTTAATAATTACAAAGTAAATTCTTCAAATATTTTTTCATACTATATATCACATATGGGCAACCTCCGGTCCTTTACGACTTTTAATCCGGCCCCCCCCACCAATCTATTTCAGCCATGTTTGATTCCGATTGTCAAATTTTTGAATAGAGTCTAGCGAGAGTTACGTTTGATTTTACTTTTTGTGCCATGAAATAATTATGTTGTTTAATAAATTTATATTTTGTATCTTTATTTAAATCTTTTAATGATTAAAATTTAAAAAACTAAAATTATTAATATTTTAAAAGAGTGAAAATAAATGTGAAAACGAAGTTCTTAGCGATAATAAAAAAGCACGTCTTTTTTTTTTTTTGTAACGTATTGAAAAGGTCAGAATTGAATTGGCATTTTTCTGCCAGCTCATATTCATACATATATTCGCATATATATATATATTATTATTAAAATCGCATATATATTAATTTAGTAATAAAACATATTTTTATACTAAAAATAAATAAAACTTTTTTTTAAAGGGAATTTTAAAAGTTTTGAAATCAATTAAATCGAGATTAAAAAAAAAAAAAAGAGGGAAAAACAAACATAAAATCTTGCAAGTTTTTTTTATTTTTATAAAAGTTTGTCTTTTGTTTTATTTCTAATTCTTAGAAATTCTTAAAGATAGAAGGAGAAAGAAAGTACAGTATAGATTTTTTCTGCAATTAGCTCTATTGTAGAAACTTTGATAGTGGAGGTATTTTTTTGCTATCTATTACGCTCATCAGTTTGGAATGTTTCCTCAGGATTATAAGTAACATTGAAAAAAAAAAAAAAAAATTACAGGATTATTTTTTGTTTGAGATTAATTGAAATTTTGCTGAAGTTAGTGACTGGTCAAACCACTACAAGCATTGGATGAAATACTTCTCCCACAGGACCATCACTGATCGATCAGGGTAGCTATAATTTGTTACTGAGTGAATTTTGATTCCATTTTGCGTAATAGAAATAGATACAGTATATACTATTAAGGATCTTAAATGTTTCAACAATAGAGTGGTGTGGGATTATTGCTGGGAATTTTATTATATTATGTTAAATTACTTAAAACAAAGGGAGAGGAATTTTATTATATTATGTTAAATTACTTAAAACAAAGGGAGAGGGGTTTAAACTCATATATGCTTTAAATATATTTTTATATGCTTTTTATTGTAATTCATGTGTGAATCAGATTAGATTTTTCCTAATAATGTTAAATGCTCGATCTTGAAAGATCCATGAAAAGAATATTAGTTAAATAATTTGTACTGTATTTAAAAAAAAAGAAGATAATGTTTGCATTTAATTTAAGCTTGTATTTGTTCTTTATATATATAAAAAAGATTCGAGTGAGTTGGGAATGCTATAGAAAAAGAGAATATGTTTTTTTTTTTAAAAAAATTAAAAGTGAATATAATAAAATTATTAAATGTCATATTTGAGTGTCCCTGTTTAATCTGGTTTAGTAATTTAATTTAGTGTACATTTGGCTGAAATAAATTCGCGTAAGATTGATTACTTTGTAAAAGATATATTTGATGATTGCCTTATTTGCGTAATCTTTGAAAATTTACGGACCAAGTTAAAATGTGGCACAAAATGAAATATTAGAAATTTATAACATTAAAAAAAATGATACATTCACAATTATCATCAATGAAACAAAAATAAAAGTTAATAAATTATTTACTGTTATTAAAAAAATATTCCCTATTTTTGCAAAAGCAATTTTTGTAAAGCCAGCAATGGCGATTTCTGCCTTTTCATATATTTCCTATGAGCAATCTTTTTTAAAAGAAAATATTTTCAAAGACAATTCTCTACTAGTGATGTACTTTTTAGTTTAATAATAAATGTTTTACAAAAAATATTATGTCATAATCATTAACAATTACTGAAAATCAATTTTTTTTTGGATTATTTAGCTCCTCTCAGGGATTAATATTTTGAATAGTTAAGCTGACATCATATGGCACCGCAAAACACATCTTGTTTTCTCTCATCAAGATCTTTTTCTCATTTTGACTAGGAGTGTGGGAACATGTTACAATGTGTCATTTTGATAGTTGCATTGGGGTTGTGCCTTGTTCGGTGCCTGTATTTATATTGTGTTCTATCTGAAGTGTAAAAATCTTTTTATTTTAATATTTACATTGGGTTTGTGCCTTGTTAAGTGCTTAAATTTATATTGTTTTCTGTTCAGTATCTGCAGTGTTAAAAACAGCTTTGTTTGACAGTTCTGAATATATACCTTTGAAATTTAGAACAATGTTAGGGATTAACCAAAAAAAAAAGTAGATACAGAGAATCATCAATTTCAAGACAGCTGGATAGACAAGTACTATTTTATTCTGAATAAAGGTTTGCCTATATGTTTTCTGTGCAATGAATCCATGTCATTCAATAAAAAATACAACTTGAAGAGACACTTTACTTCAAAACATGCGGATCACCAAAAAATTGATGGACAACTACAAAAAGATGAAATAGAGAAATTGAAGAACTTGGATACCCAGCAGAAAATGTTCACCAAGTAATAAATGCAGCATAGAAGCATTGTGAAAGCCAGCTTTGTGTTAAATTTGCTAAACATTCTAAATCATTTAGTGAAGGAGAATTTATCAAAGAATGTCTGTTGAATGTTGCAAGTATAATATGTTCTGAAAATAGAAAAAGATTTTGAGAATATTAGTTTGTCAAGATGTACTGTTGTCCGGTGGATAGAAATCATGGGTGATGATATGCAAAAAAGTTTAAAAGAGAAAATTGCTAGATTCAAAGCATTTTCAATTGCTTTGGATGACAGCACTGATGCCTCTGATACAGCATGACTAGCAATATTTATTCAGGGAGTTGTTGTGGATTTAATATCACAGAAGAATTTTAATTTGGTCCTAAAACAGACAATTACTGGTGAAGATATATTTGAAGAAGTCAAAACAGTCTTAAAGATATTTGGGTTTAAATGGAGTTCACTATCTGGCATATGCACTGATGGAGCCCCTGCAATGGTTGGTGCATGGAAGGGATTTATTGGAATAGTTCATGAAAAAGTAATAGAATTACAGATTCATCTGAAAAATTTAACAAATTTTCATTGCATTATCCACTAACAAAATTCGTGTGCAAAATCAATTAAATTTAGAAATGTTATGGAAGTTGTAGTAGCCAGTATTAACTTTATTAAGTCACATGTACTTAATTACTGCAATTTAAGGAATATTTGGCAGACTTATTTTCAGATTATGAAAATGTGTCTTATTGTGAAGTGAGGTGGTTGAGTAAAGGTAAAAGGTTAAAATGATTTATGATCTGAGATAAGACAGCAGATTTTATGGTCATAAAAGGAAAAACAATTAACCAAGTAAGAGATGATGAGTGGGTGTTTGATTTAGCATTCATTGTAGATGTCACTGGATACCTAAATGAAAATCCTAAATTGCAAAAACCAGGACAATTGATTCATGAACTGTATGGACATGTCAGTGTTTTTTGTAATAAACTAAAATTGTTGGAAAGTCAGATAAGAGCTAAAAATTGTTACCATTTTCCTATTCTAGCAACTCATAAAAGTATCCATTATATATATATGATGGAAATGAACTGAAGGCATTAATAGAGCAATTTGATACAAGGTTCACTGACTTCCAAAATAAATACTCCATATTCATTATATTTTCTCATCAGATGGATACTGATATAAATAATGTGCCAGAAAATTTACAGATGGAACTTATTGAGGTTCAAGCAGATTTAGTGCAAAAATTACAGTTTAATAACATTGCTTTGATGGATTTTTATAAACATTTGGTGGAAGAAAAATATAGAAATGTAGTGCCTTTTCAAAAAAAAATTGTCTTTTTGGCAGCACATATATGTGTGAACAGTTTTTTCTAGAATGAAATTTAATAAATCAAAAATTCGGAGAATAATAACAGCCAAAAACCTTGAAAATTCTATGTGATTGTTCTTAAGCAGTATTCCCATCAACATTGATAGGTTCATTGTTGAAGTACAAGACTAATCCTCACATTAAATTGTTACATCATTATTATAAAATTTATGTAGCCCTTTATCATTCACTATTATATTGTACTATTTAATTATTTGGTCCGGCCCTTGACTTGAAGACAGAAAGATAATTTGGCCCATGAACAAGGAAAGGTTGCCCATGCCTGCTATATATCATTGCTGGGTCACAGAAATATATGTCTAGACACCAGTTTGAAATGTCTGATTTATTACATAGTTTATAATCTCTGTTGCAATTTTATGTCTAAAATTTATAAGTGCAAAGAGATAAAATGTATTTAGTAACACATTTTTCAAGCATATAAACATGTACATATTTATAAATATTTTTAAGTTACCATTTTATTTTTTCCTTACAGACTGTCAATATATCTTAGTAATTTTGTAAAATGAATTTATAATTGTTATTTTATTTTAATTCCTTTCTAACAACATTTAATTTCTGATTTACAAAAAGTCATTTATTTTGTTTTTAACTATTATATTTAGTCATACTTTTTACATCCACTTGATAACTTTTATAATATTTTCTACATATCTACAAAAATATTTTCAAAAATAATCAGTCAGAATAGACAGGGAAATCGTAATAATTTGACTATATGTTTATTGTTTATTACTGTTTAAAACTTTTTTACTCTAAGTCTATTCTTTCTTTTTCTTAATTTATTGTGGGATAAACAAAACTCTATATATTTATCTGACTTAAATGGGTTACACTACCCTTCCCTCCTAAAACATCTCCCATCCTAGTACTACCTGTTCCCCCTTTAATTCATCTCCTGCTCTGTTTACTGTCTTTAGTTATAAAATTATTTGCCACTCAGCTAAAAATTTTTTTTAGCAAAAACTTAACTATTTTCCTAAATGAAATGAAACAAATTTATTCTTTTTACCTCTGTTTGTTTTTATGTTTTTTTTTATTAAAAAATGTTTATTCATGAGTTTACATTGATACTAATTAGATTAGCATAGATATAATGATACATAAACATATGTGATCTTGTACATAATATTAAAAACTAAAAGGGAGGCATGAGTATTCACTCATTTGTCTAAGAAGGAGCATTTGTGCCATGTCTCCCAATGTAGCTTATGAAGAGCCAAAAGTCTATGTCCTTATATTTTATTTAACTCTTTAATATAGACATGACAGCCACTGAGATTTGTCCTAGTGAAGTGCAGCTTGCACATTCTTTGCCAAATAACAAACATTAGAAAGGTGGCTAGACTGATGATAGAAAAAGTTTCATTGCTAATAGCTCCCGTTATGGACAATACATCACTATTCTCAGGTGATACACTGTTTACAATCAGGGGACCTAAGTGTCCAAGAAAAGGACAGGAGTAAAATAAATGATTATTTATTTCATCATCAGTCTTGCATAATGCAACTGAGGATCAAGCCTTGCAAATCCCCTCCTCCATACCAAGAAATGATTTTTGGGCAAGGAGGAGAGATTAAACATGAGAAGAAAGTACACATTCTTGGGTTAAAATACTCAATTTTTGGACTTTTTGATTATTTGCTTATTATTGATACCAAGTTCAGATTGGGGCATGTTTTGATTGGGATATATGAGTTTGTATACATCCCAATAAGATTTATTGTTTTGAATAGTTTGTACAGTGATACCATACAGTCCATCGACATGCTGAATCATATCACTGATTCATTTACTTGTACATGGCAGGGGTGTGTTAGTGGGCTCAAATGGGAATTTTATGTTGGCTGTAGATAGACCTAGGTAAATTGCATGTAATACACTGATTACTCTTTGCATGTAGAAGATGATCACATAATACAGGCCCAGTCCATTTAACTCTCTGAACCTATGAATTTTGGCCATATTAATTGCAACACACTTGCCTTTCCAGAAGCTCAAAGAATTCATCAGTAGGAAATGAAAACAGGTTGCAGCTGTTATTGTTGGTGGTTAAAATTAATGTATTTTCACTATGGTAGGTCAAAAATGAATTATAGAGAATTGGTGGTATTCTGGAGTTGAAATCCTGGCCGATGGCCTGATAATTATCTAGGTCTATATTGCGATTGTCTTGATTCAGGAATGACCCATTGATTTTCGCAGTTCTGTAGTCATCTTCCTCATTAAGATCTAAAATAATGTATGGAGAGGAGTGATCTTCTATTCTTTGCTTCTGATTGTTATTTCTACCTATCCCCATTGCAGCAGCATAGCTCTGCTCATTTCTCTAATTTGAAAGGTTTATCTTGCTTTAAGAATAAAAGTCATTATAAGAAGCCTAAGCAACTGTAGAGTAATCATTGATTTGAAGATTTGTAGTTATTTGAGTTAGATTGTAGGCTCGGAAAGTCACAATCCATCAGATTTTGTTGATCACATGTCAATGCTAGATAACTTGCATTTTGTTAAGGTTATGAGTATTGTTGTATGTTGAGTGTCTGAATTCTGATTAATAACTTGTTTTGGGAAAATTAATATGACTTGATTTAGTATGATGAGTTGTATTGCTATTTAGTTTTGCATTATTTTGTTTTAAATTGTGTTTAAAATCATTGTTCTGAACATGAAACACAACGTTGCACTGTTGATCAGCTACTTCCTGTTGAGCGCCCTCTTTGTTTTTAACATTTGTGGTTCTTTTATTTTTATCTTTAACTGTTTGAGTTTTCCTTCGAAACAAGTTATTACTAGTATTGTTTTGTTCATTTTGGGAGATTTTATCATTACTTTGCTCAATCAAACTTGAATTAGACTTATTTAATACAGATTTGGTATTTTCTTTAAGATTTTTTGAATTTACATTCGTCAAAGCTGTACTGGTCTTTTGCTTTTAGAAGTAACTTGCTTTGATGAAGCAGAAAATTTTCTTTTTGTTTCTGAATGCTTGTTTGGGGTTTCTTGTTGCTGTTTGTCATATCTTGAAAGGCGTTTATCAGTTTTGAATCATTAAATTCAATCTTATTATCCTTTTGCTGTGAGGTTAATTTAGGTCTACTAGCACTTTGCTTAATATTGAAACTACTTTGAGAAGCCATAGTTGAGTTAATGCTGCTATTTTCCTTGTCCAGGATGTCAAAACTCTTGTTCATTCTACTATTTAAATAAATATTTGAATAAAAATCAGCCTACCTTCACCTCTATCACACCCAACTTGAAACCGCATACAGCATACACCATATGTGTTTAAACTTTAAACACAGAAAAATGCATACAAAATTAAATGTTTTTTAATAATGAACAAATATAATGCAAGTGGTAACACATCCTAAGTGCATATGGCTATTACTTTCTTTATATGGAATGAATACTTTGCAATACCTTCAATTTTAAACTAGTTTTCATTGTTACTTGAACTGAATCCAAAATTGATTTTAGAAGATTTATAATAAACTTTAATAATTTATACATAAACTATCGATAGGATTGGTATTTTCTATTTCAAATAAATTAAAATATCATTTACGAGACCATCAAATTAGAGAGACTTAAATATGTTAAGAAAATATTATTTTAATGAAATGATAGATGCTTGTTTATTCGGATCTCTTAATTACTTTATATATAAGACATATTTTGCAGGTTCATCCGTGCTAAAAAATTTAAATATTGATATCAATATTTAAATTTTTTAACACGGATGAACCCACAACATATGACTTTTATATATGCAACCCGTGAAAATCTTCGCATCAACACACACACACATATATATATATATATATATATATATTTCAAACAGATTCTGATTCGTTTGCACTTGTTCAAGAAGGCTATAATATCCGCTTGTATTTAAACAACGTGAATGCAACATTTAGAAATATTACTTGGTCTGCAACATTATTTGCATTTAATTTAAAGCCTATGACATTGCACAACTCATATAATGGTCATTATACTAGGGAGGATGTATTCAGAAACAGATTAATAGCAACAAGAGATAGCAGGCATATATATTTAGTCATAAAAAGATTCTTTGATGTTCATGAAGGGATTTATTTTGTAAAAGGAGATGATGTACATTTGGCTAAAATAGAAATACAGAGCAGCCATAAAAAACGTAAGTATGACAAAACTTTTTCTTATATATATATATATAGACATAGATTTTTTGATATATATAGACATAGATTAGTAAAAAAAATGATGTAATAATTGTAGGTGCACAAATTGTAAAGATTTGTACTTTATGTAATTAATCATTGTTTCCTCTTTTAGATTCTAAATATTCGAATTGTCAAATAAAGTTTCGAAAATATAAAAAAATATGAAAGACGTTTGTATAGAATAATAAGAGTCTAATAATTCAAATCAGCATTGTTAACTTTATATTAATAAAAAAGTACATTCTTGCAATTATAATTTTCTATCTTGTTGATTAATCTTCTCAATCTATATAACGACATTATTCCAACTTATAATATGATGGGTCACAAATAAAATAAAATAGAGAATATAAGTAGAGCATGAACACAGCATAAGTACATGAGTAGAGCATGAATAGGAGACGTTAACCTCCACATCAACCATAGAATAAAACACTACATTAAACACAAATCTATAGGTGATCACAAGAAGTGTTTTGACTGGCATGATCATAAACAGTTATAGGAGAGGTCACAGTGTACTACCAACTTTACATAACCTTAAATTCTCTATAAGTTGATATTACACAAAGCATTCGGATTAAACTAACTTTAATACATGAGTGAGAATAATGTTAAAAGACATTTAATTTGCAGCTGCTCTAAGTGGTTTATATTCAGGATAAGGTCTATTTAGTGAATGATTATGAAATTAACATTATGAAATGAATGATACATAAATAAAGAAAAAATTAAAAGAGTAATAAAGAACAATAATAATTGACTGTTGTGTATGAATAATGGATAGGATTAAGGATGAGCAGGATAAATAGTGAATATTTTAAGGTAAGGAATAGTTCATGTAACGAAATGGGGATGAATGAAGAGTGAATAAATTATGCTGGGATAATAAAAAAGATGATGAAATTAAAAATAAACGAAAATATGGATGAATTATGATGATAATGTTGGTGATGATAAATAGAAACCTGAAATTTTAATTGGATATTATTAAAATAAAAGCAAGAAATCTATGTTTAAATAATTAAAGAAGGTTTATATCTTTGGAATTTTAATTAATTATTAAGAATAAAAATGAAAATAAAAGTCTAAGATAATGCATACCAAATAAATTAAGAAATAAATCTGACAAACAAAATCAATGCTTAGAATTAGTATTCAATAATGTAATTTCTCAGAGTTCATATAATTCTAAATTTCAGTACTTTTATAATATATATATAATTCTTTGTAAAACAATACAAAAATTAATACAGTAAATAATATTTTAAAAACAAATATCTACTATAATTTAATAGAAGTACTTTCGACTATCTAATATAAAAATTAATGAATTGTGGGAAAATTGATGTATGACGTAATTGTTTTTGTAGACATTTATAACTTTTTTTGTAACTGAATTTGAATATAGTTGATAGGACTACTTAGATAGTCGAAAGTACTTCTATTAAATTATAGTAGGTATTTGTTTTTAAAATATTATTTACTGTATTAATTATTGTATTGTTTTACGAAGAATTACATATATTTGTTTATAATTGGAATACACACATTGTTACTAATATATATATATACATATATATATAATGTGTGTGTGTAATAAATTAAGTTTGATATCTGTATTTTCTACAATATATGTAATATACAAATCAATATATTGTAACCTTCACCCAAATCGCTGTGATATAAATGAATCATACCACACGTTTTAAGCATCATAATCGCAACTGTAACCTAGCTTCCGGATCTAACTGGTCACCAACAACTCATACCACACATTTTAGTGATTAAATTCTCTTATGCAACCTATCGTACTCTCATCAAGAATATGAGCATAAAGACATGAAAATGTAATACTAACGAAATGTTTCCTGGATTAAATAAAACTAGCATGAAACTGTTGATCTAAAGAAGATCACAACGCGACTAATAAAGATAATAACTTCTGGTCAAACCAGCCCTGAAATCCACACAAACAAAATGAGATGAGTTAAATTTGATATTCAGCAAACTAATAATTATATCTCTGGAATGATTACAAAATTAAACCTATAAATGAAATAATGAGTAAATTATGATGTAAATGACTAAATGGATGATGGAAAGAAGTAATAATTAAATAGTGGAATGAAATGAGTATAAGAATGAAGAGAAAGATGTAAGAGAATAAGGAATGATTGAGATGATGATAGAATAAGAGTTAATGAATAGTTGAGATGATAAAAGAAAAGTTAATGTATGATTAATCAATTATGGTAAAAAGTTAATGTCAAATGAGAATGAATAACTAAAAGAACAATCAAGATGAAATTGAAGAACAATGTTAATGATGGAGACTAAAATCTTAAACTATAAACTAATATGGTATTAAATGGTAAAAAAAAAATAAGCTAAATAAAAATAGGGATTTCAAGCTTGACACAAACAGAATATTTATCATGAAGTTAAAACAAACTATACATTTTATGCCAAAATAAGTAATTTACATATTAAAGCTTAGCTAACTTTTATAAAACAGTGAAAGTAATCTATTTTAAGTTCAACTATAATAATTAACTAGATATAAACTTTATTACAAACTTAAATTCTATCTTGAAGCTTAACAACTAATTCTTCTCAGCGTTTAAACACTGTAAATTGTTATACAACATATATTTGGGTCAGTAAGAGGGATTTTACCACCACCCAAACATAATGCACAAAACAGCTCTCAATATAAACTCAAATTAAGAACTATATTTAGCAGTTACACATAAACTTTATTAACTAACATAAACTTTAAAATTTATGACTGGGAATGACTTTTTAATAATTAAAATCAATAACTTACCAAATTCCTTTTCTTAAATAATTATAAACCATGTGATCAAGATCAGTGAATGATAGCTCTGCGGATTTAAATAAATCAATCAAATCAATATTATAGTTATCTTTTAATCTATTACTTAAAATAATCTGTACTCTAAGTTATTAACATTTTGATTATTGTGTGAGAATGCATTAGATATACCAATAAATTATAAGGCTTACCAACATTATTATGATATAGCACAATATAGTGAATAGTGCTATATTGGTTGATAATGATTTCAATTTATAATCTTCTGATAGGTTGATAGCAATAACAATAATAGTGGATATATATGGTAATTAGCAATAAGATTACATGTAACTAAATAAAATTTTAAACACAACAAACTTTATTTATAATATGTACAAATTTTTAATTCACAGATATGTCATGAAATAAAACTAATATGTTAAAATAATTTATGGATGGGACAAATACTTAGTATCCCATTGACCATATACTCAGCTATTGATACAACCTACTTAGAAAATAATATTCAAAATATCATTTGTTACTCTTTGGCATATTTTTAAGAATAAGATACTAAAACGTATTTAAGCTGACTAGCACTTAAATTTATAACTAGCAGTATACTTAGAATTTTAGGATATGCACCAAGTATAAATTTAGAATTCAGAAATTTTTTTAAAGTATTGCATTCTCCTAAAACCCTTTCTTTTGTTAGAATATGATAAGGGCAATTATCATATTCTGTGCAATTATTAACTTATTTAAATTTAAAATGAATAAGTTTAGTGCATTAAATGAAGAATAGACATTAAAAGTCAAATACACATAGATCTCATTAAGCATTACCTATGTCCACAGCTCAACCCCTAAATATGTAACTGATCTTAAATTCTATTGTCACATCATTATTTGATGAAGGTGAATCCACACTACCAATGTGCACCTCTTACTTGTACATCTAAAATTTTCCACAATCATTAATAGATTTGGGTTAGATCTGTCTATAACTGATGATGATCCTACAACATCATAAACACTATTTCAATTAAGAAAACACTATGCTAGATGAGTGTTTCTAAATCTAATATTACTTTATACTTGCTATATGATTTGGACCTATTATGCTTCACCATACACGGTGGAAAAACTAACTCTATATCATCATGACAAATTTAACACTAAAAAGGGAGGCTTTATAAAAACAACATGACAGTTATATAATAATATGGTTAATTCTAATACCTCTCTATGGGAATACATGTGTGGGATCTGCCTCATCACAAAAACATATAGAATTCAAATCATGGATATCCTTTCTAGGATTATTTATGCTTATAAGCATTAATTAGTACTTAGCCTCTACCAATTTTCCTCTCATGAAATTAGCCCTAGGTGACACTCCATCAGCCTATGCTCCACATAAATATTAATCTATTGGATGCCATTTTATTGGAACATTCCATTAACTAAAAACTGTCACTAGTCATTCTCAAATTATAGCAAGATAAAACAATACCAACAATAATAGTGGAAATATACATATTCCAATTCACACTGCAGAACCATTAATGTATCAACAGACCCACCAAAATATACATTACCATATGATCATTAATCATTTAAAATGACAAATATCCTTTTATTAGAGAGAGCACAACATATTCAAGCAATAAGGATCAAACCAGCATTTGTATTCAAAGTGGTCAAGTTCATTTCTATAGAAAATTACAAAATGAAAAAGGTTTATATCAAATTTTCTTTTATATAAGAAAATAATCCGGTCATTCCCATATATATATATATATATATGATAAAATGTCTGTATATTTACCTCTTTAATAATATACATTAAAATTGGTTTTAAAATATGGGAGAAGTAAATATTTTTATCACTCTCTAGATAAACGATATATATAATTCCTGGTTTTCCCTTAACTAAAAACAAAATATAAATATACATAAAATAGATATATATCTTTTACACATTTTTTTTCTTTAACTCAATATATATTTTTCATGCCACAGAAAAACACATGTTTTAAAAACAAAATTTCCAAGTAACCTATTATGTAAGTAATATACATAACACAGCAGTTATATAAACAAAATAAATGTACATTTTTATCCATTAAATTTTTATCTTATTTGTTCAAGTTATTCCATTGTTGTAAGTTAAAATAAGAATTAATATTGTGATTAGCAAACATTCCAGATAACGCATATATATTTTATTCTCCTGTTGGGTGTGGAATGAGCAATATTTAACACTTATCCAAAAGCAAAAATTATTTGGTGGTTTCAGTATTGATAGTTAACACGGCAATTAAAATTCGCACTTCCAATTGTAGCAGATTTAAAAAGATAAGCTATCTACTTTTCTGTAGATAATTTTCCTGAATAATTCTTTAGGTTATGGGAATCTTCAAAACAAACTTTTTAAAATCTTTATTGATTTATTCTGTAAGTGTTTCAAATGAAGTATAACAAGAATCATTTATTACATTTAAAATCAAGATAATTTTTCCTTGAAAAATTAGTGGAATTTTATTACACTTAGCATATTTATCTTTTCTTTTAAAACTCTTTAATTTTATTCTTCCCTGCATATATGTGTAGCAATGTTTAAACAGTCGGAATATATTCTAATATTATAAAACATTACTATAACGATGTATATTTCTCAATAAAACTTTAAAGGTAAATATTTATTTCATTCCATTCTTATCGGCAAAGTATGATGTGATTTTCAATATTAGAAAGAATCTATCCAATTATCACTATGACATCTTTAGCATTTTAATTAATTGGTAATTAATTATCTTTTTCATTACATAGGTTCCCACTATAAAAATCATCAGACAATAGAGAATAGATAATAAAATCATGCAATTATTTTTTTTAACTTTACTTTATTAAAAGTTAGATGATTCCGAAATGACTTTTAATTTATTTATTATATATATCATAACACTTGTTTTTAATATTATTTTGAATCATTATTTTTTTTTTTTTGATATTTTAATTTACAACCACAATCTTGTTCTGCTGAATCATAGAAATGGTGCAAAATTCAAACATAATCAACTTTTTAATTTATGTATAAATAATTTGTGCATTATTTTTAAAGATAAAAGTTTACATGTATAAATAAAGTAAAAGTAAACAATTACTTTCTCTTGAATTTTCCTGGGTTTAAAACAAGATTTATGAGAGACAGTTAGGATGCATAAGGTTTCCATTCCTCAGGTATAACTTTTTAGAACTATCAATCAATAGAAGAATGGTGTTTAAATGACTGCAAGGTGTTTAGATTTTCTATTCCAACATTTATAGATAGCCAGATATTATTATTTCATTGAATTAGATTTCAGAATTTTCTGATATTTAGTTTTTTTTCCTTATTTTAGATCAGACTGGAAATCTGTGGTTGCTTGGTTCTTGTTTTTCTTAGTCAACTCCCCCATACAGCTAGGTTAGACAATATATAGCTTATTTTTCTGATGCATTGTGGGAGTGAATTGACCAATAATTTTGGTATGCATAATTAGTATTACCCCTTCTGGCTTCATTTATAATAACTATCCATTATTATTTAAGACAGCTTTAGATATACTACATAAAAAATATGCTTAAGTAATTTACTGTAATGATTTATTTTACAAGATTTATAAATTTGATTTAATTGTTTATTTATTTTATTATTGCTATTCAACAACAATAAAATAGCAATATATTTATCTCCCAAATAATAACCATACTTTTAAATTGTTATTTTAGTCTAGTCAGATCCTAGACTGGGTTTGAAATCTTATCTCCACTCAAGCAAATTTCCCAATGCATTCAAAACAATCTTTATTGAAAGCCACTTATTAAGATTTTAATGCCAAATATATTATCATTTAAAATTTTGGATTATTTAATCCAGGGACCTAAATAAAAGGTCACAATATATATATTATAACGGAAATGGTTACTCGTACGGTTGAGTAATTATTTGTACTTTCAACTATATTTATTTTGATTATTTTATTCTACATTATACATAATTTATTATACTTTAATTCTTTCTCTGACTTTGATTCTTTATCCATTTATTGTTTTCAACTTAGATTCTTTATTATCTTATTCATTATTTTAACCAACGCCATTACAATACAAGCAGAGAGCTAATACAGATACAAATTTAACTTCATATCTATACCCTTGACTGAACCCCAAGGCAATACGTACGTATTATCTTGGCGTTATTTTTCCCAGCCAAAACTCTCGGCTGTTAAACAGAGCAAACTATTTCAAAGAAACTTAGCGAATGTCCAGCGCTTGCTATTTATTTTTTAGAATTGGGATTCCGCACAAACAAGCAGCACATGAATATCTTAAACAAATCAGTATGCCCCTTTAATCACTACTTACAGTTTCCCCCCTGTCATAGCTTGGTGATAGGAGAATAAAGCAAGGATACGAAATTTAATGACAAATATGTTTAATAATAAAATTCACACTTTATATACAAAATTACATAATAATAATAAACACACACTCATAAATACATGGCTATGATAAATATATGAAAATAGATCAGATATAAAAGTTCTTAAAGTCCTGTTGATAGAGTTCTATTTTTATCAAATCATTAATTTTATATTTAGTTATGAATAGTAGACAAATGAAAATGCATGCATGCTTTTACCTAGGCTTTGCTGTAATTGTCCCATGGGTATTTCTTCTGAGCACTCTTGATTAACTTCCTCAGTTTGTGGGGTTATTTCATTCCAGGTTTTGCTTGTTGATTCCTTCGGTTCTCCATTAACTCCCTCAGTTTGTGGGATTATTTCCATCCAGTTTGCTGGTTGATTCTTTAGGTTGAGTTTCAATTGACAGCTACAGAAGCGGCAGTCCCTCTAGCAGGTCTGGCAAAGATCTTACATTGCGAGTCAGTGATGAGACGGCTTGAATCCGAACCCACGTTCCTTTAACACCACTAGCCACACACTTCTCCCATTTTCTTTTAGCTGTTGCTTCTCTAAAGTCTCTACTAGCAGTGCCAGACAAAAATTGTAATTTTCTTAATCTCATTCTTTTGTTCATTGTTTTTAAAATTTTTTAATTACGACTTAGATTTCCAACCAATTCTTATCATTATGTTTCTTTATTTAATTAGTGGCCGGAACGTAAGTCCCAATTAATTTAACAGATCAGGCAAAGATCTTCCGTTGATAACATTTCTTTGTCCATGGAATTTAATTTGTCCAACAGACTTTCACACTTATGGCCATATTGTTTCTTTTTTTATATATCACATATTATATTTATTTTATTTAAAGATTACAATTCATTCATTTTTTTCACATTTATGATTTACATTTATTTTAATTTGTTATAATATATATTTTTTTTTAATGAGAGAGAAGACACACATTTCTTTATACTTCCTTTTCCCCTCTCCCACAATAAACAAAATAACTTTCTAGCATTTGACTTACAAGAGAGAAAGAGTCGCATTTCTTTATTTATGCAGCCCCCCTCCCCTTCTCTTACTATTACAAAATCCACAGTAATTTTGACATTAGAATTTCAATTTTTTTTTCTTTTCCTTCCTTTTTTTTAAAAAAAAAATTTATTAGCTAATTTATTTCACCTTTATTACTTTCTAATTTTATTAATAAATATATATGTGTGTCGACGACTTTACATGGTCATCACATTACACTCCGCCCGTTTTTGAGAATTAAAATCGGGTCAAATCTTATTCTGAGATGAGAGCCTATTTTAATTCTTTGCTTTCAACTCTTACTTCTGCTTTTATTACATACTTTCCCACTCGGTCATGACGAGTGATAATGATGATGAGGATGACTGCAGAGAGACAGCTAGGTAAAGCTACACAATTCTTTCCAATCGATTTTGGCTGATCAACCAATTTAATCTCAACGCATACGAGACCATGGCATAACTTAACTCTATCAAAAAAAACATAACAGGGGTTTAAAGCGTGTGAACAGCAGGATGTTTCTACTGCCTGTTCATCTTGCGCAAACAACAAATTCTTATTCTTTATTTATTTATTTATTTTATTCGAGGCATTAATTCTTATTTCTTCATTTATTTATTTTGAGACACTAATTCTTATTATATTGGGACACTAATTCTTATTATATAATGAGTCCAGGATTCTTACTGGTGCTTCATTTAAGAGTTTAACCACCGAGAGCCATGATAATCTAAAGTGCGAAGAGATGGCTGAATCAAGCTCAAAATATGACCCAACATAATGCATACACACACATATATGCCTCAATCTGCAACTTCATACACCTATCAGTGATATCTGTCATTTAAGCATTATCACTGTTGTTCATTTATTTTATTTTATTAATTATTAAATGGCTCTTTAATGAGCCTAAACGATTCTTATTTTATTTTTACTTTTATTTATTTGTCAATTATATCTGCATTTATTACTGACAGATTGTGATATGAATAAACTATTTATAGATTTTTTTTTTTTTGTTATTACTTTTATTTACATTGTCTTGTTGTGCTTGACTGCACATAAATACTCATTAAGTCTATCATACACATGAAAAAAAAGTCTATCATTAATTTCACTCCGTGAATACTATCCTTTTTTTTGTTGTTGTTTATTATAGTGACTTTAATTATTTGTCGTGAGACGATTTGTCCCACCTGTCATACGTTTAAAAAAAAAATTTTATTTTTCATGATCCCATTACGTTATCGTTTGATCGAACCGACCTATCCGTCCATTTACTTTCTTTGAGATTAGTTTTTGTCTGGAGGTTTCTTATAATTTTTTCTACTATATTTATATCCACTTGTGCTGGGACCTGGAACACGGTTTCGATGTCCTCTAGAGTCGGCTTGCTCATATGGATGATTGAGATCTGAACTCCTTCTGGTCTGTTCGGACATTTCAGCCCTTTCAGATCTATCAGGAAATGCCTGGCTTCCTTTCCAATAATCATGATGAGGATTGTATTGCATTCTTCTGATGTGTGGATCATTGGGCTGGGGTTTAAATCCCCGATCCTCTGCCTTGTAATTAGGCCTAGTGCTGTCAAACGCATTTAGCGACTCAGTAACCTGTCCGACAGTCTTTCCTTCTGGGCCTATAAGCATTTGCTCCGCATTGTTACTTTCACTATTTATTTGCAAGCACTTGCTCACGCTTTCTTGCTCTTTACTGTCAGCTCTTATTATCTCTGTTATATTTTCTATTTTATTCTCACCCCTTTCTACTCTCACTTCTATCCTCTCAACTATGTTCACTAACTGAGTTACCTCTAGTTGTATGCTTTCTATAACCTTTCTGTTTTCATTTTTTATTTCTTCAATTTCCTCCCCTTGCTCTATTTTTTCCAGTAGTTCCTCCTGGTGATCCAGCCTTTCATTTGCAACCTTCATTTGGTCTGAGGTTTGTTCACATTTTCCCTTCACTTCTTCAATTTTTTGGCTAAAATCCTTACTGTGTCGTTTGCCCAACTCTTCTATCTTCCTACTATTTCTTTCACCTATTTCCCTCATTTCCATAAACAACCTTTGCTGGCCTTCCATTAATTTCGTGAACATATCCATTATATTATAGCTTTCTATTTTAATTTTATCATCAACCACTGTCTCCATTCCCTTTCTAATTTCTATATCTCCGTCACTACCTATTTCTCCAGACAGTTCCATTAGTTCTTCGGAGGGTTTTCCTATTTCACCCACTAGAGTATCCATTGTTATTTTTGATCTGGTGTGCATCAAATTTATTTAACACACACACTAATTAATTACTTATATTTTATTCTACAGCTTTACTATCTAACCTTATCCTTATAGGATTATATTACTTTACTAACTTTATATTTCACGGACACTATGTACGTTTGTTCGGCTCTCCCCGTCTCACTCACTAATCATCACTCACCCATGCCTGCCTTCAAGACCCCTCCGCAACTGTCTCCAATTTACAACCTAACTTCCCACATTGAATCACGTTCTCTTTCTCTCCTTTTACCCTCTAATATTTATTTTATTTCTTGCTTTGTCTACCACCAAGCTATTTTTTGACTTGTTTATTAATTATTGCATCAACTATTAATTTTGTTATATTCAAATTCAAATGGGCTGAAATTGTAAACGTGAAAATATCCCGGACTCTGGCCCCCAATTATAACGGAAATGGTTACTCGTACGGTTGAGTAATTATTTGTACTTTCAACTATATTTATTTCGATTATTTTATTCTACATTATACTTAATTTATTATACTTTAATTCTTTCTCCGACTTAGATTTTTTATCCATTTATTGTTTTAACTTAGATTCTTTATTATCTTATTCATTATTTTAACCAACACCGTTACAATACAAGCAGAGATCTAATACAGATACAAATTTAACTTCATATCTATACCCTTGACTGAACCCCAAGGCAATACGTACGTATTATCTTGGCATTATTTTTCCCAGCCAAAAACTCTCGGCTGCTGAACAGAGCAAACTATTTCAAAGAAACTTAGCGAATGTCCAGCGCTTGCTATTTATTTTTTAGAATTGGGATTCCACATGAACAAGCAGCACATGAATATCTTAAACAAATCAGTATGCCCCTTTAATCACTACTTACAGTTTCCCCCCTGTCGTAGCTTGGTGATAGGAGAATAAAGCAAGGATACGAAATTTAATGACAAATATGTTTAATAATAAAATTCACACTTTATATACAAAATTACATAATAATAATAAACACACACTCATAAATACATGGCTATGATAAATATATGAAAATAGATCAGATATAAAAGTTCTTAAAGTCCTGTTGATAGAGTTCTATTTTTATCGAATCATTAATTTTATATTTAGTTATGAATAGTAGACAAATGAAAATGCACGCATGCTTTTACCTAGGCTTTGCTGTAATTGTCCCATGGGTATTTCTTCCGAGCGCTCTTGATTAACTTCCTCAGTTTGTGGGGTCATTTCATTCCAGGTTTTGCTTGTTGATTCCTTCGGTTCTCCATTAATTCCCTCAGTTTGTGGGGTTATTTTCATCCAGTTTGCTGGCTGATTCTTTAGGTTGAGTTTCAATTGACAGCTACAGAAGCGGCGGTCCCTCTAGCAGGTCAGGCAAAGATCTTACATTGCGAGTCAGTGATGAGACGGCTTGAATCCGAACCCACGTTCCTTTAACACCACTAGCCACACACTTCTTCCATTTTCTTTTAGCTGTTGCTTCTCTAAAGTCTCTACTAGCAATGCCAGACAAAAATTGTAATTTTCTTAATCTCATTCTTTTGTTCATTGTTTTTAAATTTTTTTAATTAAGACTTATATTTCCAACCAATTCTTATCATTATGTTTCTTTATTTAATTAGTGGCCGGAATGTAAGTCCCAATTAATTTAACAGATGAGGCAAATATCTTCCATTGATAACATTTCTTTGTCCGTGGAATTTAATTTGTCCAACAGACTTTCACACCTATGGCCATATTGTTTCTTTTTTTATATATCACATATTACATTTATTTTATTTAAAGTTTACAATTCATTCATTTTTTTCACATTTACGTTTTACATTTATTTTAATTTGTTATAATATTTTTTTTTTTTAATGAGAGAGAAGACATGCATTTCTTTATGCTTCCTTTTCCCCTCTCCCACAATAAACAAAATAACTTTCTAGCATTTGACTTACAAGAGAGAAAGAGTCGCATTTCTTTATTTATGCAGCCCCCCTCCCCTTCTCTTACTATTATAAAATCCACAGTAATTTTGACATTAGAATTTCAATTTTTTTTTCTTTTCCTTCCTTTTTTTTTTTAAAAAAAAAATTTATTAGCTAATTTATTTCACCTTTATTACTTTCTAATTTTATTAATAAATATGTGTGTCAACGACTTTATATCAAAATACAGTAAAATTTACATAAATTATATTTTTAGAAGTACTTTTGACTATACATTTTGTAGTCTTTATCAACTATATAACATTGAATAATTAAAATGAGACAACTTTTAACAATATCCATAGTTCAATTCAGATTTCCCACAATTCTGCTATCTTCACATCTGATGACTGGCGATTCATCAACATTTGACAATTTTTTGAAATCAACATAGCCTCTTTTATTTTACATTTATTATGACAACTTTCAATTTAAATAATTTTCATATTTTTATAATCAAATTTAAATTCATGTTGACAATATTTATTATGATCAAATATAACAGATGGTGACATCTATTCCAGATTGTTTCTTTTTTTGAATTCTATTATAGAAAAGCATATGCTCTTTTATTCTCTTCTCAAATGTACACTTAGATTCATGGATGTATTGTAAGTCACATCCACATATCAATCTATATATAATAAAATTTTGATTAAACTTTGAATTTTAAAGTTGTTAAGTAATCTATTTATATTATTTGTTGAGAAAAAAGCAATATGATACAAACCATTATAAATTCTCCTAATAAACTTGACCTGTTCATCTGATATAAATAGTATTGAAATCCATTTCATTTTGATATTATTTTTATTTTTAATTTTATTATATTGTTGATTCCTTTTAAATTTTTTAATAATATTAATAATAGCATTTTTATAATAATCAATTTTCAACAAGTCATTCACAAATAAATGTACATTTTTTATTTTATCACTAGATATAAATAAACCTTCATCATCTATTATATTTGATCAAAATAAATCTTGTCAACATGGATTTCAATTTGATTATAAAAATATGAAAATTATTCAAATTGAACGTTGTCATAATAAATGTAAAATAAAAGAGGCTATGTTGATTTCAAGTAATTGACAAATGTTAATGAATCACCAGTCATCAAATGTTAAGATAACTGAATTGTGGGAAATCTGAATTGAACTATGCGTCTTGTTAAAAGTTGTCTCGTTTTAATTATTCAATGTTATATAGTTGATAAAGACTACAAAATGTATAGTCAAAAGTACTTCTAAAAATAATATAATTTATGTAAATTTTACTGTATATATATATATCTGGATCAGTAATAATGGATTTTACTACTATCCAAATATACCAAATTAAGATGACATATTACATAGATAGATTTATTAATTAATATGTAAATACTTTTCTGATAATAATAAAGACAAACTCTAAATCTTATAATAAATCAACAAATCCATGACAATAAAGTAAATATACTAATCATATTAATCATTAAATGTCTTAAAATCTTTTAATCACAATTGTAACAATAACTGTATGACAATTTTAATATAATATATGAATAATTTAGATTTGTCCACAATGAACAATGTGACCAAGTTCAGTGGATGATGGTATCTGAAAACTTATTGAAATGTTATTCTCTAAAATTAAATATTTTACTTTTACTATATCATTTTAAATAGTATTTCTGAATAATAGCAGCAATATTTTACTTAATGAATATTATAATTTTATATACTTCTACATAAGAATTTAATAAGATTGATTGATAATATGCTGAACATATAATAAAACTAATAATACTAGGTGATGTCTATGATAATAGCAATGACAATAATGTGTGGATAGGGTTAAGCAATAACGTTACCTACAAACATAATACATTTCCAAAAACAAATTTTATTTACAATATTTAAACATTCCAAAATCAACATCAACATTAACTTAAAATTAATAGGTGAAAAAACTGAGGGAAATAAACATTTTGATAAGCCTCATATTGTGAATGCTGAACTACTTAAAGTTGAATCTCATTTTTCATCTCGCATCACCTTATTGTTTGCCATCTAATGATTTTTTTTTCAAAAGTTAACCTTGATAATGGCGGATGCTAGTCCATCGTAATATCAGTGTTTTATGGGAAATAATACATGGTACAGCCCAAAAAGTTATAATTCATACAACTGTAAGAACATTATATATATATACTCTAAGAAAAAAAAAATTTATTCAGAGAATTGAGATGTTTAATAGGCGTCCACGTTGTAGACAAATCTAACTAATAGAAAATTATCTTAATATAAATTACGAATTTCCTATATGTAAGTTTACGAAAGATGAAAGTGAATTTACGAAAGATGAATTTCTTCAGTATCAATTAATTATGCGATGCATCAATTATATGTATTCCAGTTTACTAAGTATAGATTAAATAATTTCTAATTACAATGTATAGATTAATATATTTCATATGTATAAATTAAATATATTCTCTTTCGTGTGACTGCATTGCAAGCCAATTGTAATTAAATAAAAATCAATTCTAACGCATGAAAAGTTATTCTTTATTTTGTTAACTTTATAAAAACTTATTAAATTAACATAAAATGCATTTTGCAATCTCTCGATTGGTCGTCCACATTGTATTTCAAATAGAACTAAAATGATTGGGAGAGTTTACCAGTATCACATATATTATTGGATAGTTTAAGCTAATTATAACTATATTCTAACCAATGAGAATTTTATTCAAATGGTCGCACATCCACGCTATGGATTGATTGAACTATATTCAAATCTATATGGCATTTAAACAGTTGCAGCTAAATTGTATGCCAATTATATCATTTTAAGGATGGTTCGATGGATGCTCCATCATTCCCAGCTAACACTATTTCTAAAGCCTACTGGGAATGATGATGATGGTACAGAACATCTATAATTTTAATTGCCAGGGTGCCAAATTGCAACTTTAATAAAATATAAAGGTTAAATCTTAATTCAATACTCTTAGTAATAATATTTCATGAATGGGTTAATACATAATCGATTTTGAGAACACTGAGAATGCATTAAATTGACAATATTAATATCTATAGGAATTCTAGGTTATTCTCTGTGCACTCCCATTCACTATGATTAAAGCTACAATTAAATTTTATTCTAATTATAGAGTTCTCTATATCCATCTCCACCTTCCTGATCCATCAACTTCATATCTATATGTCTATTACACTATTATTTATTTGACTATTAAAATTTACATTTTGCTAGCTCATTTCTTTCATTATAATCTCTTCTCAGGGTTTTTAGAATAATTAAGTGTGGAAATCGAATAAGCTGCGATAGATTATTGGTGATAAACACTCATCTCTTGATCGCCTCCAAGGTGATCTCGGTTGTCTTTAATGCAGTTTAATATCTATTTACATTAAAGCTCGGAATAATTTAAGCTTATTAAATCTTTTAGAAATACATTATAAACATACTCATGATTATAACAAAATTATAAAGAAGTGCGTCTAGAGAGGGGTTTGAATGCACCAGATGGGGAAAGGATTTTATACCCACCCCACTGCACTCACTATTACTCAATAACTACCTCTATTCACAGTTTACATTTTAACTATATTAAATTATTTAGTAATTTTAAACATCTGAAATTAACCATTCAACTAATCTTACCGGATATTATTTACGTACATAATAATTCAAATATTAATAATAATATATTGATGTATGATTGGATTGGAAATATCTAGATAATAATAATCCACAAAAACATTGAGTCATATGCAAATTTTATTTAAAACAAATAACAAATTTTATTTGACAAACTATTATTCAATACAGAAACATATACATTATATTTACACTTTCATTTTATCTTAAATATAATGAATACCAATTTCTTCCCGTGTTCAATGCTTTCTCTTTTATTACCGATCTGTTTTAGAACTAATTTCTCCCCTAACTGAATTTAATAATTTTATTTAGTGAATTTAAAATTAATATTCTTTCGCAAATTTCTTAATCTTATCCTATCATTCTGATCAAACATTCTTTTGCCCTAATCTTTACAACAGAGATATCTTAAGAATAGTGAGACTAAGTCATTGCAAATAAATTGTCATCTATATCAATCATCATCATTGTGCACACACTCTATACTCATGTTCTTATGACACAATAATATTTTAACAATATTATCTGTCCAGCGAAGTTTTCAGCTGGCTATATAAATATTTATTAAATAAATTTATATATATATATACGCATTGCTTAAGCCTACGCTTAAACATTCGTAAGTTTTATTTAACCCTTAATTTCACATTTATCAACTTTATTATTTTTGGCTCGAATGATAAATTAAATCTACAAAACAATATTCAAGTACACCAATCGCACATACATTAACTGCATTTATTCTGACATTAGATTGAGTTTGCAACCTTGTATCCGACACTTATAATAATGCTTATCATGGCTATTTCTCGTAAGGAATATCAAACATTAATATGAGGCAGGCAGTGACCCGAATAAGAGAGAACCTTTTCACTAAGGTTGAGATATGCTAGGATTTTTATTGCTAGTCATACAAAAACATAGGTATACCAATTACCTCTGGCCATCAAAATAAGAAACCTTCTTATGGTGTAGAAAATACTCAAGTGGGAAAACTCTTCCACTAGGTTCAAATACTTTATGAATATAGCATAAATATCTTAGTGAGCTAGACTTCACTGGCTTTGTGGAGACTTGTCTATCCACATACACACAGGTCGAAACATCAAATTATACAAGTAAAACTTTCACAACTTTAATATTCTTGCAAATTAGTGCACTGGAATATGAACCCATAAATTTTCCAAGCATTAATCAGCTTGTGTCTGGTCTTAAATCTATGACAACAATAATAATAAACAATAAGAAATGTGCATAAAATTCTCAAAACTATTTCCATGCACTTTTATAAGAAAATGATGATGTTGTAGCTCATTAGACAAGCAATTTATTTATAAGTTTAAGCATTTGACAATAACTTCTGATAACAATAATAATATCTCTAAGTGTTTTTTTTTTAAAAAAAATTATTTGTAAAGCATTTTAAATAAGGCATATCAGAACGTCAATTTATTTATAAGTTTAAGCATTTGACAATAACTTCTGATAACAATAATAATATCTCTAAGTGTTTTTTTTTTTAAAAAAAAAATTGTTTGTAAAGCATTTTAAATAAGGCATATCAGAATGTCATGATATCAATTTCACCTACCCCCAAAATGACAATAATAGCAAAAGCATTTAAATAAATATATATAAAATCATCTGATATCAATATCACCTACCCCCAAAATAACACTATTATAATTACAGCATGAATTAATTTTAAAATGGATATACATATTCAAACACAAAGAAAAAAATTCTCTTTTTTATATTAAATGTCCTACATACATTATAGGAAATAATAATAAAAAATAATTATATAAAGTTCTTTAGCATGTTTCCTCCAATTTCCTGATTTCCATTTTTCCTTTTTCTGTTCCTCCTTAATCGGTTTATAAGAGCACATAAGTCTCTGTAGCAAAAAGTTTTTTTGATAGGGTTTGATTCCTCTGCCATTATATATATGATTTGTATATTGTTGAAACAAGTTCCTCAATTTTAAGTTTATGCAGATTAAAGTTAAATAGCATTTGTTTAAATTTTTCACAATATAAGTCTGTTTCTGATTGTCTTTTTCCATTTTTGAATTCATTTTATATTCAAATTGACTTATATATACATATCAAACTTCTGGGTTTTAAATTTTACTATTTGCTGATACAATCATGATTACTGGTTAACTTCTGGAGATTAAAAATGTGTGCCAATTTAAAATTTATTCAACACGCATTGTCTTTTCTTAGTACAATGTTAAATTTAGCAAAGTTATTCTTAAGAGACAAAAAGTAACAATAAATGATTTTTTAATTTTTTAGCACAGTTTCTCTTTAAATCAATGAAAGAAAAACTTGCAACAGAAAGTTTTCAAATAAAATAACCTCTCCCTTCTGCTAACACGGATATTTTATAGAGAAATTCCATCTGGTCATTCTTTTTTCTTAATTAATTGACTTGTTTCCTTTTCTCTGGTTAATCTTTAACCTTTGTGCTCTTTTAGAAAAAAGCATGCCAAATTCTAATCTGTATTTTAACAGATGACCCATAATTAATTTTACAATTCAACAGCTATAATTGCCAATTAATTTTTGACATTTCACAGACCATCATCATTAATTGCACACTTAAATTCCTTGGTGAAACTTATATCATTTAAATGTTCTGATAATTACTTTGTAATATAACATGTGTGAAACCCACATTGAAAGTAAATAACAGAAAAAGCTCTCTTTGCTCTTTTTACTTTTTTCTTCATTAAATAATGAAACAAAATATATTTTGCAGCCCAGTTTGAAACCCAGACTTTGAATTAAATTTGGCTGCTAATATTAAACTTATTAAAATGATTTAATTTCTTATTTAAAGATTGCTTTACAACATGACAAGGAATGATTATTAATTGTGAATTTTACCATTAAGATCTACAATTAGATTATATACACACACACTGGCATATATACATTTTTTTAATTGACCGATTTAATACTTCACTCCTTAATTATAATCCTTAATTATTATAACTATATTATTATTTTTTATTTACTCTCATGAACTATTTATTTCTAACTTAGCTTAAAATAATGACCATTCGTTATCACTATTTAATGTAGTTTTTAAGAGTCACACATTTCCTCCTTCTTTTCAGTCAACTTATTAACTAATGTATAAATTTTGCTTTTCTAAACATATTTTTAATCTTAACTTGACCCATCAATTAAAATAGAATAATATTTTGGTTACAAATACCTTAATAATAAATTTTCAGATTGCTTACCAAGTCAAACATATGCAATCCTTATAAATATGGGTTCGAACATGGTCTTGACTAAAGTTTTTTTATTAAAGAAAAAATATAAACTATGAGGAAAATTTTTATTGAACCTTCTCTTTCATAGTTAATTTAAAAAAAGAGTATTGGACAAATCCAAGGGCGACAATACATATATAACACTGCTGAGCCAAAGCAAATAAGTATACCAATAACCTAGACTTTGCATTCCATAACTACTGGTGGTCTGAAATCCTAATATCTCTATTTGAGAACATGTGTAGGGGTATAAGGAAAAGAGGCAATTAATCCCTTAGCTAAGAAAACATATGGAAATCCTTTATAAGAATATAGGTCTTGATTAGCTCAAAATCTATCCGCATCATATGTGATTCACCCATGAAGAGCATGTTTCATTCTTTCATGCAGGTTAAAGAAAGAAATACACGTTATATGAGATATGGATTTAAGGCAAATAACGAAAATACAATGCAATATAATTCTCTAATATGGTAACAGCTAAATCTCACCAATAAACAACATCTATCTTATAAGTGTGAACACCAAACAAACGGAATATAATCAAATTAATACATGGAAATTAAAATATCAACTTGAAAGTTCTCTCCAACTGTAATAATTATTATTAAACATAATATTAAATATGTCTAGATCTGATCAAAATTAATTTTTACCATTCATGATCATTTAGTAATTGCAGCTTTACCAAAAGAAACATTAAAAACGATATTAAGTTTAACAGTTGATTTTAAACTGGTTTTACTTTTCCTCATGATCAGTTTTAAAATATAAACAAGATATAAATCTAATATTATTGCACATCCTTTTTATTTCATGAGCAAGCCTATATTCAATTTTAATTGCTTTGGATCCTTTATTTTATTTTATGAACAAACTAGTTGCTGGTTCTATGAACATTAAATATACATAAAATTATACTAAAATATACAATAAAAAATATTAAGTACGATTTTCTCATGTTTCTTGTATGAAAAAAGCGTAACACTTTAAAAACTGCACAATTTTTTAAAGCCTCTGAATACTGTTATTTACTGTTTAATAATATAATTAATTATCATTTTTCATTACGTCTCCTCCATAACTATTGCCATTAACTACTTTTTCTTCTTTCATGCATGAAGTAAATCATAGAAAAATATCAAATTCCACTCTTTGCTTCTAATACACAATTAGCATAAAAGTTATACTTCATAATATTAATATGTTGTACAGGCATAACACAAGCATTTATATATGTAATATATGTGGACTTTGAATTCAGACTTTCACACGACCCACAACTCCCAGTGCCATCTTATATTACTGACCCACCTAATCACACACATGTTGAAAAGATAAATAATTGACAATATCAGTATTTCATGCTAAACCAGCATCCATTAGTCCAGATTACCATCAACACACACATATATAATCAGTACTCAGCTTTATATTAAGATAGACACTCTTCATAATTTAACGAGCAGGCTTCTAACTGCTCCAACCCACAACTCTTCAGCCTTCCATTTCATTGCAAATCTGATGATGGAATGTTCAAAGACCACATTAGTGACAAGATTGTCATCCTACCCATATTGACATTAAGTCATTCTGATCCCTCATCTAAAGAAAAATAATCCATTTATACATACATATGTGAGGGATGTGCAGACCTTTTTACCAACTATTTATGTAAATTAATACATTACACAGGCTTAACACCTGCATTTATAAAATTAATATATGTCAAATTTGAACTCAGACTTTCACATGACCCATAAATCTCAGTGCCATCATATATTGCTGACCCACCTGATCTCACATATACACATTAGTTAGTATTTTGAATCTAATGACCTAGCTCCATGCTGAAGAGAGCCATAGCTCAAAACAGGTCTGAGAGAGATGTGCCAATATCTTACATTTATAAGAATCATTTATTTATATTCTATTTATGGTCAAACAGACAAAATAACTTGCCAGAAGAATAATAATATTTACTCATAATAACACAATTATCTTATTATATGGGGTTTTTCATATAAGCAGAGATATCCTGATTTTATATCATTCTTATATTTTGCCTATAACTTAATATGTCCACTTTAGTTCATAGAATGTGTGCTATTTTTCACTGAGTGTGTGTTTCTTATTAATGCAATTTTTTATTCTTTTAAAAATGTTTATAGTCCATTGAATTACAATACTTTTGTTGGTTCAATACCCTATATATATATATATATATTGTAATGATATATAAATATGTCATTACATTAATTTAAAATAAAAACTTAAAAGTTCGCAAATAAAAGTAAAAAACTAAACGCTAAAATTAAAATGTTTGTTAAACGTATATACATTCGCACAGATGCCAAACTTTAAAAATATTTTTTTTTAAAAAACAAATAAATAAGTATTTGAACGTACTTTTTTATATAAAAAAAAAGTACAAGTTTTAAAAATAAAAACAGGTATTAATTAATTAATGTAATCTGTAAATGGAAATGATTGTTTATAAGTTGTTTGAAAAGCAAGCTAGCTTTGGGCTCTTGTATAATTAAAATGATCTGATGAAAGATAGATAAGAAAATAAAAAGAAATTAGCTTGACCAATGGAAGCACCAAGCCTCAGCCCAGACCCGAACGAAAATTTGGATTATTGACGTCTTTGTTCAGTCAATCTGGAGATTTACTATAAAAAGAGAAATATTGAGTTCCAGACAGTTTTTTTGGACTTGATTTGATGAGAACGGTAAGATGCACTTGCCGTTCTCTCTCATTTTTTTTTGTTTCAAAAAAAATATAAAATGAAAAGACTGTGATACAAGAATGGAACCAGCTAATGCTACCTCCAGAACATTATCTTCCAATGGAGACATCACGGGAATTAAAAAACAGGAACCTGGACTCTTCTACTGTAAGCTATATTGACATGAACTCTAAATTTAAAAATAACTAAGAACTTTCATTCAAGCTTATGAACTTCTATCTGACTTTTAAGTTTAAAATCAATTAATAATGTTTAATTTTATATATGTTTTCCAATTGATAAAAATAATTTCATTTTTTTTTCTCTTATTGTATAAATTATTTGTTGTTTAAATTTTAAATGAGGGAATTTAAGGTTGGGTATAGACGTTGCATAGATTCGTTAGCGGTTGATAATGTTGTGGTTTTCACATTCGATTAGAATATATGTCAACGATATCACTGCAAGCATCTTACGATGAATGCTAATGGGATTTGTATATTCCCTATGCAAGTGACGTTTATCGATGACTTTGTATTTTGATCGGTTGTGTTTAATTTGGAATGTTTTTGACCGTGGAATCTGTGCAGCTGATCTGTACTCAACATTTTAAAACAAATTTTATAAAATGCATTTGTGTGAATGTATCTAAATGTTAAATTCAAGTCGGGCGTGAATGGCTATATAGTTTTGTAAAGTTATATTAAGGGAGGGTAATCTTAGGTTATTCATTTCATAGTTGAATTGGTTCAATGTATTGGATATATTTGTGTAATTGTAGATGTAGTATGAGATCCGCTACGGGCAGGATTATAGATCAATGCCACACACCCTCTGTTTGCCTATGGATGGGTTTGTAAGTCAGCAGAAGACCGCAGTCCATTCTTATGGAGTTTTTTGTTTATTGTTCTACTTGCCAACAGATGTAACATTCCTGTTGGTGGAGAGTCAATGTCTTCTCTATTTCTACTTATTGTTCAGATGTACATTCCTGACACTATAGTATTTTGTGTTGTCGTATCATGCTACATTGAATACATGAATGTATCAGATGGATTGGCGCCAGTTGATTGCGAAATTTGTTGCCTAAGGTTAAATCAGGGAAGAATATTTTCTTTTCAAATGCAGATCTATGTAGTCTATTCATACTTGACTATCTAAATAAAATATTAAACTCATTGAAACTTAGTTAAATGTAAAATTAAAAGATTAATAGAAAAATCTAAAATGTTGAATTTATTCCTCAAAATTTAAATGTTATTTTATATGTGCGTAAATAAATATTTTTATGTGTTAATTTCTGGCAGTGGCTTTTATTTATTGATATTTAAGATATAAATTAAGATATAGATTTTTATCTCTGCGTCTCTGCAGAGCTAGTGACTTGGGCTAACGATCGGAATATTTAAATAAAGTGGAATCTTAACAGCGCGTATCTGCCTACTCTATAAATTTTTCTACGTTTAAATGCCTAGATGGCACCTTGTAGAGCAGATATCGTAGTTTGCGGTTAGATTCGATCTTCACTTTCATTTCGATCGTTATAACTGGCTACCCAACTTGGGCCGATCTTTAATAAACACGAGTGCCCTGAGAAATTTAAAAGTGAATCATGCCCGTAAATTTTTTTCTGAAATTGTATAAATATATTTGTTGTATTGACGTGGAGTTACAGTTTGAAGTTTTGTCTTAAAGGTACTGCCAGTAAGAAAAATTGTGCATATGTAAAGAGAAATAGAGGAACAAAAAGTAATAAATAAAACGTAATTAATAAATATAAATCATAATTTTTTTTTTAAAAAAAAAGTTGTTTAAAATCTAATCGTTTAACTTGCCTAAATAATACTTAAAAGTTGAAGAAAAGAAACTTGGAAGGGAGGGGGCAGAAATTTAGCTGGTAGTAAGGAATCATCAGTCAACTTTTTTTTTATCATTATATTTGTAATTACTGTTTTGTCTTGTAAAAAAAAAGTTTTGTCCTTTCGAAATTTCATATATAACAAATTTGTGTAACGTAATTACTAACACTAAGTAAATTCTTTTTTTTTTTTAATGTTTTTGTTTTTTGAGGAAGTTTACTGATATGTAACGATATATAAATATGTCGTTACATTAATTTAAAATAAAAACTTAAAAGTTCGCAAATAAAAGTAAAAAAACTAAACGCTAAAATTAAAATGTTTGTTAAACGTATATACATTCGCACAGATGCCAAACTTTAAAAATATTTTTTTTTAAAAAACAAATAAATAAGTGTTTGAACGTACTTTTTTATAAAAAAAAAAAAAGTACAAGTTTTAAAAATAAAAACAGGTATTAATTAATTAATGTAATCTGTAAATGGAAATGATTGTTTATAAGTTGTTTGAAAAGCAAGCTATCTTTGGGCTCTTGTATAATTAAAATGATCTGATGAAAGATAGATAAGAAAATAAAAAGAAATTAGCTTGACCAATGGAAGCACCAAGCCTCAGCCCAGAGCCGAACGAAAATTTGGATTATTGACGTCTTTGTTCAGTCAATCTGGAGATTTACTATAAAAAGAGAAATATTGAGTTCCAGACAGTTTTTTGGACTTGATTTGATGAGAACGGTAAGACGCACTTGCCGTTCTCTCTCATTTTTTTTTGTTTCAAAAAAAATATAAAATGAAAAGACTGTGATACAAGAATGGAACCAGCTAATGCTACCTCCAGAACATTATCTTCCAATGGAGACATCACGGGAATTAAAAAACAGGAACCTGGACTCTTCTACTGTAAGCTATATTGACATGAACTCTAAATTTAAAAATAACTAAGAACTTTCGTTCAAGCTTATGAACTTCTATCTGACTTTTAAGTTTAAAATCAATTAATAATGTTTAATTTTATAAATTATAACGATCCAAACGAAGTGGGAGATCGCACCGCACTACCAAAGGGCGCCATCTAGGCATTTGAGCCTAGAAAAATTTATAAAGTAGGCAGATACGCGCTGTTAGGATTCCACTTTATTTACATATTTAGATCGTTAGCCCATTGTCACTAGCTCAGCGGAGACGCAGAGATAAAAATCTATAAATTTTATATCTTAAATATAAAAGAATAAAATAATAAAAGCCACTGCCAGAAATTAACATACAAACATATTTATTTACGCACATATAAAATCATTCTAAACCCGAGGAATAAGTTTAACATTTAGATTTTTATCTTAATTTTTAATTTTACATTTAAAATAGCTTGCTATAATGTTTAATATTTTATTTAGAGAGTCGAGTATGAATGGACTACATAGGTCTGCATTTGAAAGGAAAATATTCTTCCCTGATTTAACCCTAGGCAACAAATTTCGCAATCAACTGGCGCCAATAAATCTGATACATTCATGTATTCAATGTAGCATGATACGACAACACAAAATACTATATTGTCAGGAATGTACATCTGAACAATAAGTAGAAATAGAGAAGACATTGACTCTCCACCAACAGGAATGTGACATCTGTGGGCAAGTAGATCAATAAACTAAAAACTCCATAGGAATGGACTGCGGTCTTCTGCCGACTTACAAACCCATCCATAGGCAAACAGAGGGTGTGTGGCATATATCTATAATCCTGCCCGTAGCGGATCTCATACTACATTTCCTAATTACACAAATATATCCAATCCATTGAACCAATTCAACTACGAAATGAATAACCTAAGATTACCCTCCCTTAATACAACTTTACAAACTATATAGCCATTCGCGCCCGACTTAATTTTAACATTTATATACGTTCACACAGATTTATTTAGAAATGTTGGGTATAGATCGATTACACAGATTCCACGGTCAAAAACATTTCAAAATAAACATAAACGATCAAAATACAAAATTATTGATACCGACAATCGCAGAGGGAAACTTATAAGTAACCCAATAGTATTCACCATAAGATACTTGCGTTGTCACCAATAACTTAAAAGACATCCGAATAAATACATTTTAGATACTCACCGTAAGGTATCATTATTTATCGAATGTCTATATATTTTGATCAAATATGAAAACCAAAATCTAATTAACCGCAAACGAATCCATGCAAGCGTCTATAGACAACTTAAATGTAATGCATTTAATAATTTCTACAATAAAATATTACTACACATAAAAAAATATTAAAAGGGAAATGATTCTTTTAACAATCGGGAAAGATATAAAATTAACCATTATTAATTTGATTTAAAACTTACAAAAAGTCAGATAAGAGTCCATTTTAAATAAGTCGGCTTGTTTATTAATTTGTTCAACTTGACGAAAGTTCTTGATTGATTTTAAGAATTGTTCCTTTCCTATAGCTTACGGTAGCAGGACTCCCGGTTCCTGGTGTCAATGTCCACGGAGTCTTTAATTGAAAGATCGATCTAATGTTCAGGAGGTGGCATTTGCTGGTTCATGGTATCAGTCATTTCATTTCAGAGATAAGTGGGAGAGAACGATAAAGTGCATCTTTATCGCTCGTCTCCCCAACCATGTTGAAAAAAGCTCTTCAACTCAATATTTTTTTCTTTTTATATCATCCACAAGGATTCACTGAACAAAACGTCACTAATCTGTTTTTTCGTTATGGTCCGGGCCAAGGCTTAGTGCTTCCATTTGTCAAGCTAAAATCTCTTTCTTTTCTTATCTAACTTTCCATCTGACTTTTTAATTAAACAGCTGTTAGATAATTAATAAACAATCATTTCCTTTTATACATTACAGGAATTAATTAATACCTGTTTTTATTTTAACTTACGTTATTTTTTTATTAAAATATTTTTATATTTCAATCTTGTATTTTTTTATTTAAAAAAATACATTCAAATACTTTTTTTTTTTTGTTTATGAAAAAAAATATTTTTAAAGTTTAACATCTGTGCGAATGTATACACGTTTAACAATGTTTTAATTTTAGCGTTTAGTTTTTTCCTTTTATTTGCGAACTTTTAAGTTTTTATTTTAAATTAATGTAACGACATATTTATATATCGTTACATATCAGTAAACTTCCTCAAAAAACAAAAAACATTTAAAAAAAAAAAAACTTTACTTAGTGTTAGTAATTACGTTATACAAATTTGTTATATATGAAATTTCAAAAGGACAAAACTTTTTTTTTTTTTTTTAAAAAAGACAAAACAGTAATTACAAATATAATGATAAAAAAAAAAGTTGACTGATGATTCCTTACTACCAGCTAAATTTCTGCCCCCTCCCTTCCAAGTTTCATTTCTTCTACCTTTAACTATTACTTAGGCAAGTTGAACGATTAGATTTTAATTTAACAAGACTTTTTTTAAAAAAAAATTATGATTTATAATTATTATTACGTTTTATTTATTAGTTTTTATTCCTCAAATTTATCTCCACATGTGCGCAATTTTTCTTACTGGCAGCACTTTTTAAACAAAACTTCAAACTGCAACTCCACGTCAATACAAACAAATATATTTATACAATTTCAGAAAAAAAAATTTACGGGCATCGATTTATTTTTAAAATTCTCAGGGCACTCGTGATTTATTAAAGATAGAAAATTTCATCAACATCAATTCCCCTTCTCAGGGTCAATCTCTGAGGTAAGGCCACACTTGGGACGCCAATTATAATGATCCAAATGAAGTGGGAGATCGCATCGCACCGCACTACCAAAGGGCTCCATCTAGGCATTTGAGCCTAGAAAAATTTATAAAGTAGGCAGATACGCGCTGTTAGGATTCCACTTTATTTACATATTTAGATCGTTAGCCCATTGTCACTAGCTCAGTGGAGACGCAGAGATAAAAATCTATAAATTTTATATCTTAAATATAAAAGAATAAAATAATAAAAGCCACTGCCAGAAATTAACATACAAACATATTTATTTACGCACATATAAAATCATTCTAAACCCGAGGAATAAGTTTAACATTTAGATTTTTATCTTAATTTTTAATTTTACATTTAAAATAGCTTGCTATAATGTTTAATATTTTATTTAGAGAGTCGAGGATGAATGGATTACATAGGTCTGCATTTGAAAGGAAAATATTCTTCCCTGATTTAACCCTAGGCAACAAATTTCGCAATCAACTGGCACCAATAAATCTGATACATTCATGTATTCAATGTAGCATGATACGACAACACAAAATACTATATTGTCAGGAATGTACATCTGAACAATAAGTAGAAATAGAGAAGACATTGACTCTCCACCAACAGGAATGTGACATCTGTGGGCAAGTAGATCAATAAACTAAAAACTCCATAGGAATGGACTGCGGTCTTCTGCCGACTTACAAACCCATCCATAGGCAAACAGAGGGTGTGTGGCGTATATCTATAATCCTGCCCGTAGCGGATCTCATACTACATTTCCTAATTACACAAATATATCCAATCCATTGAACCAATTCAACTACGAAATGAATAACCTAAGATTACCCTCCCTTAATACAACTTTACAAACTATATAGCCATTCGCGCCTGACTTAATTTTAACATTTATATATGTTCGCACAGATTTATTTAAAAATGTTGGGTATAGATCGATTACACAGATTCCACGGTCAAAAACATTTCAAAATAAACATAAACGATCAAAATACAAAATTATTGATACCGACAATCGCAGAGGGAAACTTATAAGTAACCCAATAGTATTCACCATAAGATACTTGCGTTGTCACCAATAACTTAAAAGACATCCGAATAAATACATTTTAGATACTCACCATAAGGTATCATTATTTATCGAATGTCTATATATTTTGATCAAATATGAAAACCAAAATCTAATTAACCACAAATGAATCCATGCAAGCGTCTATAGACAACTTAAATGTAATGCATTTAATAATTTCTACAATAAAATATTACTACACATAAAAAAATATTAAAAGGAAATGATTCTTTTAACAATCGGGAAAGATATAAAATTAACCATTATTAATTTGATTTAAAACTTACAAAAAGTCAGATAAGAGTCCATTTTAAATAAGTCGGCTTGTTTATTAATTTGTTCAACTTGACGAAAGTTCTTGATTGATTTTAAGAATTGTTCCTTTCCTATAGCTTACGGTAGCAGGACTCCCGGTTCCTGGTGTCAATGTCCACGGAGTTTTTAATTGAAAGATCGATCTAATGTTCAGGAGGTGGCATTTGCTGGTTCATGGTATCAGTCATTTCATTTCAGAGATAAGTGGGAGAGAACGATAAAGTGCATCTTTATCGCTCGTCTCCCCAACCATGTTGAAAAAAGCTCTTCAACTCAATATTTTTTTCTTTTTATATCATCCACAAGGATTCACTGAACAAAACGTCACTAATCTGTTTTTTCGTTATGGTCCAGGCCAAGGCTTAGTGCTTCCATTTGTCAAGCTAAAATCTCTTTCTTCTCTTATCTAACTTTCCATCTGACTTTTTAATTAAACAGCTTTTAGATAATTAATAAACAATCATTTCCTTTTATACATTACAGGAATTAATTAATACCTGTTTTTATTTTAACTTACGTTATTTTTTTATTAAAATATTTTTATATTTCAATCTTGTATTTTTGTATTTAAAAAAAATACATTCAAATACTTTTTTTTTTTTGTTTATGAAAAAAAATATTTTTAAAGTTTAACATCTGTGCGAATGTATACACGTTTAACAATGTTTTAATTTTAGCGTTTAGTTTTTTCCTTTTATTTGCGAACTTTTAAGTTTTTATTTTAAATTAATGTAATGACATATTTATATATCGTTACAATATGTTTTCCAATTGATAGAAATCATTTCATTTTTTTTTCTCTTATTGTATAAATTATTTGTTGTTTAAATTTTAAATGAGGGAATTTAAGGTTGGGTATAGACGTTGCATAGATTCGTTAGCGGTTGGTAATGTTGTGGTTTTCACATTCGATTAGAATATATGTCAACGATATCACTGCAAGCATCTTACGATGAATGCTAATGGGATTTGTATATTCCCTATGCAAGTGACGTTTATCGATGACTTTGTATTTTGATCGGTTGTGTTTAATTTGGAATGTTTTTGACCGTGGAATCTGTGCAGCTGATCTGTACTCAACATTTTAAAACAAATTTTATAAAATGCATTTGTGCGAACGTATCTAAATGTTAAATTTAAGTCGGGCATGAATGGCTATATAGTTTTGTAAAGTTATATTAAGGGAGGGTAATATTAGGTTATTCATTTCGTAGTTGAATTGGTTCAATGGATTGGATATATTTGTGTAATTGTAGATGTAGTATGAGGTCTGCTATGGGCAGGATTATAGATATACGCCACACACCCTCTGTTTGCCTATGGATGGGTTTGTAATTCGGCAGAAGACCGCAGTCCATTCCTATGGAGTGTTTTGTTTACTGTTCTACTTGCCAACAGATGTAAAATTCCTGTTGGTGGAGAGTCAATGTCTTCTCTATTTCTACTTATTGTTCAGATGTACATTCCTGACAGTATAGTATTTTGTGCTGTTGTATCATGCTAGATTGAATACATGAATGTATCAGATGGATTGGCGCCAGTTGATTGCGAAATTTGTTGCCTAAGGTTAAATCAGGGAAGAATATTTTCTTTTCAAATGCAGATCTATGTAGTCTATTCATACTTGACTATCTAAATAAAATATTAAACTCATTGAAACTTAGTTAAATGTAAAATTAAAAGATTAATAGAAAAATCTAAAATGTTGAATTTATTCCTCAAAATTTAAATATTTTATATGTGCGTAAATAAATATTTTTATGTGTTAATTTCTGGCAGTGGCTTTTATTTATTGATATTTAAGATATAAATTAAGATATAGATTTTTATCTCTGTGTCTCCGCTGAGTTAGTGACTTGGGCTAACAATCGGAATATTTAAATAAAGTGGAATCTTAACAGTGCGTATCTGCCTACTCTATAAATTTTTCTAGGTTTAAATGCCTAGATGGCGCCTTGTAGAGCAGATATCGTAGTTTGCGGTTAGATTCGATACCCACTTACTTCCGATTGTTATAATATATATATATAGTGAAATAAGATATTTACTTTTTAGCTTTTACTATGAGAATTATTTTATCTTGCCATTGTTTTGATGAAGTTTTGTGCTAGTTTCCATTTTATACATGTGAGAAACATATAATTCCATCAAATATTGTATCATTGACATTGTGCATGGGTAGATAAACATACTCTTCTACAGCTTATGCCATGAGAGGATTATGTTGTCAAGGTTGATAATTAGTTAATGCTTAACTAGCCTAGTTTAATCCCTGGAGAGGATTATTTTCTTTGCATGCATTCTGTTTCCCTGTGTTGAGATGACATCAAAACACACTTTATATCTAGGAAAAAGTTATTGAAATCTACCATATTATTATACAATTATATAATATTGTTTTGAAGTGCCTTTCTTTATTGTCTGATCTCTCATCATGATATCTAGTTATTTTCCAAGGTGTATGGCGAAGTTCTTGAGGTCAAAAATTATATGGCAATGATAAAGTAGAGTTAGATTCAAGGACATTTGTTTATCTATAATATTTAGCTAAGAAAAATCATGTATATATTGCACTGTTGATACTTTGTCAACAGTTTACAAGCAAAGGAACAAAAATTACTAGTAAATTTAAAACTTATGTATAGCATAATAAAAGATACATATGTGCAATGTTATTGTATTTCCATCAAACAGTAGTTCACTGATGGATCGGTAAGACCTTTCAATAGTTAGAATGATTATTTTATGGACATATGCAATGTTTAGGATCCTGCATACATTTGATTTCTGGTGTCTGTTTCAATATTTATGTAATAAATTTATTCGTGCTAAACAGTAATAACTGCCATTTGTGATTAATATGTTAACTGCCTTCATCAAATTATTAATTCATAAAGTTTAGTTGTATTTTAATACTTTCAATAGCATATTATAAATGGGTATGATGTTACTAACATATCAGTGCATCAAAAGTAATACACCGGTACTCAAATTAAATATACTTGCTTTATATTGTTTCTAAAATAGATGCATGTTTTCAATTGTTTATTATTTTAAAAAAAAATGTAAATAGTTTAAATAAATCTTGTTTTTTTAAAGAAAATATATATTTAGTTGTCTATTGCTAATCATCATCTATATTATTATTGTTATTGCTACCAACACATTATTTTATTGTCTTAAAGTCGTCATCAATTAAAACGGTCTATTTTATTATGTATTAATATTGTATAAATATATCTTAATGACTTTGGTAAACTTTTAAATTCTAAAGTGCATTTAGAATATTGTGAATGATATGACCATGTCTTATTTTAAATAATATTTTAATTATCTATTGACTTTAGAATAACCTGTTTATTTAGGTCATTAGATACATCATTCACTGATATTGATCATATATCCCACAATTATTAATAAAAGAAAGTTTATAAGTTTTTGTGATTATTTTATTAATAACTTATTTGTAGTTCATAAAGCTTAAACTTCATATTACAGTTGGTATTCGGATTGCCAAATATTGATTATTAATTCTATTTTGTTTAATGAGCTGTTTTATTTGTTATATTTCTGTAGTGACTAAATCCCTCTGACTGACCCCAGCATATCTTGTAAAATGATAATATTTAAATCATTTCAACTCTGAGAAAAGTAAATTGTTAATTTTTAATTATAATTTTGAATTTATGGTATTTTTTATATCTTAAGTTATTTGTTGTGCTTATATTGGAATTATGTTTATCTTCACTGTTTTATTAATTTAGTATAAATTTAAGATATACATTTTTCCTTTAAGTTTTTAAAACTTACAGTTTATTTTAACTTCATGGTTAAATATTCTGGTTTGGTCAAGCTTAGAAATCATACCTTGATTCATTTTGTCTTAATATTATTTAGTACAATAATAGTTTATAGCCCAGGATCTCATTCTCCATCATCAACATTTTCTCATATTTTATCTTGATTTTTGTTTCTTTTATTTCCTCATCTTCATTTTATCTTAATTCATCATCATAACTGATTCATTCTTCATTGGCTCCTTTTCTATCATCGCCTCTTAATCATTCATTATCCTAACATATTTTCTTTCTCTTAAGCTTAGTTCGTCTTCATTATAAAATTATTATTTATTTCTATCATCTATTTATTATTTAATTCATAATTTGAATTCCACAGTCATCTCATAAACATGATTATTAATTATTTATTGGTTTTTACCTAATAGTATTTTGCTATGGATTTTGAAGCTAGTTTAAGCTATGTCATTATTAGAAGTTATTATCTTCATGGACAATTTGTGACCTTCCTTAGATTTATTATTTCATGCTAGCCTAGTTGGTTTTAAGAAAATAAAAACTGTATTTTAACATATCTTTTATGGATATATATTCTTAATATTCATATAGAGAGGGTTGATACGAAGATTTTCACGGGTTGCATATATAAAAGACATATTTTGCAGGTTCATCCATGCTAAAAAATTTACATATTAATATACCGACGACGGTTCGACTTGATCACGCAAGTCATCTACTGGGTAATAAAAGGAAGAAAGACGGTTGTAGAGGCACTACAATCACTGATTAAAAAAAAAAACGTTAGTGTTCCACCAATAGCAAAAATGTTAAATTAAGAATGTTTTTTAAAAACATCTTTCCAAACAGGAGGAAGTTTGCACGTATCATCTCACTTATTGATACAATCTGGCCTTTTTAAGGATCCCAATGGCTTCTCAAATTTTGCATTAAAAGAGATTATCTTATCTGGATATGATAATTATAATTATAAATTTATTTAAAAACCTTTAATTCAAGCCCAAATTGGACAAAATGGGAAAGAAAAAATGATAAATCAGTTATTAGGATTTGTGTTCCATATATAAAAGGAAATCCAGACAGTATTGGACATATATTAAAACTATATAATATAAATACAGCGTTTTCTACTCATCAAAAGATCAGCAATATAATAACCAAGCCTAAGGATTCAATTCATTTTGAATCTCATGGTCTTTATCAAATCTCATGTGAAAATTGTAAAGCTTCTTACATAGGTATGAGTAAACACTGCATCTGTGTTAGGAGAGATGAACATTCTTATGCAGTTAAACAACACTCATCATCATCAGCACTTTCACTCCATAGTATACATTCAGCACATAAAATTGATTTTTCTAGTACCAAGATCATATCCAGATAAGATAATCTCTACCATTACAAAGTTAAAGAAGCCCTTGATATATTTAAAAGCCAGATTGTATCAATAAACGAAATGATACATGCAAACTTCCTCCTATTTGGAAAGATTTTTTTTTAAAAAAAACATTCTTAATTTAACATTTTTGCTATTGGTGGAACTTTAATGGTTTTTTTTTAAATCAGTCATTTAGCGCCTCTTCAACCGTCTTTCTATCTTTTATCATCCAGTAGATGACTTGTGTGATCAAGTCAAAATGTCCAGTATATTAATATTTAAATTATTTAACACGGTTGAACCTGGAAAATACGTTATATATATATAAAACAAAATAAATGTCCGCTAATATCAATAATATAATAACGAAACTTAAATATATTCCAAACAACGGTAAACAATTTATAATACAATATAAATAAAAACTCAATAAAAGCTCATAAAGAAATATTTTCCATTATATTCATAATCATTTTCAACTCAACTTTCAAAATGGAAGTTGAGTTGAAAATGATTATGAATACAATCGAAAATATTTCTTTATGAGTTTTTATTGAGTTTTTATTTATATTGTATTGTTTGGAATATATATATATATATTCAAAAATTTATCAGATATTATTGTGAAGCTCAAAAATATGTGTATTGGAAATGAAATAATAATTGCATTATTTTTAGGTTACTATATACTTGAATATCATTATGATCAAGTTATTGAAGCTGGAACTACATATAAAATGACATGTGAAGCCAGATCTGAAGATGTTGGGTTTTATATCGATCATTTGATGTTAGGAAGAGTAGAATTGATAGCATCATACAGTGATAACATTTTTCGTTATACAAATAAAGTATTTTCACAAAGAATAATAATCACAAGAGATCGTAAACAGGTAAATATTACTGAAGTTTACATTATGACATTATTTATGAAATGTTAAAATAAAAAATTTTACGGAAAAAAAAAAACTATAGCAAAATTATTTGTATAATGATTTGTCTTTATTATTTATTTCTACTACTTTTTTATACATATGTGGTCGGACTAACAAAAAAGATGATTGTAATTCTAGTTCTTTATTTTATTTTACAGAATTTGAAAGAAAATCAATTATTTGCCTCTTTAAATAACCTCATTTTGAGTAATAGGCCTGCTTCTGGTCATTTGTTTTAAAACAATGTAAAAAGCTTTTTTACATCTGTGAATTTTTATATTAACTTATCTATCGATTTATGTCATTTACCTATTTATTTTTCTATGTACTTAATGATATGCTTGTTTTTCTATCTATCTATCTATCTATCTATCTACCTACCTACCTACCTACCTACCTACCTACCTACCTACCTACCTACCTACCTACCTACCTACCTACCTACCTACCTACCTACCTACCTACCTACCTACCTACCTACCTACCTACCTACCTACCTACCTACCTACCTACCTACCTACCTACCTACCTACCTACCTACCTACCTACCTACCTACCTACCTACCTACCTACCTACCTACCTACCTACCTACCTACCTACCTACCTACCTACCTACCTACCTACCTACCTACCTACCTACCTACCTACCTACCTACCTACCTACCTACCTACCTACCTACCTACCTACCTACCTACCTACCTACCTACCTACCTACCTACCTACCTACCTACCTACCTACCTACCTACCTACCTACCTACCTACCTACCTACCTACCTACCTACCTACCTACCTACCTACCTACCTACCTACCTACCTACCTACCTACCTACCTACCTACCTACCTACCTACCTACCTACCTACCTACCTACCTGCCTGCCTACCTACCTACCTACCTACCTACCTACCTACCTACCTACCTACCTGCCTGCCTACCTACCTACCTACCTACCTGCCTGCCTGCCTGCCTACCTACCTGCCTGCCTACCTACCTACCTACCTACCTACCTACCTACCTACCTACCTACCTACCTACCTACCTGCCTGCCTACCTACCTACCTACCTACCTACCTACCTACCTACCTACCTACCTACCTACCTACCTACCTACCTACCTACCTACCTACCTACCTACCTACCTGCCTACCTACCTACCTGCCTACCTACCTACCTGCCTGCCTGCCTACCTACCTGCCTGCCTACCTACCTACCTACCTACCTACCTACCTACCTACCTACCTACCTACCTACCTACCTACCTACCTACCTACCTACCTGCCTGCCTACCTGCCTGCCTACCTACCTACCTACCTACCTACCTACCTACCTACCTACCTGCCTACCTGCCTGCCTACCTACCTACCTGCCTACCTACCTACCTACCTACCTACCTACCTACCTACCTACCTACCTACCTACCTACCTACCTACCTACCTACCTACCTACCTACCTACCTACCTACCTACCTACCTACCTACCTACCTACCTACCTACCTACCTACCTACCTACCTACCTACCTACCTACCTGCCTGCCTGCCTGCCTGCCTACCTACCTACCTACCTACCTACCTGCCTACCTACCTACCTACCTACCTACCTACCTACCTACCTACCTACCTACCTACCTACCTACCTACCTACCTACCTACCTACCTACCTACCTACCTACCTACCTACCTACCTACCTACCTACCTACCTACCTACCTACCTACCTACCTACCTACCTACCTACCTACCTACCTACCTACCTACCTACCTACCTACCTACCTACCTACCTACCTACCTACCTACCTACCTACCTACCTACCTACCTACCTACCTACCTACCTACCTACCTACCTACCTACCTACCTACCTACCTACCTACCTACCTACCTACCTACCTACCTACCTACCTACCTACCTACCTACCTACCTACCTACCTACCTACCTACCTACCTACCTACCTACCTACCTACCTACCTACCTACCTACCTACCTACCTACCTACCTACCTACCTACCTACCTACCTACCTACCTACCTACCTACCTACCTACCTACCTACCTACCTACCTACCTACCTACCTACCTACCTACCTACCTACCTACCTACCTACCTACCTACCTACCTACCTACCTACCTACCTACCTACCTACCTACCTTCCTTCCTACCTACGTTCCTAACTACCTACCAATGTACCTACATATATATCTATCTAACTACATATCTATCTATCTACATACCTACCTATCTATCTATCGCATATATATAGTTCATTAAATTATAATATTTAATAAGTAATATTAAATTTCATTATTTATAGTTATTTTATCAAGTCAATGATTTACAACAAATATATATGCGTACTAAACCTCTTACTATTTAAAAACGAGTATCTAAATAATGTCTCTAATATTTTAGATAAAAATAAAATACAATAAAATATTTTAAAATGTCATAAATATATATATATATAATTAGTATGTCATTGGTTTTAAAAATAAAATGAGCCCTAATTACAGAAATTAGAGTAAATGTTAAAAAATTCGAAATTCTGAGTCATCATACAAACTTTCAAAAGTGATCAATTTGAAAGTAAATAGAGCGTTTATGTTCTTAATAAAACTTGTTGTTGAACATTGAACAAAGGAACCCATATTTATTAAATAAATATAGAAAAAAATAAACTACAGAGTCTAAATTTAAATCTAGAGATAAAAATAAGTCATATGGCTTTACTTTTCGGGAGTTCATTAGAAATTCGAATGCAAGAACTGCTTTTGCCAGAATCAATCCTGGTATTCCTTATGCAAAGTCAGCTGCTCCACCAATTGTGTCACACTGTGCATGGTATTGCATATATTAACATCTATTACAGTAAGTAATTTGTCAGGATGCATTAAAGGAGTGGATGATAAAATATCTGCTTAACATGGACTACAGTGTAAAAATATTGAAAAAAAGTTCTTCAACAGGAAAAAGGCAAATTCACTAATTATTACAAAAATACTAATTCATTTAAATACTATAATTTACATTTATTGTCTAGCATATATATTGTGATGATCACACATACTGCGATCACACATGTGTACATTTAATATATAGCATAACATTAAATGTGAGTTTGATGTAAACTAAGTTATAAAAATTGGATAATAAAGTTAGAAAAATAAAATAAATTTATTTTAAGTTAAGTTTTAATTAAAAAATCAAAATGGTAGCTGAGGAATGCAAGTAATTAAAAAAAATCAATTATGGTAATTAAAGAAAGTGAAGGAAGGTAAGCAACCAAGATTTTTATCTTCCACCTTCCAATGTCAGTTTTTTTTAAAAATTTAAAATTAGTAAAGTTTAAGGAATAGTAAAATAAGATCACCGAAGGTGATGATTAAATCTTAAAGGGAAAGGTAAATAAAAAGGGTTAATGATTGTAGAATTAGCAATCGTAAAATTTCAGTCGCAATTATAAATAAAAATAAATAGATTTATAAAAAGATAAAGATCACCTCTTCAAACTACACATGTGAATGCATGAAATATATGTATGGCTATGTGAAGGTAATAAAGAGTGTGTAAATAAGAAAATTATTTCATTAAAAAGAAATGGAAGTAAATAAAAAAAAAAAAATAAAAAACAAGAAGAAAATTTTATGTATTTCTTGAAAGTAAAATAAATGTGTGAAATGTAATTAATGACATTCCAAAAACAATCAAGAAGATAAGAAAAGGATTCTGGGACAATTAAGTAAGAAATTGTGAAAGAAGGAGCCATGTTTAGTTGTTCTTGAGTCTGCTGAGCTGACAGACAGAGTAGTTCAAGAGCTGTGAACAAAAATGTACTAAGAAGTTGAAACACCGAGACGTTTAATTTTACACTTTACGATCGAGACGACTGTCACGTCAAGCAAAGAAGCAAATATAGACTCATTAATTAAGTCTATATTCCTGATCAAATACTGAGATTACCAATGGAATATTTCAGTATTATCTTTCCTGATCAGACGCTTCTTCGGCTGCTGGATATTCATTCATAAGAATGATTTATTTAAAATAATCCAGCGATTGAAATATTTATAATTTTTGCGAGATTTACTATTACTGTACTATATCGACACGTGTATTTTTATTAGAATAAATGTCTAATTAGTATTTTATAACCCTACAGGTATATCATTATAATTAGTATGGTGAAGAAGGAAAGACGAGATGTAAGGAGTTATTCATAAATAAGTATTGTTTAATATAATACATTCATAAACATTAAAATATAATACTTCAACATAAAACAAGCAATCATTAAAATAACACAAATTATATTTATTTTAATTAACCCTTCCTAAAATGATAATTCTTTGATACTAAATATTTATAAGTAGATATTTTATAGGTTATAGTCTTTTCTTCACGTATTCTTTGATACAGAAAACTACTAATTATTTGGTTCATTCAGATTCACATTTGCAATTGCATTTTTAAAATTTATGTAGCCTTTTATGAAAGTGTGTGCATGCGTGTTATATTAAAGTTAATTACCTAGGTTTTCTAAACGTTGACAAGGGAATTATTACTCATCATGTGGATTACTCCACTTCTTTTGTAGAGATGGAAATTCTTGGGATCTGGCTGGATTCTTTCTTGCAGCTTACTTAGGTCATATTCTTGAGGCTTCAATGACAGGGAAGGTGAACCACCAGGCAGGCGCTATCTCTACTATTACTTTATGGGGAAGATGACTTTACAACCAAGGCGAGCATGGATCAACTGGCATCCCTTTGTGGCCCCTTAGCCCTGCATTCTCTGTATTTCAACTTCTTGGTACATTTTTGTTCACAGCTCTCGAACTACTCTGTCTGTCAGCTCAGTAGACTCAAGAACAACTAAACATGGCTTCTTCTTTCACAATTTCTTACTTAATTGTCCCAGAATCCTTTTCTTATCTTCTTGATTGTTTTTGGAATGTCATTAATTACATTTCACACATTTATTTTACTTTCATGAAATACATAAAATTTTCTTGTTTTTTATTTATTTATTTTTTTATTTTATTTACTTCCATTTCTTTTTAATGAAATAATTTTCTTATTTACACACTCTTTATTACCTTCACATAGCTATACATATATTTCATGCATTCACATGTGTAGTTTGAAGAGGTGATCTTTATCTTTTTATAAATCTATTTATTTTTATTTATAATTGCGACTGAAATTTTATGATTGCTAATTCTACAATCATTAACCCCTTTTTATTTATTTTTTATTTAAGACTTAATCATCAACTTCGATGATCTTATTTTACTATTCCTTAAACTTTACTAAATTTAAATTTAAAAAAAATTGACATTGGAAGGTGGAAGATAAGGATCTTGGTTGCTTACCTTCCTTCACTTTCTTTAATTACCATAATTGATTTTTTTAATTACTTGCATTTCTCAGCTTCCATTTTGATTTTTTAATTAAAACTTAACTTAAAATAAATTTATTTTATTTTTCTAATTTTATTATCCAATTTCTATAACTTAGTTTACATAAAACTCACATTTAATATTATGCTATATATTAAATGTTCACATGTGTGATCACAATATATATATATATATATATATATATATGTGTGTGTGTGAATGGATAGTATTATTTCCAAGAACTTCATACAACAAAAATATAATAGATAAATAGCTGACGGTTCAGTACAATAACAAGGACTTTCCTTGAGATCTTTTTCTCAAATCATAAGAATATGTGTGGTGAGATTTCAAATCTTTTTTCCCTACATTCTCTAATTCTATTGGTTGAAGAGTTTTAAAATATATTTTATCATATATTTTGTAAACATATGGTTGATTATTTGTGTAAGTTTGTTAGTGATAAAATTGAAAATATTAATGTATTTGTTACTGATATGTTAAATGATGGTTATGGAAGGAATATTATTTATAATGCAATTAAAAAATATAATCAAAATAAAAGTAATAATAAAAAATATTAAATAAATTAAAAAATGATAAATGGATTTCTATTCCTTTTATATCTATTCAACAAACTAAATTAATTAATAAACTTTATAGCAGTTTGTGTGGGGTATCTCTTTTCTATTTAAATAATATAAATGCTATGATAAATAATTCTAAAACCTAGATTTCTAAGTTTGAAGTAATTTCTATTATATATATATATATGATTGCGGAATGAAATACATAGGGGAATCAAAGTGTACATTACAAAAACAATATAATGATCATAGGATATTGTATAAACGTATACAGAAAGGAAATGAAACTTAAATATGTATAAATACTCCATCATTTATTAATGATGATAATAAAAGGTGTAATTATGGTTTTAAATTTGATAACAGAGATGTGAAAATTATTCAAATTGAGCGATGTAATGAAAAAAGAAAAAATAAGGAAGCAATGATAATATCTACAAATAGAGAGGGTTTAATGAATAAACAATTGACTAATATAAAAACAACAGAATTGTGGGAAATTTGAATGAATTGAACGATGTGTAATATAAACATTTTATTTTGTGTAAATTTGTACTAATTGATGATTGATAAAGATCTTCAGTATTACAATCGAAAATACTTTTAATAAAGAATATATTTATTAAAATTTGGATAATGTGTTAAATAGATTTATTTGAATTATTATATTATTTACAAATAGAGACATTTAATAGTTTTTTTTCTCATGTGTCATAGCATCAGCCGGGAAGCGAACCCATTATACCGGCACAACTGTTTCTAAAGCAGTTGTCGCTGATCTCTCGACCACCAATGGTTGACATTTAATAGTTATATATATATGGTCACACATTACACAATTATAATAACAGGCGTTAAGTTCTAAAAATATTTAAAATTCCTTTAAATAATTTACTGGTATTATTTAATTGTGAGTGGACATTTACATTTATGCATATATATGTTTATTTATGCTTTGATAATTTGATTTCTTATATACATAAGTACAACATAGAAGTGTTTAATTAAGCAAAACTTTTTTTTAATTTTTTAGAAAAAATAAAATATATTAATTAATACAACTTTTTTATATTTAATATTACTTGTTTAAAATGTCAAAAACTAATATATATATTTTTTATTGTAACGATATATAAATATGTCGTTACATTAATTTAAAATAAAAACTTAAAAGTTCGCAAATAAAAGTAAAAAACTAAACGCTAAAATTAAAATGTTTGTTAAATGTATATACATTCCACAGATGCCAAACTTTAAAAATATTTTTTTTAAAAAAAAAACAAATAAATAAATATTTGAACGTACTTTTTTATAAAAAAAAGTACAAGATTTAAAAATAAAAACAGGTATTAATTAATTCTTGTAATCTGTAAATGGAAATGATTGTTTATAAATTGTTTGAAAAGCAAGCTAGCCTTGGGCTCTTGTATAATTAAAATGATCTGATGAAAGATAGATAAGAAAATAAAGAGAAATTAGCTTGACCAATGGAAGCACTAAGCCTTGGCTCGGACCCTAACAAAAGTGATGGATTAGTGACGTTTTGTTGATTGAATCCGTGTGGATAATATAAAAAGGGAAATACAGATTTTTCTGGGAGTTCCAGCGTTTTGTGTTTGAGAGATGTGGTAGGAAGCACATACCACACTCTCTATTTAAAAAAAAAATGAAAAGACTGTGATACCTTGAACCAGCTATTGCCATCTCCAGAACATTATCTTCCAATGGAGGTGTCACGGGAATTAAAAGCAGAAACCTGGACTCTTCTACCGTGAGCTATGAACTTTACAAATTAACAACAACAAAAAAAAGTAATTAAGAACTTTCATCATTGTTTTTTTTTAAAGATTCAGCTAATTTAAATTTTAAAATGAACTCTTATTTGATTTTCAAATTAATAATTGATTGTTTAAATTTATATAGTTAAGTTTTGCTAAAATCATTTCCATTTTTATTATTTTTATTTGTAATAATATTTATTGTAGAAATTATTAAATGCATTATATTTAAGTTGGGTATAGACTTTGCATAGATTCGTTAGCGGTTGATTATGTTGTGGTTTTCACAGTCGATTAGAACATATAAGTCAACAATGTCACTGCAGTGTCTTATGATGAACACCAAAGGGTCTCCTGTATTCCCTCAGCAATTGATGTTATCGGATTGACTTTGTATTTTGATTGGTTGTGTTTAATTTGGAATGTTTTTGACCGTGGAATCTGTGCAGCCGATCTATACTCGACATTATAAAACATTATATAAAAATAATCTGTGCAAACATATTTAAATGTTAAATTTAAGTCGGGCGTGAATGGCTATATAGTTTTGTAAAGTTATATTAAGGGAGGGTAATCTTAGGTTGTTGATTTCGTAGTTGAATTGGTTCAATGGATTGGCTATATTTGTGTAATTGTAGATGTAGTATGAGATCCGCTACGGGCAGGATTATATATATACGCCACACACCTTCTGTTTGCCTATGGATGGGTTTGTAAGATGGCAAAGGACCACAGTCCATTCCTATGGAGTTTTATGTTTATTGTTCTACTCGCCAACAGATGTAACATTCCTGTTGGTGGAGAGACAATGTCTTCTCTAATTCTACTTACTGATCAGATGTACATTCCTGACAGTATAGTATTTTGTGTTGTCATATTTTCATGCTACATTGAATACATAAATGTATCAGATGGATTGGCGCCGGTTTGATTGCGAAATTTGTTGCCTAAGGTTAAATCAGGGAAGAATATTTTCTTTTCAAATGCAGATCTATGTAGTCTATTCATCCTCGACTCACTAAATAAATATTAAACTCATGGTTGTAATTTACTTAAATGTAAAACTAAAGATTAATAGAAAAATCTAAAATGGTGAATTTATTCCTCAAAATTTAAATGTTATTTTATATGTGCGTAAATAAATATTTTTATGTGTTAATTTCTGGCAGTGGCTTTTATTCTTGTATATTTAAGATATAAAATTTATATTTTATTATCTCTAGTACTCCACTGAGCTAGGGCTAACGATCTGAATATTTAAATAAAGTGGAATCTTAACAGTGCGTATCTGCCTACTCTATAAATTTTTCTAGGTTTAAATGCCTAGATGGCGCCCTGTTGAGCAGATATGTAGTTTGCGGTTAGATTCGATCTTCACTTTCATTTCGATCATTATATTATATTTGACATTTATTATTAAAAGACAATGATTTTTGTACCTATGTATTTTTTTGCTTATGTATATTTTTTAATGAATAAATTATTATATTTTTGAAAGTTTTATGAAGTACTAATTAGAAATAAATTAACCATATTTTTGAAGAAAATAAGTGAAATAATTATTACTATCGATTAAAAGATTATTGCCTTTAACTCTCCAAAATGATTATTAATTTATAAGAACTATTTTGCTTCATTAAATATAAAAATAACTTGGGCAAATTAATTTATGGAGCATGTTTGTAATTACATAGATGGTGGGAAAATAACAGTAAGCTTGTATATTTATATTAAATCACCCCACATGTTAAGAAATCCAGGACCTTCCTCTGTGAACTAACATATAAATACATTAGAGTTTGTATTTCAAAATAGGCAGCTCAAAATGATACCACTTTGAACTGTACTCTATTAGTACTCTATTAGATGTTAAATATTGAAATACTAACTAATTCAAACAAAGAACTTGAAATTTTAACAAGAAACGATCTGAACCTTTGCGAAAAACAAACTTGTTTTACTATTATTATATAAAAACAAACAAGCATTAGTAATTTTGGTGGTGTTATGATCTATCGTCAGCCACTTGATGGCATTGATGCTAAGCAAAACATCTAGTTATAACGTTTCTGGGCCAACGATTTTATAGAACTATTGATTTTATTTTTGGAATAGTAAATAAAAGTAAATTATATTACGATTTCTATAAAATTAAAAAATTCAAATTATATATAAATATGTAAGTCGACTTTTTAAACCAGTAGTTAATCAGAGACTGGCTTTTTTGGTATGTCTTGTTAAAAAATTGTTACTTTTGAATAGCAAATAATAGTACATACAAGACTTTTTGGGCCAATAATTAATCAGAGACTGGCTTCTTTGGGTGTGTGTGTTTGGATATAAAAAGTTACTTTCCTTTTTTAATAGAAAATAAGACTAAATTTAATCCTTTTTGGGACCTAAATTAATCAGTCACTGTGTTTTGAAATCAAAATCAATTATATTACAACTTCCACAAAATTTAACAAATTCAAACAAAATTTTACAATGACAGCCTACTTTGACCTTTTTGGGACAATAATTAATCAGAGAGTAGCATTTCATTACTTTTTTAATAACAAATAATAGTAAATATAATCAAAATTTAATACCAAGGGTGAATGATCAAGAAATTGGGTTTGAAAATAATTGACAATAAAAATTTAATACCAAGGGTGAATGGTCAAGGTGGGTTTGAAAATGATTGAAAACTGAAGGTTACAAAAAGGTCATACACAATTTGAGGAGGTCTGCTCCTGTTCTATTCTTGCTCTGTTCTGGTTCCATTCTGTGCCTGTTTCTGTTAATTTTATTTTGTTCAGGTAGGTTTTGTATTCTTCAGCTTGTACCCGTCTTCTGACTTAATATTCTGTTAAAACTGGCAGTAAAAGTAAAATTTGTACAGAGTTTAATAAGTATGTCGACATAAATCCTAAATCAGGTACACTTTTCATTCCCAACACCAATCATTAATTGGATCCCAAGGATGACAATTTTCTGTATAATTGGTCAATGGATAGTGCATTTGAACTGGACTGTCCAATCTTCCCAACATGAAACACCTCAGGTAGAACTTTTTTTAATATTTATTCTGTTACAATTATTTTATGTGAAATATTTAGATGGCTTTATTTGAACAAAGAGAAGGAAAAGACTGAAATGGGGACATTCACTATAGTTTTGTACTTGTCTTAAAATTATTTAGAATGTGGACCAAGCTTTCTGTAATTTTATTTTTTTATCATAAAGGAAAACATTTTGTATATATGTGTGAAGTTTAAAATATGCCAGAATATCTGCTATTTAAGTGGGAAAAGATGCTGAATAAATTATTATTATTATAAGTGAAATCATAAATGTATAGTGATAATAAATGTTGAGTTGGACATCTAAATGAAATTGCTAAACTTACAATAAAATGCCAGGGAATGATTGAGTTCCTTAAGTGCTGTTACGCCGTCATTTTGGATAATAAACTTTATATTATTATTATTATGTTTTAATCCGAAATGCTTCACAAAGAAAGTATGTGTGAATAACTAAGTATCCTAAGAAATAGAGCAGCTGCTTCATAAAGATATGAGCGTTCGAAACTTAATATTGTAAGCATGGATGCAATTTTGATGATTTTAAATCAAGGAGTTGTGGTCATGTGTCTGTTTTCGTGTTTAAATACTGTCATATATGTGCGGACTAATTGTTGCAGAGAATGAAAAAAAAATCATAAGCGATGGACTATGCTAGACTTTTAAGTATAATTTTTATTTTTATTTTATTATGCATTTATTTATTGTTTGTAGTGAGAACTTATTTTATTTTAGGATCTATTATTTAAAATATATTACTGAATATACCCTGTATTAAATTTAGATTATGGTAGAGTAAAATATGTCTTCTTTATTATATATCATTATAATTTAATTTTGATGCTATAATTGTATTGAAAACTTATTTTATTTTAGGATCTATTATTTAAAATATATTACTGAATATACCTTGTATTAAATTTAGATTATGGTAGGGTAAAATATGCCTTCTTCATTATATATCGTTATAATTTAATTTTGATGCTATAATAATATCAATGGCTTGGGATAAAATATGGTATGCTTACAAATAGATATTGATAGTATTAATGCTTTATTTTATTACTTACATAGTAATTTTGATATTACTATGTCCTGGATGATGATAGTTTTAAATATAATTGTTGTATGTTGAAAAGTGATGCACATTTCTTATGTTGTAAATATTTAAGGCTTTGGTATTTTTTTTATTATTATTTTATTTTAGTCATATTTGACTGTTACAGCATTATGGGTTTTATACATCAGTAAATTGTTTAGTGAGAGTTCAAACGCTGTTCTCTCATGATTAAGTGTTAATTGTGAATGACCACATTTGACAAAATTATGCTAAGTTACAGCTGCCTTATGGGTTGAAGTTGAGCGTAGTTCCTTCATAATTATAAGCATTAAGTATTTGTGTAATGTAGTAGGTGATCGAGGGTGTATCTCTAGCTCCATTGCCAGTATACTCCATAAGAGTTCTATTCTTGTGCGAGAATTTGTTAATTTATGGTTGGTCATTGGGTAATTCTTATTGAAGTGTATTACCTGCTTCAGGGACCTTTTAAAATTTAAGTATAAATCAACAATTGATGTATAATGTTTTGACTGAGCATTGCTCAACTTTCTATGTAAGAACAATAATCATTCAATATTTAAAGTTCCTGTTAAAATTCTACATAAGCAATGCCCATCATAACTGCCTCGTAATAAAAGCAATTCACCGATGGAATCGTAAGATTAAGGGTTTATTACTAATGTTGGAACATAAAAAGCATTAAATGTTGTAAGTGCATGAGTGTGCCCTCTAAAATAATTAATCAGTTTTCAATAAGAAAGTTAAGTCTCAAACAATAGATAAGTTACAATTTAAAGGAGTAACTAAAAGATATAAGTTGCACCTGAATGGTTCGTTCGATTAGTGTGATTATTAAAAAAATTAATGAAACAGTATATGATATTTGATTTGCAAAGTCACAGTAGTATCAAGAGGGACATATTTCTTTGATCATCATCATTATCAACCATTATCAGTCCACTGCAGGATGAAGGTCTCTCCAAGTTTAATCCATCTTCTCCGATATTTAGCTTCTCCTCTCCACATCACCCCTGCACACTTTTTTATTTCATCTATCCATCTCACATGTGGTCTCTTTCTGGGTCTTTTACAATCTCTTGGAATCCAGTTTAAAATTTCAATTGTCCATCTATTATCATCTCTTCTAGCAATATGTCCAGCCCAACTCCACTTCAATCTTTTAGTTTTTTCAATGATGTCAGTAACACCTGTTTGTTCTCTTACCCATACATTGCGTTTTCGATCTCTTCTTGTTACTCCCAACATACACCTCTCCATACTTCTTTGAGTGATCTGAAGTCTCTGTATTGCTCTTCTATTGAGTTTCCAAGTCTCAGATCCATAAGTAAGAACTGGTAAAACACATTTGTTAAAAACCTTAATTTTCAAACACATAGGCATATTTCCTTTTAGTATCAAGTTATTTCTACCAAAAGCACTCCAACCAATTTTAATTCTATGATTAATTTCCTCCATTATGTTTCCATCTGTATTAATAATCTGACCAAGGTATTTGTAAATGTTAACTTCTTCTAATTCATCATAATCAATCTTTATTTTCATATTTTGAGCAAACCGATTAAACATTACTTTAGTCTTTTTAACATTTATCTTTAGTCCTACTTTCATCTGATAACTCCTGCAACATTTTCTGCAGCTCTGAAGCATTATTTGCAAAAAAAAAAACTACATCATCTGCGAAATCTAAATGACTTAAATAATCTCCATTTACTTTCACTCCTTTAGTTTCCCATTTTAATCCACAAAATACTTCTTGCAGCACTGCTGTAAAAAGTTTTGGAGATATGGAGTCACCTTGTCTTACACCTTTCTCAATGTTGACTTTCCCAGTATCATTATGTAATCTAATTGTTGCTGTTGCATTTTTATAAATATTCTTTAAAATATGACAATATCCTGGATCTATACCTTGATGATCCAATGCTTTAATCACTGAAGAAATGTTTATAGAATCAAATGCCTTTTCATAATCTACAAATCCAAAACATAATGACAACTCATATTCATTTGACCTTTCTATAACTTCTCTCAATACCTGAATATGATCTACTGTACTAAAACCACTTTTAAATCCTGCTTGTTCTCTTGGTTGGTGGAAATCCAATGTTCTCTGTAGACGAGTTGTAATTATTTTGGTAAAATTTTTTATATAAAACTGATAAAAGGCTGATAGGTCTGTAATTTCTAATATCTTCTTTATCACCTTTTTAAAATATTAATATTATTACTGCATTCTTCCAATCATCCGGTACATCTTTATCATTTAGACATTTGGTATATAACTTTGCTAAAAAAATTTCTGTTTCTTCACCTGCTTCTTTTAATATATCAATTATAATTCCATCATTACCTGGAGCCTTTCCTTTCTTCATACATTTAATTGCATTTCTCACTTCTTCATTTAAAATTCTGGGCAATTCGGAAGATGTAATAGATATAGGAGATACTTGTTCTTTATTACTAAATAATTCTTGATAAAAATTTTCTACCAATTTTATGATGTCATCTCTCTTTTTAGTAATAATTCCATCTTTTTTTCCTTATTGCAGATATAAATTTCATACCAATACCAAAATGTTGTTTTACATTCTTAAGACTTTTATTTTCTTCTACAGCTTTTCTTGCTAGTTCACAGTTATATTTTCTTATATCGTTTTCAACTCTTTTCCGTACCATTTTACAAAATTCGAGATATTCAATTCTTTTTAGTGCATCATTTTTGTATATCTTCATATTTCTTCTTTTCTTCATAAATTCTCTACTTTCAATAGAAATTTTGTTGGTCAATTGCTGCTTTTGTCTACCAGCTATCTTTGTTGCAGTTTTTAAAAGTGTATCAGTTATTTTCATATTAATTTCATTCAAATCTGAATCATGTTCAAAATCTACTAATACTTGAAATCGATTTGTAAGTTCTAATTTAAATTCATTAGAATGTTTCTGAAGATTAGGAATATCAACTGTAAATATTGTTTTTCTTAACAATTTTTGTCTTTCTAGTTTTACATTAACACGCATCTTGCACCTTACTAATCGATGATCACTTCCTGTGTTAAATCTATTAAGAACATTACAATCTTGAAATATGTATTTCCTGTTAGTCAAAATATAATCCAATTCTGCTGTACCTTCATTTGGATGTTTCCATGTCCATTTTCTTTTAACATTTTTCTTAAAAAAAGAATTCATAATATAAAGTTTTTCTTTTTCTGCAAACTCCACAAGTCTATGTCCTCTCTCATTTCTGTTACCATAACCAAAATTACCTACAGCACTTTCATCTTTCATTTGTTTACCAATTCTAGCATTAAAGTCTCCCATAACAATTTTAAAATGTTATTTACTCTTATCTTAAAGCCTTTTATACATCAATATAAAAATCTTCTACTACTTCATCACTATGAGAACTTGTTGGGGCATAAACCTGAATTATCTGCATTTGGTATCTGCTATTAAGTTGTATAACTAATCTTGCCACTCTGTCTGATACACCATCAATCTCCACAATATCGTTCTTCCACTTTTTATTTATAATGAATCCTACTCCACTTGTATTTCCAATATTTGTGCCTTTATAATAAAATATATGTCCACTTTTTAAATCAATTGTCTCTTCACCTTTTCTTCTAACTTCACAAAGTCCAATAATATCCCATTTAATATAAGAGAGTTCTTCTTCTAATTCTTGCAATCTTCCTTCACTTGAAAGTGATCTAAGGAAACGTTTTTATGTGATCTAAGGAAACGTTTTTATGCCAGCAAAATACGACTAATTGAGAGATATTTTTATTAGTTTATTTTATTTAAGTTTTTGTAAAGCTACAATTATGGGGGCGTGCCATGTAGAAATGTCTTAGTAAGCGCGAAGAAAGAGGGTTCCTATTCTCCGCGGCTGTAAACCCCCTGTAAATATTTTTTGTTAATTGGATTGCTACGATGCTATGTTGAAATACAATTTTGTAGATTATAATTTGAGTTATTAATAAACCTTATGTGTTAATAAAATTTTGGTGTGGTGTCTTAATGTTCTGGTACACACTAAATCCAGTATTCCTAATCTTATGCAAATTTAGATAAATGTTTTAAAGGTTATTCCGCTACAGGTACCTTGCAAAAGTTTGATTATTAAATTGATACTTTTTCCTGAAATTCAAAATTTCTTTAAGAAATATTCATAACTTGCTTTGCGAATTATATGATTATACTGCAGACATCTAGAAGGGGATTTACTTTTAAATTAATACCATTTTCATTTTCGTAAATTTATTGTGTTATGATTAATATATTGAGAAGACATAAAATCATTATTCCCACTCCTGGTATTTAAATGCGCTTCCAATCGATAGTAACCTAGCACAAAATTTAAAGTTAATAGAATATTCTATTTTAGTTAACTGTTTAAGATTTAATTATTATTATTGGTTGATGAGAAGTATATATTAATTTAGAGATCAAGTTATGCCTACTTAAGGTATATTGCTGTGATAATATTCAGTGGTCAACAATAAATTCGTAAATCACTTATAAACGTTTTGCATTTCTGATTTGAATCCTGAGACTATAATTTTTTAATTTCGAATTCAGAGCTCTTGAGCTTATTGTTATAAGATTAATGTGGTATTACAAATTAATTAAATCAATAAGATTTTTCATTCCGTGAAATATCTGATCATGTAAAGAAGTTAAAGGTACTGAAATTTACAGGAAGAAGAGAGTGTAGAGAAGCTATTATTGAAAATAAATTAATTGTAATTTATGGTATTTGTGATTGATATGGGGAGTACGACGTCATTAAAGTGTTACGAGTGTGAGTTGAGGTTTCTATTCCTTTATTACCTTATGGGTAATATTTTATAATATCTTTTATTAATATAATTTTTTGTGTTCTTGGCATGAGTTACCAAAGAAATTATAGAACCATAAGCATAAGTAATAGGGGATTGGTATTTTATTTGTTCTAATTAAGATATAAGACAACTAGACAACTATCTTTTATTTATTTGAGTGTTATTTACAAATGCATGATGATCTTGTCAACACAGTCCCTTTTAGGAGTTACAATTTGGCTGGCTTGATTTAAGAAACTAGTTAATTTGAGAAAATAAATAAATCTAAATATTTACAAATTAAAATTATTTTAGAAGTTAATAAATTGCTTCCCTTGTAAATTCATAAGTTGTAAATCTATGACTTCATAAAATCAGTGCAGCAGCTGTTCTGGTAAAGTTACAATTTGGTGGTCTGCTATATATCTCTCTCTCTTCCTTCCCTATATATATATGAAAAACAAAAAAAAAACAAGTTAAAAACTTGCTAACGCTTGTATTTATGTCAACAGATGGCGTTCTACCAAAAACACCGTCAAGCGTTTGTTTACATAAACGTCAGAGCATGCATGATCTGAAAGTGGAATTAAAGTTAGCGATAGTGAATGCATGCTCTGACGTTTATGTAAACAAACGCTTGATGGTGTTTTTGGTAGAATGCCATCTGTTGACATAAATACAAGCGTTAGCAAGTTTTTAACTTGTTTTTTGTTTTTCATAAATGTACCTTTGAGGTCTTTCTAGCAATGATATATATTTCAGAGGCTTCTACTATGTGGTGATGCTGAACTGAGATCAGACCCATGTAGCTATCTGGCTTGCTATGTTGAGTTTGAAGACATTACGCGTCTAAAAGATTCACGCTTGCAAGCTGAATAGAAACTGTTTCATAAATGCTCAGAGTTTGTGTTTAGATCTAGTTTCTAAAATTCCTGTCTTTCACTGACGATAGCAAATAGCTTGAAATCATGATCTGAAAGTGGAATTAAAGTTAGAGATAGTGAATGCATGCTCTGACGTTTATGTAAACAAACGCTTGACGGTCTTTTTGGTAGAATGCCATCTGTTGACATATATATATATGTATATTAATAATAATTTTAATGTATTTAAATAAAGGTATGTTTGTTTTTTTCAATTATATTTAATAAAAAATAGATATTGATGAAAGTATATATTAAACAAACATTTATATTATGATATTCTATGTATGTAAATTAATAAGGTTGTGTTTATTGTGATAATAAAATAGAATAATCATAAAATTTTGAAAATTAATTTCTATGTATTTGTTTGGCAATATGTATATTAATACAATATATTTCTTATATTCTTGTTAGTGTATTGTTTCCAAAACATGACAGTTACTATTATAAACCCATAAAACACATATAACAGATAAATGGTAATTAATTCAGGATTAAATTATTCAAAAGAAATACTTTCCAAATGTATATTTATTTTTTTTATTATTATTGTTGTTTATTTAATTTTTTTTTTTGTATTTTTTGTTAATTAAATTTGTTCACTATCATATTTGTTTCTTGAATTATTATGCATATTAAACAAAATTTAAGAGCCTTTGTATATGATTTTTTAAATATTATTCATATATTATTTTATTAGTTAGCCAGAACATTAAAAATATTTGTGTTTTGTTCATTTTATTAACATTGTATTTTCTGTCTAAGTCGAGTTTAAATGAGACTTTTTATGAGAGATAAGTATTATTACATTTGATTCTATAAATGTAAGATCAGATTAATACTATATTACTTTGAATTTAAGCTGCACTTTTTACATAAATACTAAAGAGGTAAAATTAGGCTGAAGAGTAAATTCAAATTGAATATGTTAACATCTTACTTCTGCGAATCTCTAACTCCTCAGTGATGAGTATTGTTTTATGCTCTACACATGCACTTAGTATTTGTTTCATTGATATCAATTTTTTTCAGGATTCCCTACTTGCACTTACCTTTTAGTTCCTATTTAAGGAAATAAAAAAATGTTTTTTTCAATACTTATAAAATTGTTTTAATATTTTGTTCAAATTTTAAAATATTACTGTTCAAAGTGAATACGTTAACATCTTAATTCTGGCAATCTCACACTACCCAATGATTGAATGCTTATATTATGTTCTAGGCATGTCCATAATATTTATGATTATTGATAGCAGTTTATTCAGGAATTTCCATTCACACTTCTTTTAATTCTTATTTAAGTGAACAAAAGAGTTTATTATTTTTCAATACCTATTATAAAATCATTTTCCAATTTCCCAATTAAATTCAAAGTTAGCTTGAATTCGAAGTAAGAAAGGATATACTTATTTATATTATTACACTTGGTGCATGATTATGCTGATGATAATAATTAGCCTGAGCTCACTTCATAAATTACATTTTGCTACTATAGTAACTTAAATGATTAATAAAGTTTAAACTAATGTATTGTTGATCACTATCCATTTAAGTTAAAATAATTATTTGATCTATTAAATTTGTGGCATTCAGACAAGTTAGGAAAATTCATTCATTTGATTTATTGATTTATCTTCTTTACATATTACTACAATTTGAGGGGTCCAAAATTAGAGGCAATGTGACAAGTCATTTATTTATTTATTTTTTTGATATATATATAAAACTAACCAAAGGAAATACATATAAAAACAAAAAAAGACTTATAAATCCAAGAAATAATATATTTCTTTCTGATGAAAACCAGTCCTCTGGTTGAAATATAATATTATTTCTTGGATTTATAAGTCTTTTTTGTTTAAATATATATAATAAATAAAGTTTGATATCTGTATTCGTATCACAATATATGTAATATACAAATCAATATATATATCAAAATACAGTACAATTTATATAAATTATATTCTTTTAGAAGTACTTTCGACTATACACTTTGTAGTCTTTATCAACTATATAACGTTGAATAATCAAAATGAGACAACCCTTAACAATACCCATAGTTCAATTCAGATTTCCCACAATTCCGTTATCTTAACATTTGATGACTGGCGATTCATTAACATTTGACGTAAAATATGTATTATATTTTTATTTATTTATGCTTAGTATAGGATCTGTTTGTAATAGGGCAGAAGTTTGCAATTTCAAACATAAATTTAAAGATGAAATTGAACACATCATTATTTGTGCATTATTAGATTGTAAAAATAGGTCAAATATATTGTTTGATGTAAAAATAAGTTAAATACAATGTGTGATTTTAAAATAAGTTAAATAATACAACTAAATATTTATTTAAAGAATAAACTAAATTATTAAATTGACTTAAATATAAGATGGGTATAGATGTCTTCTTATACTTGGTTTTAAGTGTACGTTAGTTTAAGGGGTTTTGATTTCGGACTGTTTATTCATGGTTGTGTCGATGCTGATGGAGGGAAATATAGATGTTTATATCAATGGAATGGGAAGCATGTTTAGCATTCAGGGAAACGTGCCCAACTGAATGCATGACCTAAAAGTGTAGTCATTGTGTTACAATGTATGGAGAGATATTTCCTGTAACATTGATGTCATTTAGGTCTATGGATAGAGACGATGAGTTGGCAAAAGGTCCACTCTTCCTCCATATGTAACCCTTCTCATTGATATTTAAATACATGATTCCTTAGTCAGAGAGACACACATTCCTGTACTGTATGAGGGTCATGTCCTTAAAATAATATCATGCTGCTCCTGTCAGCATGTTTTTATGCTAATATCTTAATATTTCATTGATTGTGTCTATATATCAGGAAACTAACATTTGTTTGACTTCAATCTTTTAGCCTGAAATCATAGGTTTCAAAAATCATTCAATCATAGTCTAGGTAGCCTATCTATGCTCAACATTCTAAGATTAATAATGAAAAGATAAAAAAGTAATGAAACCTAAAGCATTTTTTGTAATTTATTTTTCAAATTTGTTGTTATATAGATGTAAATAAAATCTTTTGTGTTATTAGTACTGGCAGTGATTTTGTTTATTTTTTTATTATCTTTATTAAAAATATATTTTAAACCTCTGCCATTTATGATAAACAAAACAAGTTATACATTTCATAACTTGCTATAGCTTGCATTTTATGTTCACTAGATGAAGCTTTACTAAAAGCCCACTATCAAGCTTGTTTCCATAAAGACTGAGAGAGATAGAATTCAATATCTCTTTCAAATTGTCTCCAACCTTTAAACCATGGTTTCGAGCTAGTTGGCTAACGTCAGTAAAGGACAGGAAGATCAGAAACAAGATCTAAACTCCAACTCTACTAAACAGCATTTATGAAACATTTTTCTATCAGTCTGGAAGCACAAATTTTTCAGATACGTAAATATCTTCAAATCCAGTCAAATAAACTAGATAGCTATATGGGTTTGTCAGTGTTTATGTAAACAAGCTTCATAGTGGGCTATTGGTAAAGCTCCATCTAGTGATTATATATATATATATATATATATATATATATATCATTCTAATCAGAATGTAATTAGAAGGGAGTTGAAATCAGACTTCAAAAGCCCATACAACTATTGGCTTCATCTTATACAACTGAAACACATGACCAATATGTACTTCAGGCTGAACCAGCACTCATCAGTTGGCCCAGATGACAATCTTTCACACATATATACAAGTGCTCATTATATTAACATAGCACATCTTCATTTTTAATAAATAAGTTTCAGTCTTCTTTATTCTCCAAGTCTTTAGTGATACATATCATTGAAAATCCAAGGTTGAAATGCACAGAACCTATGTTGATGCAAATATTATTGTCATACCTATGTTGACTTTAAGTCATTCTGACTAATTGAGGCTGTATATGCAATATACACATATATTCTCTAGATTAAACTTAATGTAAATAGAAGCGATTTAAAGTCAGATTTTCAAGTTTCTTACAAGGTTTTTTTAATGTACATGGCCATGTGTATCAGTTATACAAGATATAAGGAATATGTGTATAAGAAGCTTGAAAGTATGAAACCAAGTTCCATCTAATTATATTAAGTTTAGTATAAACAATATACATGTATTTAAAGATTACATATTCAGACTATATTCTGCCCATCCGTCTTCTATATATTTAAATGGACGTATTAAGTACCTATATATTATGGTCAGAATGACTTAAAAGTCATCATGATATTAAAATAATATTGGCATCAAAAAGGCTGAATGTCCCACTCTTGGATTTTTAAAGATATAGATGGCTGATAGGTTGGAGGGTGGAGAAAATTGAGGCTTGGCCATTAAAGTTAAGAGTTTTCATCCTGATTGTGTATATGTATGGGAGATGGTGATCTAAACCAGCTGATGAGTCTGGTTCAGCATAAAATATGTATATTGGAGATCATTTATTTTTTCATATTTAATGTGTAACAGTTGTATAAATTCAAGTGTATAGCTGTAGGGAACTTGAAAGTTGATATATATATATATATATGTATGTATATATTGTAACGATATATAAATATGTCATTACATTAATTTAAAATAAAAACTTAAAAGTTCGTTAATAAAAGTAAAAAAACTAAACGCTAAAATTAAAATGTTTGTTAAACGTATATACATTCACACAGATGCCAAATTTTAAAAATATTTTTTAAAAAAAAAAAAAATAAATAAATAAGTATTTGAACGTACTTTTTTATAAAAAAAAAAGTATAAGATTTAAAAATAAAAACAGGTATTAATTAATTCTTGTAATCTGTAAATGGAGATGATTGTTTATAAATTGTTTGAAAAGCAAGCTAGCCGTGGGCTCTTGTATAATTAAAATGATCTGATGAAAGATAGATAAGAAGAAAAGAGAAATTAGCTTGACCAATGGAAGCACTAAGCCTTGGCTCAGACCCTAATGAAAGTGATGGATTAGTGATGTTTTGTTGATTGAATCTGTGTGGATAATATAAAAAGGGAAATACAGTTTTTTCAGGCAGTTCCAGCGTTGTGTGTTTGAGAGATGCGGTAGGACGCACATACCACACTCTCTATTTAAAAAGAAAAATGAAAAGACTGTGATACCTTGAACCAGCTATTGCCATCTCCAGAACATTATCTTCCAATGGAGGCATCACGGGAATTAAAAACAGGAACCTGGACTCTTCTACCATAAGCTATATGAAATGAACAATTGTTAAAATCAATTAAGAACTTTTGTCAAGTTTTATAAATTGATAAACAAGCCAACTTAAATGTTAAAACGGACTCTTATCTGACTTTTGTAAGTTTTTAAATCAAATTAATAATGTTTAATTTTATATGTTTTCCGATTGATAAAAATCATTTCCATTTTTTTTTCTCTTATTGTATAAATTATTTGTTGTTTAAATTTTAAATGATGAAATTTAGGTTGGGTATAGATGTTGCATAGATTCTTTAGTGGTTGATTATGTTGTGGTTTTCACATTCGATTATAATATATATGTCAACGATATCACTGCGGCATCTTACGATGAATGCTAATGGGATTTGTATATTCCCTATGCAAGTGATGCTTATCGATGACTTTGTATTTTGATCGGTTGTGTTTAATTTGGAATGTTTTTGACCGTGGAATCTGTGCAGCTGATCTATACTCAACATTTTAAAACAAATTTTATAAAATTCATTTGTGTGAATGTATCTAAATGTTAAATTTAAGTTGGGCGTGAATGGCTATATAGTTTTGTAAAGTTATATTAAGGGAGGGTAATCTTAGGTTATTCATTTCGTAGTTAAATTGGTTCAATGGATTGGATATATTTGTGTAATAGTAGATGTAGTATGAGATCTGCTTCGGGCAGGATTGCATATATATGCCACACACCTTCTGTTTGCCTATGGATGGGTTTGTAAGTCGGCAGAAGACCACAGTCCATTCCTATGGAATTTTTTTGTTTATTATTCTACTCGCCAACAGATGTCACATTCCTGTTGGTGGAGAGACCATGTCTTTTCTAATCTACTTACTGATCAGATGTACTTTTCTGACAGTATAGTATTTTGTGTTGTCGTATCATGCTACATTGAATACATGAATGTATCAGATGGATTGGCGCCAGTTTGGTTGCGAAATTTGTTGCCTAAGGTTAAATCAGGGAAGAATATTTTCTTTTCAAATGCAGATCTATATAGTCTATTCATATTTGACTATCTAAATAAAATATTAAACTCATTGAAACTTAGTTAAATGTAAAATTAAAAGTTAATATAAAAATCTAAAATGTTAAACTTATTCCTCAAAATTTAAATGTTATTTTATATGTGCGTAAATAAATATTTTTATGTGTTAATTTCTGGCAGTGGCTTTTATTTATTGATATTTAAGATATAAATTAAGATATAGATTTTTATCTCTGCGTCTCCGCTGAGCTAGTGACTTGGGCTAACGATCAGAATATTTAAATAAAGTGGAATCTTAACAGCGCGTATCTGCCTACTCTATAAATTTTTCTAGGTTTAAATGCCTAGATGGCACCTTGTAGAGCAGATATTGTTTTTGCGGTTAGATTCGATCTTCACTTTCATTTCGATCGTTATAATATATATATCACTGTTTATGTTTGCTGAAATCTATACAGACACTAGGTCATATACATAATTATTGTCTTTAATTATTTTAGGATTTTACAAATGAACGTTTGGATGTGTTTACCTGGAGATTAATAATGTTTGAAAGTGATTCACGAAGTGCATTTTTCTGCGACAATTTCAATAGCTATGGGAATAATATAGTTTCAAGATCGATAGCAGGAAAGTTTGAAGTAGTACCTAATCCATCAGGTATTGATATTCTTTATTGATTACATGAACTTTATATAAAATAAAAGTTATAATAAAATGCCTAACATTTTGTGGAAAATTATATTTTAAAATTATTAATTAAATTTTTGTTTTTAATTTCTTTGATTGGTTTTATATAATTTTGTGCCTAATATGTAATTTTATAAATTTATTTTACCTTGAATAAATAAAAAAAACATACAATTTTAAATCTTTTTATTTACTATTATATTAAACATAAATATATAGGTAGCAATATAATATACAATCCTATTATCTTGACAAATTATTATAAGTAATGTTCTGATATAAAGATAAAAAGGTGTTATGAGTTTGATATTTCCTTTAACTACTATTTATATATAATATTTGTAAAATATTTTACATATGTATTGTCAGGATGGCTATAACTCTCATTCCTATCCTTACCATTAAATGCATTTGAACATAAATATATAAATGGATGTGTTGATTTATAAAGCTAATACATCTATTGAACAGTGTAAGTTGATGATATATAATGGTATGAATAAAATTATATTGTAGTTTAATGAACTGGAAATGCTTGAAACAAAATCATAGATTTATTACTAAATTTCATTTTATTAATATTTTAAAATAACCTTTGACAAAACGATCTTGTTCAAACAGTTGAGAAAGTTTTGTAAAGAAAGAAAAAAGGCCGATTTTATAATGTAGTGTTGTAATGCAAAGGGGAGATGAAAACTTGATAAAACATATGCAGTAACCACAACAACAACAACAACAAGTATTTTTTTTTCTAATGGCTGGAAAAATTAAAAACATGTATAGAAAAAGTTATACGCAAGATTTTATTTTCTTTATTCGTTAATGACAGCAAATCAGATAATTTGAAAAGTATATTTTGGTAAAAACGTTTTTCAACATTTTAAAGAATAATTGGACAAGCAAAGATACATAAAACTGTAAGTTGTTTAATTTCATATACACATGTAAAAAAAAAGTAAAACTGAAATGGAGGAATATTACTATGCTTCCATTGAAATTGAACTTTTATATAAACTATGGAAATTAAAGAAATAAATAAATTATAATCTGTTGATTGAAGCATAATAAGCACCAAAATTTTTTATTTTATTTATAAGTCTATTGAACTATTCGTTATAAGATATATGAAAAGATATTTATTCACATAATCAAGCATTTGATAATTCTAAGACTGTTGAAAGTTTAGACTTAATAACGTCTATTATCAAAAAAAAATTGACTTTAATCATGTTTTGTTTACTATATAGCTATAACATGCTCACTGCTGATATAGAATATATATATATATATATATATATATATATATATATATATATATATATATATATATATATATATATATATATATATATATATATATATATATATATATATATATACTAGTGTAGGAATGATGCAGGTGTGCTAAAAGTTGTTGTGCAAGGTCAAGGCAACTTAGATGGTTTTTGAAAAGGGCGATGAACACGATCTATATGTGTGAATTCCCACCATCACATATATATGTATACAATGGCTACCAAATATTATGTGAAGTTTTATATATCAATTGTGAAAGTTGCCAAATCAAGGATTATCCAAACTACTTGGTCAGCTTGTGGGAGATGGATAAATCATTGAAGGCACTACTTTAAAAATGAAGCAAGTATAACAGATGCTGAAAATTCACAATTTACAATATATTTTTCCATTTAAAAGAAGATGCTCATATTGATGAAGATGTTTACAAAATCATTTATAAATTATGTTGATATGTAACTGTTTGTTTGTTGTGGTTGACATGCTGATGTTATAAATTTTGTAAGGTTTTCTCTCCTTTATTTTTTTTTATACTTCCATATTGAATTTTTGAGCTGGAAGTACCGAAAGAATTTAAATGTATGCATTTCATGATGTAAAATGTAGTTTGAAATAAAAAAAAAATATAAATGGTTCTGTTAGAAGAAAAAGAAGGACTGGACTATGATGAAAGGAGTATAAAGGGAGGTAAGACTTGCTCTTTGACACATTAAAGACATAACATTTAGTAACAAGTTTAATTAATCAAACCAGTTATTAACAAGTTATATACTAATCATTACTTATAAGTACATATAATTAATTTAATCAACTGATGGCAATTCCAGTTCTCATAACTCATAATAGTCATAAACAAACTCATTAATTCAACTATAATATATAAAATAATAATTTGTATATCAATATGATATCATTTTTTTTTGAAAGAAAAGATAAAAATAGTGTCATTTATTTAGATAGTATTAATGATCGTAAATTATTTCTTTTTATATGATGGCATGAATGCTAGATGCCGATGTATACCAAGAATGACACATAGTTGATGATATTATTATTTTATGTATGTATTTATTTATTTATTTTTATTTGGATGAGATTATGTGGAAGTGGTAGGAATCATATTTATGGTGTTTTACAGTGTGTATTTATATATTTAAATGTGTTATATTAAGTTAAAATAAATTTGTTAATTTAAATTGATATTACATCAAGGGTTGTATGTAATTTGTTGACAATACATCACTGAATTTACGAATCTCTTGATATTAAATTAACTTACGAGAGAGTGCAAGTCTCTCAGCGCTTGTGATTATTAATAGCCAATCAGATCGTAAATACTGGGACAACGATTTAACAGTGAGTAGTGTGTGAAGGTATTTAATATTCACACTTTCAGATATAAGTACTTTGGACTGGCTTGGATATATAGACAGACAAGTAAAGTTAAGAGTGGTTACCACTCTTTTCTTGTTAAATCGTTGTTCCAGTATTTACGATCTGATTGGCTATTAATAATCACAAGCGCTGAGAGACTTGCACTCTCTCGTAAGTTAATTTCAAATCATCTGCACTTTGAAAATGAATCTCTTGATATTAAAATAAATTTGTTAATTTAAATTGATATTACATCAAGGGTTGTATGTAATTTGTTGACAATACATCACTGAATTTACGTATCACTTGATATGGGAATATACATGTAATAGGTACTTAATAAGTGTACTATATGAACCATAACGTCAAACAACATGTAATAGGTACTTAATAAGTGTACTATATGAACCATAACGTCAAATCAATGCCCACATTGGCTAGATATCTACTTATAAATTATACCTGAACAGAGCAACTACTCAGATTATGACTGGGTTTGAATCCTGGTAATCTAATGGATTGACATGAAAATTGGGTGGATCCTGTATGTATTACCAAATGAATGCAGTATGAATGGTAGTAAAAATCTATTTTGGCTGTAGTTGGAGGATCTTTCCAATTTTTCATGGATGGCCAGATTTTTGTTTCGGTATATACCGTGGAATGAATTTAGGTAGATGGTTGAAGGTGAGTCGTCGGTTCGTTACATTTTTGGCACATCAACTGGGACTTGAAATAAGCTAATTAGGGTTTGAAATACACCACATACTTGAGAGATGTGTAGTATATATCTTGATGTCAGATGTATAGTTTTAAAAAAAAGAGAAGCATTTTTTTTTGTGTGTAATTTTTTTTATATATAAAAATATATTGGCTTTATGTTTAGATGATGATGGTTACTGTTATTGCATTTTTTTAAATTTTTTTATGATGAGAAATAAATACAGTTATCAAACAGCTTAGTTTAAATTTAGAATTATATTGATGGTGTTAAATTGTAGAGTAGTAATTTTATCCATATTTGGAAAATTTGTTTTATAGAAAATCTAGGATTTTGAAGGTTAGATTGGATATTTGATTGTTGGAGTTTGCTTGGTTTTGTTGCAAGTATTGATGTTGGATGGGGAATTTTTGTCACTGTCTTAAGGATGTGATGTATTCATGTCACTTGTGACTGATTGATCTCATTCACTGCTCCAACCCAAATTGTGATGTTACTTACTATATATCATGAAGCAATTAACAGTAGTCCTGCCATGATTTGACCTCTAAGACTCCAAAGAGAATAAGGTATAGTTCTTTTTGATATATGTATAATATTTGTCTCTAAGACTCCCAAAGATGAGCAAGGCAATATTTTATAAATAATAGCCCCTAAGACTTGGATGTAAGCAGGGCAGTGCAATAGTGTTTGCAGAAAACTATTATGGGTTACAGTAGCTTAGAGAGACTGAAATGTGATGATCATCTGAGTGTTCATGGAACATTGTATACTTTAAGAGCAGTGATTGAATTCTTTTATCTAACTCAAAATTGTGAAATGCTAATCATTCTTTTGGTTGTCAGTATCTGTCAGATCTTTAGAGGAATGGATGAGTATATAACCTAAATATATAGCTTACTCTTAAAGGACTGTTGATAGTATTCATTGGTCCATTTACTTCTGTTTCTAATCATGACTCAATCCTTTCTTCTTTTCAAAAATATACAGTACATATAGCCATATAATTCTATAATTAAAACCACTTCTTTTCTTTTCAAAAACTTTATTTGATATATATATATATATATATATATATATATATATATATATATATATATATATATATATATATATATATATATATATATATATATATATATCCACTTATTTCCAACGTTTCGACTATCTTTACTCTATAGTAATTTTCAAGGATCTAGAAAAAACATATTACATTATAAACAAACTTTACATAATAAAAACAAAATAATCAAAAACAATATAAAACATATAAACCCCATAAAATTTAAAAATAAATAAAATACATTAAAATCAATTAAATTAAAAACACAAAACATACACCACACTTACTTGATCCCTTCTCAACAAACTTTCCCTTTTTACATTTTCTTTTATCCAAAAAACCAATTGTTACAATAAAAACCTATTTCCTTTTTCTTTCTTATATACTTCAAAAATGAATTTATTTCCAAAAATAATTCCTTACCCATTACTTATGAATTCTATTTAAAACTGGTTTATATCTTTTTATGTATAAACTCTCTTTTACCATTCTTTATTCATACAATCTACCCCCCTCCAACATTTTAATCTTAAAATCTGTATGTCCAACTCCCTTACTATGTATATTTACATTAGAATTCCTATCTCTCAAATGCTGTTTCAATCTTGTCTCTAATTTGTTCTTTGTTGTACCACTATATGATACATCTTTATTCTCTTTTTTACAATCCAAACATTTTATTTTATAAATACCATTCATGTTTTCAACATTCCTATTTCTTATCAGATTACCTAAATTATATTTCCTTTTATATACTGGTTTCAACAATAAACCACAATCTCTAAATATTTTAAATCTTTAATGATGATAGTTTTAATTGTCATGTTGTTATTTTATGTATTGAGAACTGAGATAATTTGTTTATTTCATTATTAGTGTGACAGAATTCATGTTTGGGATAGTTGCAATAGGGCTATAATGTTATATTTAATTAATTAGAAATAGACACCCAAATAGAGCACGATATGCATATGTTCTTATTTATATGTTAGCATCATCCTTATTTAATTATAAATTGTATTTAAGCTAACACAGTAAATTCATTTTTCATTTAATGTTACTTGGTTAAAAATAATGAACCGCTGGAGCATATCGTATATCCTGTTTAGTGTTTAGTTATTGAATTATAGCAACTATCATTTTATCACTAATCTATATATATTTATAAACGGTTACAAAATAGCAGCCCTTTTCATCATTACAGTAATTTTTCTTACTGTTACAAATGGCACTAGATTGTAAGAATATTATGATAATGGATCATTTTCTATCAATCTAAATTCATTACTGTTACAATATATATATATATATACTCATACATACATATAGTCAATATGTATACATTATATTTGTATTTTTATATTTATAAAAGTATAATATGTAATTTAAAAAATAGTTTTCTTCATTCTTTAAAATGAAAAAAAAAAACATTGTTGAAAAATGACAATTGACAAGGTAATGACATTTGGGTTCACATGCACATTATTGAAGGGAATGAAGTTAACTTAGTGATTTAACATCGAATTGTTTTGTAACAATATAGAATAAGATATGCTTTAGCAAGCTCATGCAGCTAGATATAAAATAGTAATTCAATTTTTATTAGAAGATTAAGGATTCTATTCCTGCAGCTATATCCTTACAAAGACTTATACTGTGTTCAATTTAAAAGAACAGTGTAGAAGATAAAATCTATATTTTGAATGATTTAATACTTATTATAAGAAATTTCTAATATTTTTTTAAAGAAAATAATTTGCATGTATTTTTGTGTTCTACAAAAATCATTCTAATTAATATTAAAAGAATAATTTTAAAAATGAATTATTCTAATTTGTTTATACACACACATAAATAAATATTTCTAACTAATAGTATTTTTTCTATTAACCAAAACTTGACATTGACAAAGCAGTAAGTCATCATTGCATTTTATCAGTTGAAACAAAGGAAACAAACATTTGGGGTTCATTACAAATTGTATATTTTAAACAATAGAGACTGTGAGCATGATTATGTGATATGCTTGCAGAAATTAATCCAGTATAAAAATGAACTAATATTGTTATATAATAATCTTTTATTTAGTTATCAAGGCAATAACTACGTCTGTAAATTTAAATGTGTTCAAATTTTTAACACATTTAAAAAAAAAGAAGATTCACTATTTTAAAACTGTCTTCAAGTAATTAATTTACTTACTTTTAATATTATAAAAAACTATAAAAGAATAATCATTGAAATTGACAAGGTTATAAGAATTATCAACGTCTTCAAAATGAGTTTTCAAAATATATGTTTAAGAAGATGAAAATTTATAAAGATGTTCTTTGGCTAGACAATTTATGCCAAGGATTTCTGCTGATGTTTTAAACCTGAACATGTAAATTTATTCCTACTTAATGCCTAAAGTATAATCATTGTAATTTCCACCAGAAAAGTTGCCTTAATAATGGAGTATTATATTGAAGAAGATTTTAAATATTTTACTACACAAATATTTAAAAGAATGAATATTTGGATTACCTTTTTGAAGGATGATCAAGGAACTTTACCTTTCAACATTCATCTTCATTTTATTTCATCTAAGGAGGAATATGAAACTGTTATTCTTTCACATCTTGGAATACTTCGTTGTGCACTTTAATAACTCTTAAGTTTTATTTCCTTTCGGGATAATTATATTTACGTGGAAAAATTACCTCCTATATTAAATTGGAGAACTGATGAGTGTTTTATTTTTATTTATTTAATAAAATTTAGATGTTGATATTTTGGTATATCTCTGGTGAATGTGACGGCTGACTAAGGTAAAAGTTTTTAAATTATTACAATTTGGATGTAAGTTTTATTATAATCCAAATTGAACCTTACCTGACAATTATCATAATTTCTTTTTAAACAATAACATAATTAATATCAGAATACATTCTATTATTAATCTAGTGTGAATGGATGTTATCTTATATAGACATATAACACATACTGAATCATTTTAATGACACACATGATTTTAAATTATATATATGTAAATAATTACATTATGTTTTTTCTGAATGTTAAATAGTTTATTATTGTACATATATAAGCACAGATTATAATTCTAAATTTTAATATTTATATTATTTATGAGATAATATTTTTGTTTGTATTACGGATTAAAATGTGTTACACTTCGTTTTAAAACTAAACAGGTCTCATTTGTTTATTTTATTTAGTCATTTTATAAACCAACAATTATAAATATACATACTCATGCATATATATATATATATATATATATATATATATATATATATATATTGAATCAACTTAGTGATTTAACATTTATAAAAAAGTTATATATAGCTTATACTAAATTTATCATTACTATGGGATATTTGTGGAAATGCCTGAAGACAGCCAATTACGATTTCAAATCTGAGCTCGAATTCCGAATAATGAGGTTATTAACAGAGGAATGGATTGGATTATATTTTAAATCACATCATCCATGGCATTCTATAAGAAGACTCAAAGTCCGACTATAGGTAGATGTGACTTCGTTGAGTCCTGAAAAGGATCATCCCATTATAATATATATATATATAATCTGATTACCCCTATGGGTAAGCTGGACATTTCTAAACATTAGACTGGCTTATTGTCTTATTTGGAAAATGTATAATGTGGTAACTGTTGCCATACATATAGTCAGTTGTATTTAGTCTAGAATTGATAGACTTCAATTATACCAGCTAGCATATAATATATATGAGCTAATGAATATCAGTAAAGCTAGTCCTGGTCTCTATATGAATCAAAACAGCATCATAAGTTTAACATTGTAATTAATAAATTACTTCTCATTCTAAAATAAGCAGTTTGGATAGCTTTCACATTCCATAATATTTTGGAAATTAGTTTTTTTTTCTTTTATTTATTATTATTATTATTCATTTGAAGTAATATATTTTAAAAACTTCATATCAATGCATGAACTCATTCCAAATTAGAAATGTTATCTTGAAAACATTGGTATAATTAATTTCTCAGAGATTACATGAAATGAATATCATTTCATTTTTGTGAAATATGCATATCAGCATTTAATACCATTATAAAGAGAATGTTTAAAAAATTATCATTACTTTAGTTATCAAGAGTTAATCATTTTTGGTTTAGATAAAGTTAATTTCCATTGAAACATTTCTTTTTTTAATTTTAACTTAAATATTAAAATCTACCAGTGGTTAATTGTAATATTATTTTACTAAAGGTAAGGAATAAATAATAGAAATGGTCTGGTACAGAGTTTGTTATATAGTTTTGGAAAGATAATGGAAAACAAACTTCTTTTACTTTGTTCAGGTATCAGTTAATGCACAGTTGGTTATAATTACTCAACAGATAACACCATATTTTCTTAGGCATTTTCTTAATTTTTTTGAAAGTTTTCTGATTAGGCTAAAGCATGAAAAAACTTAATATCTTCTTTTTATGCTAGCCACACATAACTAAGGGCTTAACAAATAAAAATAGTTTATAAAAATATCATTATTAATTTAGAATAAAAAATGAAACTAAAATTTAATGCATTGTTGTTGTAGTTTCTTTGGATAAAACAAAGAAAAAAAGACAAAGAGAGAAAAGAGTTCCCTTACCCACTAAAATATTCATTTTTCTACCTTCCCTATTTTTATGTGCATTTTAATTATCCACACCTTTATTTCTAATATCAAGCATTAATTATTCACACTACAACCAGCAACTAAACAAAAAATTACATAACATTGAACTATTTCCAGTTATTATATGATAATTTAAAAATTTCCATTACTTTTTTAATTGACTTTTACCTTTAAACTTATTTAATAATAATAAAAAATGAAATAAAATAATGAAATGAATAATACAATTATTATTTTTAATTTATTACCTTGATAAATATCACTTTTGTTTATAAGAAACTCTTATACTCATTTATTTAAACACTTTTGATAATGAATTAACCATAAATACTCTTAAATAAATAATTAAATTAAACTTGAATTCACTTATAATAAATATTTAATAAACCAACATGAATACATACCAAATCATACACACATACCAGAACTTACTTTCTATCATTTAAAATTTAATCTGTTTAATAGTTAACACATGCACTTGTAAGAAACTGCAATATTGTTTTAAAATAAACTCACTTTATATAATTTTTTTGAGCTCTTATTGTATAAATAACTCAAACAAATCATTAATCAATTCTAATAATTAATTTAACAATAACTTATATCTTTAATAAATGTACTAACAATTTTATAGTTTTCTAATCATAGAAATTAGCTTTAATCAGTCTTACACTATACCAAAACTTCACTTAGCTTCATTCCTTTTTAAATTAAGTATGAACTAACCTTCAATTCTCATATTATAATCATATTTTACTTATTAAATATTAAAGCTAGCAATTACAATAATCATTATGTCAGGAAAATGTTTATACTAAGCACTCCTAGTTTGAATAGATTAATTAAATCAATTAAACCAAACATGGACAGTACATTTCACACATATTTTTATATAATAATAAATTTTATCACGTTTCCTACTTTTTTTTTTTTTTTTTTAAATAGCATAAACATTTACATAAGGCATTTAAATAGTGCCATGGGCAAAGCACATGATCACGATATATATGCCAAATAAACATTTAAAATATATGCATATAATCTGATTATATTTTAAGCAATAGGTTTCAATTGACATTAATTTTATATTTAAGTAAGTGATTGCACATCAATTTTTACTTATTGGATAATTTCACTTAATGGATACTAAATACAAACATGTTTATGCAATAAAAAATGTTGTAGACTATTTACACATTCTGAAATATAAGAGAATTCAAGATATATCTTCCCTTTATATTTCATAAAGAAATATAGTTAATTGAAGTATAATATATATAATGACATGTGAAAATTTTACCACATCTATTTAAAATAATAATTGAACTGCCCTCTAGCTGCAATGTTCGATAACTTTTTACAAAAAGAGAGTTGACCACTTCTTAATGTCTTTTAGATGTTTTTCTGTACAGCTATCTAGAACAATAACAGCTTAGAGTGCCAATTTAAGTCAGTCTTTCTATCTTTTAACGTAAATTGATTTTTAAATAATTGATATTAAATGTATAGAGTGGAGATCTTTCACTCACTTCTATAACTCTATAATAAATCAACACATGTTATATATGTAATGAATAAATACTATTTTAATAATGAATAAATATAGCGACGTGTTAACATTTTACCAAATCTATTTTAAATAATTATTGAACTGCCCTCTAGCAGAAAAAGATACATACAAAGATCTAAAAGACATTAAGAGGTGGGTAGAACTTGGCAGATAATGGGCAGTTCAATTATTATTTAAAATAGATTTGGTAAAATTTTCACACGTTACATATATTCATTATTAAAATAATCATCATCATCATCATCAACAATTATCAATCCACTGCAGGATGGAGGTCTCTCCAACTTTAATCCATCTTCTCCGATCTTTAGCTTCTCTTCTCCACATCACATCTGCACATTTTCTTATTTCATCCATCCATCTCACATGTAGTCTCCTTCTGGGTCTTTTACAATCTTTTGGAATCCGGTTTAAGATTTTAATTGTCCATCTATTATCATCTATTAAAATATATCATTATTAATATATATATAAGAGAACAAAATAAATAAATACTTATTTTAATATAATCATTTTAAACTCCTAATTTAAGTAAGATACATAATGTTAATTAATAATCAGTAATTATAGAAAATGAATATTTTAAATTAAAACAATAATTACTATGCTGTAAAATATAAACTCAAACTTAGTAAAGTGTAACTCTCTTACAATTATCTGCGTAAATAGTTTACTACTTGATCTAAAATTATAATACTGTTTATATCATTAATTACTGAACATTTTAAACAAAGAGAAAAAAATGTAATAATAATAATAATGATAAATATAAGCAAATAGCCTGAATAGAGTATTTCTGAAAATAGTTTCACAGTTGTAGTGTTTATTTTTTATTTTTTTCAATCCAATGATGTTTTATTATTCCAGAAAAAGTAGAAATATCACGAAAAGCTTTAAGATTCAAATTCCTTTCTTTAATTCCATTATCTTCAAATTATCTTTTCATTTAGCATATATTTGATCTATATAAGGTTATAAGTGTGCAAATACTAATTTATATTCACAAAGAAGCAATGTGTTTATCCCTTCATTTAGCCATTAATCAAACAAATAATAATTTCATTCATGATGATTCTATGAAAATTGAGCAAAATTGAGCAAAATTTTTATAGTATATAAATTATCCATCAAGCATATAAAATTATATTAGTTGGTAAACATCATCTCTGCTCCATTTTTCTGTTGTTAATGTTTAGATATCATAATTGAAAAGTAGGTAATATCCATTTTTAAAGCAAAGAAACATACCAATTGTTTTGAAACACTAATGATTAATTATTACATTTTAATAAATTATCACCTTTCACAAATTTAATTATCCTGTCCAATAAATGGACAAACATTATTGCTTTCAGCCAATCATTCTATGTATTTTATAATCATTAACTTATAAAAATAAAATAAAAAATTATAAGAATGAACTTGGATTCACTTATATTGAAACCAAAGTAGAGTTTTTCATATTCGATCTCGTTATAACTTTTCCAGTTGACCGCAGAGTAATTATAGCAATACATTTTATTCATTACTTATGCAACTTCAACCAGCATTTCTCAAATAAAAATTTTATAATACAAAAATAACAATAATAAAAAATTTAAAATTATTATATATTATCAACATTGACATGTCATAATGGAAATAACAATGTTTCATTCTAATACAAATTAAGCAATTGATAATACCTCCTCACTATAATACGCTGGAAATATTTTATTTGAAATATTAAATACTTTGTTGTATTATTTGTATTTTATTATTGTGTCTTCAGTAATGGAAATACATAAAATAACAAAAAACAGTAAGTTTATTTAAACTATATGATTCATTTTAAAATGAATTGTGTCAATTCACAATCTTATATAATACAATTAATAATAAAAAATTATATCAATATTATAATTGTCATAACAGTATTGTTCAATGCTTCATAGATTAGCACATCCACCATGAAAATCAAATCAGAAAAAGAAAAAAAAAAAAACTGACATTTTACCAAATACTGAAAATTATCTCAAAATTCAATAGGTATAATATACATGAACATTTAGAAAAAAACTTTCTTTTTTTTTACTTTATTTATGCAGTATAAATTGTTGACTCATTGTAAATAACATTTCAAAATTTAAAATATATATTTTCTTTTAGAACAAGAATCACCATATGAAGGACAGTCACATACATTCAAATGCACTCCTGATTTTGATTTTGTAAAATTATCATGGATTTTTGAAAGCAAAATAGATAAAGTTTACAGCCACTTATATCTTTATGAATATGGACTAGATATTGATAACCCAAATATAAACTATAGAGGACAAATTAATTTTTTAATTCAAGATAACACTTTGCTACTAACAATTTATAACTTTCCTGAGAGCTTATTATTTGGAACTATTTATTGTATTGCTGACATGAAAACACCTAACATCATAACAGTTAAAGGAATTAGTAAGTTATATATATATATATATATATTGATATGAAGATTTTCACGGGTTGCATATATAAAAGACATATTTTGTGAAAAATGTTAATATTGATATACCGATGTTTCGACTTGATCACACAAGTCATTTACAGCATGATAAAAGGCAAAAAGATGGTTGTAGAGGTGCTACAATCACTGATTAAAAAAAATGTTAAAGTTCCATCAATAGCAAAAATGTTAAATTAAGAATGTTTTAAAAAATCTTTCCAAATTGGAGGAAGTTTGCATGTATCATCTCACTTATTGATACAATCTGGCCTTTTAATTATCTCAATGGCTTCTCTAATTTTGCACTGGTAAAGATTATCACATCTGGATATGATCCTGGTGCGAGAAAAATCAATTTTATGACCTGATTGATTTTTCTAGTACCAGGATCATATCCAGATGTTATAATCTCTGCCAGTGCAAAATTAGAGAAGCCATTGTGATAATTAAAAGGCCAGATTGTATCAATAAGCAAGATGATACATGCAAACTTCCTCCAATTTAGAAAGATTTTTTAAAAAAAACATTATTAATTTAACATTTTTCATATTGGTGGAACTTTAACATTTTTTGAAATCAGGGATTGTAGCATCTCTACAACCATCTTTCTACCTTTTATCACCCTGTAGATAACTTGTGTGATCAAGTCAAAACATCGGTATATCAATATTTAAATATTTCTTAACACAGATGAACCCCCAAAATATGTCTTATATATATATATATATATATATATATATTAAGTTTGATGTCTGTACTCTTTCCAAAATATATTAAATATTCAAATTGTAATATATAAAATACAATAATATTCATATAATTTAACTTATTTTATTATTATAACATGATATTGTTACATAATTGGAAAAGACCAAAAGAAATATAGTCGAAAATATTTTTAATAGTATAAGTTATATTACATAAATATTACTGTAATATATATATATATATATTGGGGGCCAGTTCCGGGATCTGAAATTTCTGTGCAATTAATAATCACATGTTAAATAATTTCATAAGATCACGTAAATAGTTTTTTAAAAAAAAATAAATAAGGAAAAAAAAATAGATATGTGTTTCAATATATAAAATTAGCATTGTAAGTTAAAGTGGTGAGAAGCAAAGACGAAGGGATAAATTGTTGCTTTATAGTACTTCATATATGTGTTTCATCATCAGGTGTGTACAAAGAATAGAAAGAGGGGGGAATTATTTTTTGTTATTATTACGAAAGTTTGAAATTCGCAGTGAGGGATATCATCGGAGACAAGAATATTGAGACAAGTTGTAACAAACAAAGAATTGATTATATCAAATGATTGCTGTAATGTAATATAAATCGTTTCAAAAAAAAGAAAGAGAATAACACAAAGTTTCATGAAAGGTTACGCTAAATAATAGAAAAAAAAATAGTCGCATAGCCCAGTAAAGTGAAAGAATAGATTATCTGGATGTAATTAATTAATGAAAACATAAAATAGTTAAGTTAGAAATAGTGAAACAGTTTCAGTAATGTTGTAGTTATAAAGGTTAAATGATTAAAATAGTCGAAACTAAGTTAGATGAAGAAATATATATGTGTGAATTAATAATCACGTGTCCCAGTAAGCTGAAAAAATAAAATATTTAATGATAAAAGGAATTCGTGTGTATAAGTTAAATTGAAGAAACTATAAGTATTGTCACGTCTTTTAGTTAAGTGAAAAAAAAAAATATATATATATATATATGTGATTCTAGACTAGTCGCAGGTGTAAGAGGAAAAAAAATGTGTGTATGATCTTGCTTAAAACAGCCATAACCTTAAGTGGCCGAATTTTATAAATGTAGGAGTAGAAAAAATATATATATCAGAAGGGTAATGTGGGAGATACAGTGAAACAAAACAAATTTATAATGTATATCGTTAACAGAGGAACGAGTATAGTATTTAAGTAAGTTAAATTTAAAAGAATATATATGTACATCATTTAATTGAGGTATAGGGGTCAGAGGTAGATGAGTGGAAAAAATAGAGGACAATCATCAAGGTGGACAGGCAGTCGGGCGAATCTAAGGCAGGCGAACAAGAGGATGAACCAGAGTGCGGATGTTTGGGTTGGCTAGCGATCTGAATGCTAATCGATAAATAATACAGATACTAAAGTTAATCAAAGTGAAACCATAAAGTCAGTCGAAAGAAGTTGGGTATAAGTCGAGTCAGAATAGGTCAATAGTAGTAATAATCATTCCAGATATAAAGAAGGGTTAAATAAAAAATCATATTTATGCGTACAAGGGCTCAAGCCAAAATGGAACGTCAAGAAAAGGAAGTAAAAGAAGGAAATGAAGAGGAGATGAAAGTAACAGATACAATAGCATATGGTAATATCATGGATATGTTAAAGCAAATGAGGGTGGAGCAAGAACAATTCATGAAAGAATTCGTGGATAAACAAGAGAGAAGGATAGAAGAATGGATGGTAAAGGTAGAAACAGACAACCGGAAAAGAATGACTGAAGTCAGAGAAGAAATGAGAAATGAGGTCATCCAGCAATCAAAGGCTAAGAACACATGGGATGGATTTTACCAAGATATTAAGAGGGATGAACAAAGGAGTATGGGGCCATGTGCATATGAGGAATCAGAAATAGTTGAGGACAGAGGTAGAGAGTCAGCAAGATTGGATTGGGAGAAGGACATAGGGCGACCAGAAAGGGAGATAAGACAGTTAGATGAAGAGGTGGAAGTAGTCAGAGTGGAGGATCATAGAATGATGATGATGAGCATACAGGAGAATTTAAGTCAGGTGGCAAAGGTAGTAGCAGGGTTAAATACAAAAGTTGAAGAGAGTATAAGGAGTTCAGCCAATAGCAGCACCAATACCAACATAGAGGGCATAGGACCAAGAACCAGTGGAGAATGTAGAATGGTGGGATCTGGAAATTGCATGGATTATTCTGTGGGCTTCCACCAATTTCTGAAGATCCAAGTCTTAGCTTGAAACCCTGGAGAAAGCCTGATGGAGCATTTGAACAGCCTGGAATGGTACTTCAAATTCGGTAGAATGAGTGAGGAGGCCAAGATCACAGTCGCCTGCAGCCATTTGCAGGGGAATCTCAAGTCTGGTGGAACTCACTGTTCCAGAAACCCATCACATTTGCAGGATATCATAAAGCACTGAAGACCAGTTATTGGAGTGAGGAACTCCAAGAAGATATGTTGCATCAGATAAAACAAGATAAATGGAGACCGGAGGAATCATTTATAACATTCTTCCATCGTCAAGTGGCTAAGTTACGAATGATGGCTGCAAATCCATTATCTGAGATGCAGATACTCCGGATAATTAGGCCCGGGTTTCAAAGGATATAGAATGAACTCTAATCAGTACAGAGAGGAAGACAGTGGACTGGGTGGCCATATTGCTGAGTGCATTGGACACCACCATGGACAACCAAAAGGAAGAGGGATGGCAATCTGGACTGCCTCTAAAAGAATTGCTGATAGTAAAGAATGGATGGGATCCTGGGGAAGGACGATGGCAAAAAACCGGGGATATTCTATGGGATGAAACCCGAGGAGGCAGAAAACTGGACAACAGAGATGGGAGATGGAATGTAAGTGTCCATATGACAGGACAGAGGGCCATGAGCCTAGGGAGCAAACCCCACATCCCAGAGGAGGCAGAGGTGATGTCAATAGAGAAAGACAACCACCAGATAATACTTTAGGGCAGTCACAGATAAAAGAAGGATTTACTGATAACAAGATTGCAAATGGAAATGGACTACGAGTCATGGAGAATGGACTGTAATATTGATCCTGATAGCATAAAGAAATGATGAGCCGATAGGTGGAAAAAGGGATGAAGGACATTATGATAAAATAAGAAAGCATATGATAAATAATGGTGTGAGGTCATAGATAGAGGCTGAAGGCATGTAGGTTTAGATATTTGTAGACAGGTCTGAACAGTATTTGGTGATGCCTTCTTCATTATTCATTCATGTATGTTCTGCAGTGCACCAAATCTTACGTACAGAGAACACAGGGACAGAGATCCCATTCCCATAATGACTCACTGGATTAAGATTTCCAGTTAGATATTGGACAGATATCATGAGTCAATGGTTCAGAGACCAGTCTATGGGGGAAATAATTCCTTGTATAAATTAAGAGCTATCAGAAAATATACTGAGCTTATGGTTGAGTTGGACGAAAAGATGCCAGCCTCCCAACCCACCTCGGTAATAGTAGTTGGCACTTAGGGGTTTATCATTCGCAGGATGTGATGTATGAACAGGTTTAATTGAGTCACAGAGATATCCTGTGGATCCGAACCTGTATATACGAGTATGAGGCAGGAATAAAATGCATGTAATGCTATGACAAGATTAAATTGGTTCGGCAATGCTGGTTGGGTCATCAAGAAAGAGATATAATTTACCTGGTCGCCTCTCTAGAGATTAACCTGATCACTAAATCATGTTAGGAGTGCGTAAATCTAAAAGGTTTGAACAGTAGTTGGGAGCATCTAGTGTTCAATGCTAAAATTTAAAATTTTTTTAAAAAAAAATTTTAAAGGAGGGGAACGGTGTAATGTGATGATCGCACATACTGCAGTCACACATATAAATATTAAGCATTCAAAGAATATTAAATATTATGTTTGGAAGAAAAAAAATAAAAAAGGAAAAAAGCGAGCTTGGAAAAATTTACAGAACAAAGAAATGTTTCAAGTAATTAAAAAAAGAGAGGGAATTAGAATCAAAAGATTCTTATCTTTTACCCTCCAAAGTTCAGGTTTTGGTGAAATTAAAATTAGAGATATTGGAAATGTATATTAAAAAATAAAGCGATAAAGAAATATAAATAAAATGCAAGTTAAAATCCGATTTTGAAAGAAAGTAAAGTTTAAAAGAAATAAAAAAGCTTAAATAGCACGCAAAACAGAGAAAGTTAGACATGATCAAAAGATAAGGATCTGGGTTTTAAAGTACACATTTGATGATAAACAAAATGCATGTATGGAGTGTATTTGAAGCAGGATATAGACAGAAATAATAAATGCTTGTCCAAATTTAAAAAAAAAAAAAAACGTATTGAAATCTGTTTAATTAAAATCAAGAATATTGAAATACATAGTGCTACGAGAGTGGGTAAAACCAATTTACATATAGCCGAAGGCATAGTAAGAAAGAAGGTGTGAATAAAAGTGAAACAAAGGATCGGAAGGACAAAGGCTAATGGAATTTTTTAATTAAAAAAAAAGTTTTCAGGGGAGATTAGAGCTAGAGACTTCGTGTTGAGAGGGTGGTAAAACACTGCTCCGATAGTCAACCGATATAGTTAACAAATATGACTTTTAACATCGGTGCTTCATCTAGAATGGCTGGCTAAGGCCATCGTGATCGCTGGTCGATCCGGACTTACTGTACTAATGGTTCTTGTCAATATGTAATAATCGCCTTCATAGCGCCTGCTGATGGATTCATTTTGTTGCCTTGTCCTCGATGCCTTGTCCATGAAGCCTTAACACTGAGAAGCTATACACAACCAAATCTAACCTATGAGCGACCGTCCCTCCTAAAGAAGTGGAGAAATCGACAGGACGGTTAGCAGGACGTCGGATAAATTCAGAGACTAAAACCTAGGTAAAGATACATACTATTTTTTTATATATTTCAATGTGCACATCGTTTACTTAGACAATGGCCACATGCGTTTTGTGAATAATAAAGACATTCTTGAATTTTTTTTTTGATAAATACCCAGAATGACGATTTATAAATGTACCATCATTTATAAGAGTTTTTTATGTGTTCTTTTTCTTGTAGCACTATATATCATAATCTATTTTATTTAATGTAAATGTGTTTTATAAATTTGTTTTTTATGATTGATTTATTCTATTAAATATATATATTTTTCTATTTAAATCTGTCTTGTCTCATTCTTCGCCATGTTCAAAAAAAGATAGTCTAGTCTTAGGGTGGGGAACTATTATTCATTTTTTGGTTATTGAATTAACACGTGAAATTTGGTGGTGCAGTGTTTGATTCCGTTAAATTTATAAATCATCCAAGCGCTGTAACTCTGTCAAATATTACAGCAGTCGGGAGAAAGTTGATCGGGAAACATAACCTGGGGTTATATCCATATAGCATACAGGTTCAGTCAAATACGGAGATAGACTCATCTATTTTCGTATTTCTCTTTGCTTGCGGTAATGGAAAGTGGACGATTTTGAATTATTGAATTCCCCATTATGTACACATAAAAGGGAAGTGTAGCCTTCGATCGTCGTGTGCCTGTTACAATATATATATATATATATATATATATATATATATATATCAACCATTATCAATCCACTGCAGGAGGAAGGTTTCTCCAAGTTTAATCCATCTTTTCCTTTCTTTAGCTTCACTTCTCCACATCACCGCTGCACACTTTCTTATTTCATCCATCCATCTCACATGTGGACTCTTTCTGGATCTTTTACGATCTCTTGGAATCCAGTTTAAAATTTCAGTTGTCCATCTGTTATCATCTCTTGTAACAATATGTGCAGCCCAACTCCACTTCAGTCTTTTAATTTTTTCAATGAGGTCAGTAACACCTGTTTGTTCTCTTACCCATACATTGTGTTTTCGATCCCTTCTTGTTACTTCCAATATGCATCTCTCCATACTTCTTTGAGTAGTCTGAAGTCTCTGTATTGCTCTTCTATTAAGTGTCCAAGTCTCAGATCCATAAGTAAGAACTGGTAAAACACATTTGTTAAAAACCTTCCTTTTCAAACACACAGGCATATTTCCTTTTAGTATCAAGTTATTTCTACCAAAAGCACTCCAACCAAGTTTATTTCTATGATTAATTTCATCCGTTATATTTCCATCTGTATTAATAATTTGATCAAGATATTGGTAATGATTAACTTCTTCTAACTCATCATAATCAATCTTTATTTTGATATTTTGAAAAAATCTATTAAACATTACTTTAGTCTTCTTAACATTTATCTTTAGTCCTACTTTCCTACTTTCATCTGATAATTCCTGCAACATTTCCTTTATTGGAAGAATGCAGTATTAATATTAATATTTAAAAAAGGTGATAAAGAAGATATTAGAAATTACAGACCTATCAGTCTTTTATCAGTTTATACAAAATTTTTACTAAGATAATTGCAACTCGTCTACAGAAAACACTGGATTTCCACCAACCAAGAGAACAAGCTGGATTTAAAAGTGGTTTTAGTACAGTAGATCATATCCAGGTATTGAGAGAAATTATAGAAAGGTCAAATGAATATGAGTTGCCATTATGCTTAGGATTTGTAGACTATGAAAAGGCATTTGATTCTATAAAGATTTCTTCAGTGATTAAAGCATTGGATTATCAAGGTGTAGATCCAGGATATTGTCATATTTTATAGAATATTTATAAAAGTGCAACAGCAACAATTAGATTACATAATGATAGTAGAAAAATCAACATTGAAAAGGGTGTAAGACAGGGTGACTCCATATCTCCAAAACTTTTTACAGCAGTGCTGCAAGAAGTATTTTGTGGATTAAAATGGTAAGCTAAAGGAGTGAAAGTAAATGGAGATTATTTAAGTCATTTAGATTTTGCAGATGATGTAGTTGCTTTTGCAAATAATGCTTTAGAGCTACAGGAAATGTTGTAGGAATTATCATATATATATATATATTAAGCATTAAATTACCCCACATAGTTAAGAAACCCAGTACTGCCCTCTGTGAAGTAATATATAAATACATTAGAGTTCGTGTTTCAAAATAACAGCTCAAAATGATACCGCTTTGAACTGCCAGCTATGAGATGTTATATATTGAAATACGAACAAACTCAAATGAAAAACTTAAAATTTTAGCAAGCAAAGATCTTAACTTTTTGCTACAAACATGTTTTACTATTATTATATAAAGACATACTAAACTTAGTAATTTTAATCTTTAAACAACCTAACACAAATGTATACAAAATAATCCCAGTGCATAATGCTATACTGAAATAAATACACAAAAAGTTAAGATCTTTGCTTGCTAAAATTTCAAGTTCTTTGTTTGAGTTTGTTTGTATTTCAAAATATAACATCTTATAGCAACAGTTCAAAATGGTATTGTTTTGAGATAGCTATTTTGAAATACCAACTCTAATGTATTTATATATTAGTTCACAGAAGGTGGTACTGGATTTCTTAACCATGTGGGGTGATTTAATGCTTAATATTGTATATTTATTTCAGTATAGTGTTATGCACTGGGGTTATTTTATATATATTTACTTTAAATTTTCTATTGACTTATTATAAATATAATATTATTCACGTTTTATACCTTGTAAAACAATTTTATAAATCCAAGATATCATCTATTTTAAATGTTAAGATTTTTGTATTAATTTTAAAATTATATATATATATATATATATATATATATATATATAATATATATATATATATATATATATATATATATGTAATATACAAATCAATATATATATATATCAAAATACAGTACAATTTATATAAATTATATTCTTTTAGAAGTACTTTCGACTATACACTTTGTAGTCTTTATCAACTATATAACATTGAATAATCAAAACGAGACAACCCTTAACAATACCCATAGTTCAATTCAGATTTCCCACAATTCTGTTATCTTAACATTTGATGACTGGCGATTCATTAACATTTGACGATTTCTTGAAATCAACATAGCCTCTTTTATTTTACGTTTATTATGACAACGTTCAATTTGAATAATTTTCATATTTTTATAATCAAATTTAAATCCATATTGACAAGATTTATTATGATCAAATATAACAGATGATGAAGGTTTATTTACATCTGTTCCATATTGATTCTCTTTTTGAATTCTATTATATAAAAGCATATGTTCTTTTATTCTCTTCTCAAATGTACACTTAGATTCACCAATGTATTGTACGCCGCATCCACATATCAATCTATATATAATAGAATTTTTATTAAACTTTGAATTTTGAATTTTAGAATTATTAAGCAATCTATTTATGTTATTTGTAGAGAAAAAAGCAATATGACACAAACCATTATAAATTTTCCTAATAAACTTGACCTGCTCATCTGATATAAATGGCATTGAAATCCATTTCATTTTGATATTTTTATTTTTAATTTTATTAAAAAGAGAATCAATATGGAACAGATGTAAATAAACCTTCATCATCTGTTATATTTGATCATAATAAATCTTGTCAATATGGATTTAAATTTGATTATAAAAATATGAAAATTATTCAAATTGAACGTTGTCATAATAAACGTAAAATAAAAGAGGCTATGTTGATTTCAAGAAATCGTCAAATGTTAATGAATCGCCAGTCATCAAATGTTAAGATAACAGAATTGTGGGAAATCTGAATTGAACTATGGGTATTGTTAAGGGTTGTCTTGTTTTGATTATTCAACATTATATAGTTGATAAAGACTACAAAGTGTATAGTCGAAAGTACTTCTAAAAGAATATAATTTATATAAATTGTACTGTATTTTGATATATATATTGATTTGTATATTACATATATTGTGAAACGAATACAGATATCAAACTTTATTTATTACATATATAATGGATTTAAAGATTCTAAGTAAAACATGGATTTTAAAAGAATGGCGGAAGGTAACGTTAAAATGTAGATAAAACTTTTTAAATGCCTGTCGTGATTTAGAAGTTTTCCCGAATTGCTGTTTAGTAAAAATAAACAAATCTTGCAAATTATCAGATAAAATTACTAATGATATAAAGGAAATTATTTTAAAGAATATAATTAAGCAATGCAAATGTTTGCTATTTCGTCAATGGAAATATTTAACGGCTTTAAATCATTTTATTTTGATGAAAAATTGTGATGATTAGTTTAACTATAAGTGTTTTTGTCAAAAATTTTTTGATAAATTTTATTTAAAAAATGTTGATAAATTTAACAAGAAAATTGAACATTTGTTTCATAAAAATTTTCCGGATAAAATGAATGATCAAAATTATGTGAACTTGTCTGGTATAAATTTGGATTTCAGTCAAAAATATATTTTAAATTTCGGATCAAAATATGTTGGTGGTGGATGGAAAGATTGTAATCTTGAATTGAATTCTGCAATAGAACATTCATTTAGTGTGATTAAGTGTGATGCGAATATTTGTAATAACATTGTTAAAGAAGTTAAAAATAAAAACTTTAAATATAATAGGAATGATAAGTGGTTAAGTCAAATTAATAAATTTAAAAGTTTCCTATTAAATAATGACTTAGTGTGTTTAAAGGAGGACAAGGGCCTTCGTATGTGTTTGTTTACAAGAGCAAAATATAATGAAAAAGTTATGGATCAAATGAAAAAGCTTAAATTTCAAAATAGTGAAATAATAAATATTGATACATCTCGCATGAAATTTATAAATGAAATTTTAAAAAAAGCTAAGAATAAAGCTATTGATAGTCATACATATTATAACTTATATCCATCATCTGCTATTTGCCCTAGGATATTTTCGAATATAAAGCTACATAAAGAAAATTATCCATTGAGGTTGATTTTGGTGGTGCATATTATTATCAAACATGTAGATATATTGAATTATTACTTCAAGATATTTTAGGTTTTGGAGAATATACTATTTCTTCATCGTTTGATTTTGTAGATAAAATTAAGAATATAAATATAGATTTACATGACACAATTTGTACTTTTGATATAAATGAAATGTATGGATCAATTGATAGAATAGAGTCAATTAATATTATTTATAATGCTCTTGTTTCAAAAAATGTAAAGCCTGATATTATAAATTTTATTATAAAAGTATTGCAGTTTATTGATAAAAATATTTATGTTAATTTTAATAATGAATATTATAAAATGAATTTTGGTTGGCCAATGGGTCTTCCTGCTGTTGCTCAAATTTGTAATTTTGTTATATCAACATATGAAAGTAAAATTTTAAAACAATTGAAATATCAAGAAATTAAAGTATATCATAGATATGTGGATGATGTTTTTATTTGTGGAAAACAAGAATTAATAGTCAATTTATTTAATGAATTAAATGAGATTAAGGATATAAAATGGGTTATAACTAAAGAGAAATACAATTCCATAAAATTCTTGGATATTCAAGTTACTCTTAATGATTACAGTTTGGATTATCTTATGTTAATTAAACCAATTGAAACTAGAGGTTTTATTCTATATGAATCACATGTACATATGTGTCATAAGCTGTCTGGATTGAAATCATTCTTATTTCAAAATGAAAAATTATGCAAATATTCTAGTGATAAAATTAAAAATGTACATTTATTTGTTAATGACTTGTTGAAAATTGGTTATTATAAAAATGCAATTGCTAATATTATTAAAGGATTTAAAAGAAATCAACACTATAATAAAATTAAAAATAAAAATATCAAAATGAAATGGATTTCAATGCCATTTATATCAGATGAGCAGGTCAAGTTTATTAGGAAAATTTATAATGGTTTGTGTCATATTGCTTTTTTCTCTACAAATAACATAAATAGATTGCTTAATAATTCTAAAATTCAAAATTCAAAGTTTAATCAAAATTCTATTATATATAGATTGATATGTGGATGCAGCATACAATACATTGGTGAATCTAAGTGTACATTTGAGAAGAGAATAAAAGAACATATGCTTTTATATAATAGAATTCAAAAAGAGAATCAATATGGAACAGATGTAAATAAACCTTCATCATCTGTTATATTTGATCATAATAAATCTTGTCAATATGGATTTAAATTTGATTATAAAAATATGAAAATTATTCAAATTGAACGTTGTCATAATAAACGTAAAATAAAAGAGGCTATGTTGATTTCAAGAAATCGTCAAATGTTAATGAATCACCAGTCATCAAATGTTAAGATAACAGAATTGTGGGAAATCTGAATTGAACTATGGGTATTGTTAAGGGTTGTCTCGTTTTGATTATTCAACGTTATATAGTTGATAAAGACTACAAAGTGTATAGTCGAAAGTACTTCTAAAAAAATATAATTTATATAAATTGTACTGTATTTTGATATATATATATTGATTTGTATATTACATATATTGTGAAACGAATACAGATATCAAACTTTATTTATTATATATATATATATGATTTAAAATACAGGCATTTTTCATATACTTGGAGCTTAATTGTAAATATAGGGCATATAAACGCAGACGTTCTAGAACTTTTCAACTGTCCACACTATCTCATACCACTGATACACATTAACACGCATGCAGAAAAGAGAAAAGATAAATAATCACCAATATACATATTTTGTGCTGAACTAGCACTCACCAGTTGGTCCAGATTGCATGAAGGGTCAGAATGACTATAGGTCAACATGGGTATGACAGTAATATTGGTATCAGCATGGGATGGTATTTAAGATTTTCATCATCAGATTTTCTATGGTGTAAATGACTGAAGAGTTATATTAAATTGAAGCATGTCCATTAAATTATGAAGATTTGCTACCTTAATTTAAACTGAGCACTTATATATATATATATATATATATATATATATATATATATATATATATATATACTGCTCTGACCATTATATATATATATATATATATATATATATATAATGGTCAGAGAAGTATTTAATTGTTTAAGTCTTACTGTATCTGCCATACAGGGTGCCACCAGGCCATTCGAACTTGGAAAATTTATATAGTAGGCAGATACTTACTCTTAAGATCCAACTTTATTTTATATAATGATCGTTAGTCCATGCCACTAGCTCAAGGAAAAGCAGATATTTATAACACATAGTTTTCATTCAAGAAAGATTTAAAATTAAAAATAAATTTTTAATATATATACAAAAAATAAGCCACTGCCAGTAATAACACATAAAAAAAAAAATTTATTAATTCACATATATAAATTTTTAAAATTGAGGAATAAATTTATATTGATTTTAATATCAATTTTAAATTTAAATTACTTGGAGTTATTAAGCATAGATGGATATTTATATAATATTTTTATTTTGGAATGTTAGGTATAGATAGGCTACATAGATTTCTCAGTTAAAAACTTTTTAAAACAATCTTTCAATTTCAGACTAAAAGTTTGTAACCAGTCCAGCACTTTTGCCTGATATACAGATGCAACCAATGCAATATGAAGATGCTAGCATAAAACCATATCATCAGGAATGTGTGTCTACTGAGTGATATTATTTGCAGGACGTGATCCTCATCCAGTACAGGAATGTGGTATCTGTATGGCAAGAGAATCATGTAATAAAATATTTAAAAGAGAATTTCTATGTATGAGGGAGAGCGGTTTATCTGCTGACTTTTAGTCCCTATCCATAGAGCTAAAAGACATCAATATATCAGGAAATACATCTGCATACATTGCAATGCAATGACTACATTTTTGAGTCATCATTCAATTGGGATTTGTCCTGTATGCTAAACAGACTTTACATTACATTGATATAAACACCCATATATCAGTCCACCAGCATCAACCTAACTATGAAACAAATAGCCTATAATTACAACCCTTTAAAATAAACATAAATGATTAAAATATAAAGTTATTGATGGAATTGCAGAGGGAAATTTACAATATTCCCAATGGCACTCATCATAAAGTGCTGCATTGAAATCACTAACTTAAAATATATACGAATAAATACATTTGGACATTCAGCATGAGGTGTTATATTTACCGATATATGTATATTTTAATCATGTGAAAATTAAAAAAAACAACAACTAAACATTAATGAATCTATGCAGCTATCTACACCCAACTTAAATTTAATACATTTAAATAATTTATTCACTAAATATTAATAAAGAAATGGAAATGATTTAATTTAATTAGAAAAGTCAAATATATAAAATTAAACATTAACTGATTTTGAAATCTTAATAAGTCAGATAAATGTTCATTTTAAAAGTTATATTTAGATAGTTATTTGAAGCTTGTTAAATATTGACAAAAGTTCTTAATTACTTTTTAAAATTTTATAGTTCATACTTTACAGTAAAGAAGCTCATGGTTCCTTAGGCCAATTACCATGAAGTCTTTATTAGTCATATTTTCATGGAAGACCGTTCTGTTGTTCATACTGTAGTTATCAATCTGGAGGCTGTCTTAGTTGATTCAATCCTGGAACTATTTTATGATAGGACCCATATGATTTGGGTCTACAATAATGCCATTCATAATTTAACAGTCATTTCATTTGAAATAAGTAAGAGGGTGAAAAGTACATCTTTTTACCCTTCTCCTCAAAAATCAAGCTGGAACTAATTTTGATTGGATTTTTTTTCTCTTTTTATTTTTATCCTCCAGATTCACTGAACATGGTTTTCTGTTTCAATGATTTTCATTATGGTCTGAGCATTGGTTGCTGCTTCTATTGGAAATTCTGCTTCAGAGTGGGAAACGATATTTAATTTTTACGTATATCTCCTATCTGACTTTTTAATTATATAAGAGCCTCAAGGGCTACTTTGCTTTTCATTTAATTAATAAAACAATCATTACCATTTATTGAGATTACATAGGAATCTTAAATTAGGAATTAACATTTATTTGTATTTTCATTTATGTTATTTTTTAACAAAAATATTTTATTTTTAGATCTTTACTTTTTTTATATAAAAAAGTACGTTCAAATACCTTTTTTTTTGTTTAAAAAATACTTTTAAAGTTTTCCATCTATGATATATATATATATATATATATTAAACATAACTCTTTTAATTTTGGCTTATATTTTTTTTAATAAATATTTTATTTAAGATAATTTTCCCCATTATTTAAAAATTTTAAAATAATGTAATGGCTTATGTATTCCATTACAATATATATATATATATATATATATATATATAATTACAATGGATATACATATATATATATATATATATATATATTGTAATTGGATGGGGGTGGGTGAGATATAGGGAGAATGTGAAAATCTGGGGTGATGGCAAAATCATCATCAACCCCAGTCCATTCAAAATTTAAAATATAAATAATTTAAAATATTAAATATAAGTACAAAATATTTAAAAGGATAATAAGATCCAAAAATCTGAGAATCATTGAGAGATCATTGAGATCAGCCAGCTACTAAAAAAAGCAAGTAAAATATAATTATAAATTCAACCAGCATTATAATAAGTCAAAGTAAATATAAGTAAATATTAAGAGAACCATCCATCATCATGGGAATAAATAAATTAGTACAATAAATCAGAATAAAATCAACAGACCATCTTGTGGCTGGATTTGCACAATAAAAATATAAATCCACAGTCAACCTTGTGACTGGATTGGAAATGGGTCTTCTTTAGACCAGGCTAACTATTGAGCCTTTGCCAGCTTGGGCAATTATCTAAACATAACTTGGATGCACCATCTTAGTGCCAATCTATTAAAATACACAAGCAGAAAATCTAAACAACAATGCTGGGACATTAAAACATGCTGATCATCATCAATGCTCAGGCCACTTGTACTGGCCAACTATAAACTTAAAATTTTAATAAGACTAAAGTAAAATAAAAAAATAATAGTGCATGGACTTTAAAAAGTATTCTCTGTTGCACCAACCAGGATGATGGTTGATCATCTCTGGATGCCCCAAAGCACTAAATACACATCCCCATTTATCCGTGTCCGAATCTAGCTCAGGAACACAAGGCTCTATTACTGTATGTGAACAAGAGATGATGGAATATAATTTTTAACAGTTAAATACATTTATTAATAACAATAAAAAATGATATTTAAGGTCTGATTTTGAATAATATACAATAATAAAAGTCATTATACTATAATTTACAATATTGCTACAAAATTCAAGTTATTACAATAATTGACAATATTTACCATTCAAAATTCAAATTGTTACATTGATTTACAAAATCACAATTCATATTATTACTATGGTTTACATATATATATATATGCGCACAGACATGCGATTTATAATATACAATTAATATTCAATAACACAATAATTATCATTTGCATATATGTCCTATTTGACAAGCATTGACATACGTGTACACACAGATTATTTGACAAGCATTGATATATATGCGCACACAGATTATTTATAAATTTAATTTTGTCAAACAATAAATAACATTACTTTTATAATTAATAATTCCATTTTGAATATACATAAAATGTACATATTTGTTTTAATGATAAAAGCTATTTTCACAATTATTCTTTTTGTTGAATATAGCATTTTTTGCCTTAAAATAAATTTGATCAAATTTTTGACAGTTAATTGATTTAAATGTCTTGCTTTTCCTAGTCTAAAATATTTTTGGAAATCTTTTTCTTGATTATTAATTATAATTTTGTTTGTACTTTTTTTAAATCAGAAATATAACTTTAAACAGTTTTTTTCTTCTTTAATAAATGATTTTAACCTAATATCGTTTTATATATTTCTATCAGTTATAAAATTGTCATTTTACTAAGGAAATTATTTAAAACTTCGTTATCATACATAAAGCTACTCACCACCAGCTGTATATACGTTTATCTGTGTTTCTCTACCTTTATCTGATGCAGCATACTTGTAATTAATTCTTCAGCAAGCTGGAAGATTTTTCTTGTTTGAGTTTGGTTTTAGTGAACGTCATTATCAGGAAAAAGTATAATTCATGTAATTTGTTGGCATACCATGAGATTCCTTTGTAGTCCAAACAATTGTCAAGCTGTTTTCTAGAACATAATTAAGCAGCTAGTTGATGCATTTGAAGTGACCCTGGCTTCATGAATCAAAACTGCAGTAAACTATAGCACAGCTGTTGGATTGTACTCCCTTAGATCTTCATAGGAGCTCTGTAGAACTCTGCTAGCTATTTTATCCTCATTCATTTTTTTCAGGCTATTGATTCAGAAGTGACCCAGCTTCAAGTAAATCAAAACTCCTGTGAAGAAAATAGTAGCAGCTTTGGATTTAATGTCCTGAATTCAGCTATATCTGTTCATGGTAGGTAGACTGCTAACTTTACAGTCAGCTAAAACTAACTGCTGCAAACTCCATCAAGTTGCAACAAAATATTGCCACCAATTCTGCAGCTGACCTTTTTTACAAAAATTATTATTTAAAACTAGAGCTAATCCTGTTATCAGTCCTTTTATAAAATCATCTAAGGTGATAACAACACCTTCATTAAAACAAAGTTTATATTTTTAGCTCTCTAATCCTTTTGAAAACATATACATGTTTTAATTAACTAAAAAAAAAATTTTGAAAACAATATTGTGTTTTTACATTTCACAATCAGAATAATAATAATACAATATTTATATTTATTCAGATCTTTTAAAAGTTTAATTTGTAAAACAATTTTCAGTTTAAATCAGAGTTATTATTTAACCATTTATTTATTATTTTATTTTAGGAAATATAAAAAGTATCTTTTTCTTTATTTTACATATATATATATATATATATATTTCTGTGTGTGCACTATATTAGTATATGCTGTGTAAGCCAACTGGTTACACTGCCCTGGTCTGAGGGAAAAGGAAAATAGAAATGAAACATCTTTTTAACAATATTTTACACAATTTACATATAAAGTTCATATCTAAAACTATGTACTCATCAATATATTTAGAGGTCTGACAGACATTTGACAGTTAACAGAATGAATAGTGATCTGCAATTTTGAGATAGATGAAGAACTCAGCCATGGGACTGTAAGTACACAATGCATCATGAACACCAAGAATGCTACCTCAAATGAGACACTATAAGCCACTACAACCCATGATAAAGATAATGCAAAATCATTGCAAAGCCCTCTTTCATGGAGGGTTTGGAAATAACAAAACTATGCCCTGCTTCTTTTGAGTCTTATGGGCTGGGAAATATAAGCTATGCCTTGCTCCTTTTCTTTGGAGACTTAGAGGCTGAAATCATGGCAGAACTATGTTAACTGCCCTATCACAAACAATATGAAATATAAAAAATAGGTTGAAGATACAACACCCTCAGAGCTGCATGAAAACATTGCATCCTCAAGCCAATGACAAAAATCTCCATCCATCATCAAAACTGAAAATACAGCTAGACAAACTTCAACAATCAAACACCAAATCAAACCTCCAAAATCATCGATTTGCTATTTAACTTCAAACATGAATCTCTCCAAACAAACATGAAAATTACTATTTTATAATTATCATCAATACTCTTGTCACATATCTCACAGTAATTTTTAAAATTAATTCTGCATAAAATGCATATTTGTTCTTTCTACAGTCATGGTTTGAGATCAAGTTGATAATTTTGAAGTAATAATCACCAGTATGTGATCATCATCAGCCATACATTGGGCAGCCATCTATAATGATTGTCATATATATATATATATATATATATATATATATATATATATATATATATATATATATATATATATATATATATATGTTATGCTTAATGTTTTCATGGTTATATGATGTAGATAAATTATAACTTTTTGGGATATACCATGTCTTATTTTCCATTGAGCACTGATATTTCGACGGAATAGCAACCGCCATTTTCAAGGTTAACTTTTGAAAAAAAAACTGTTAGATCTTAACAAATAACGTGACTGTGTGCAAGATGAGAAATGAGATTTCACTTCAGCATTCACAATATGAGGCTTATCAAAATGTTTATTTTCCTCAGTATTTTTACCTGTTAATTTTAAGTTAATATTGGATAAAAAAAGAGGTTTCCACATAGCTGGAATACATTGTGCTTCATCAGTTCTATTTAAACCAGTAGGTCTCTTTAATATTTCAATTGACTCTCTCATGGTTTTTAAATCATATCTTTCCAAATTAGCAAGTATTTTTGTATTGTCAAAATTAGGTTTGTGACCAGTTTCTAAATAATGGGAAGTAAAAACTGATGTGCTAATTTTTTGTTGAAAAGCATTTTTTATGTTCCTTAATTCTGACATTAATTCATCTATTAGACTGACCCACATAGCCTCTTGAGCACTGGAAACACGGAATTTCATAAACTCCTTGGTGTTCCAAAAGTATTCTGTCTTTAGGTTTATACAAAAAATCACCAATTTTTTTTGCCAGTAGAAAAAGTGATCTTTATATTAAAACAAGATAGTCTTCTACTGATTTTATCAGTAACCCCCCTAATGTAAGGCAAAATTACTCTATTAAAAGAGGAATTATCAATTCTATCCTCTTTTTTCTTTTTAGTATTAATGTTATATAAAGCCTTACATATGATGTTTTTATTATAATTATTAGAAAGCAGAATACTTTTTGTAAGTTTTATTTCTTGAGAAAGATGTTCTCTATCTGATAAATTATAAGCTCTAGTGAAAAGATTTTTAGCTATAGAAAAAATTTGTGCAGGATGATGATGAGAATTAAAATTAAGATATCTGTTTGTATGAGTGGATTTTCTGTAAACCGATATTGACAATGTTTCATCACATTTTCTTGCAATTAAAACATCCAGAAAAGAAAGGGATCTGTTATTTTCCACTTCCATAGTTAATTTAATATTTGGATGCCAATTATTTATAAAATCAAGAAAAGAATTTAAAGAATCAATTCCATGAGGCCATATGACAAAAGTATCATCCTCATATCTAAGCCAAATAGAAGGTTGTTTAGTAGCTGCAAATAATACTTGACTTTAAAAATTGTCCATGAAAAGATCACCAATGACAGCTGACAGTGGGGATCCCATATATATATATATATATATATATATATATATATATATATAATATATGACAGCCAATTTGTAACTAACATAAATATAATACTATAGACTATTTGCAACTATCATAAACATTAATTTAGTCACGCCAATAATGAGATAAATAAATTATCTCATTTATAAGCACACAAAGTAAAAATGAAAATTCATCATTGTCATCATTTATAATTTAAAATATTTTCAATATTGGAAAGTTATTGTAACCAACAAAATACACTAGCCATTGTCATCAGATAAACTAATATTAGCCATAGAAACTGAACATAATTACAGGGAAATCCAAGGAGTGCATTACACTTATCTCTAATAATATGTTCTTTCAACAAAGAATTCTTCCCATTTCTCTTTCTACATATATAAGACCATTAATGGTCACATGCACACACTGACCATATTTATAACAACTTAACAGATATATCAGAGAAAGTTAATATTGTCAAGTTGGAAAAAGGACTTGATCACTTTTATTCAGTTTAGCAAGCACGTGTTTTCTCCGGGCAACACTAGATTGTTTTAAACCTGGATACATATCATCTGTCCATAGTGTATGGGGTTCAAACCCATTTGGTACATTCTTTATTACACATGCATTTGGATGCATAATAAAAAAATGACATTCTTATATTTTATTTGTGTCAATAGAATTATAAGAACCCAAAACCATAAAATTTATATATCCAACACTCTTATAGATGTTACCAGCTCAGTTTAAGTATATTAATATAGAGATGCATGTATTTTCTTACTAATGGCTTACAAATAAACATAGTGAAGACCATTACTTACATATATGGTGATTAAACCTAATTATTTAATTTAATTATTCATCATAATATGATGATGATGATGTTGATTCCATCCACAGCTTTTCTTAATGAACTCATAACAACCAATTTAACTTTTATAAGCATATAGGCACTTTCTCAAAATCATATGTTTAAACTGGGATATAATTATAATACTCATTAGTGCGAATGATTGATTATAATGAATCTTATGGCCTAAAATATAACATTTTATATGTTTATGGTCATTTACTTAACATATGATTATAGTTAAAATTATGTATCAATCATCAATATTTACCAGTGATCACGAATGTTCATCCCGAATATCCCCACATGATATGTAGCTTTTTATAAACCCCTATTTACTAAACATATTAATTACATTTAAGTTTGGAGTTAATTATTACTATTTATTGAGTGATGATAGTGATCATAAATAATCTTATATCATAAAATTTAGATTCTGATAAGTCTATAATTATGTAGTTGAAAAGTATTATGTTTAAATGGTAATTTAACCAGTAATATAATATCCATTTTTGACTATAATGGTCAAAACTCATGGGCACAACATAAAACTTTAGCTTTTTACTATTAACCTATAATTACTCAAAACTTGGTTATATGTCAAGCATGATCTCAAACATCATTATATGTAAATTACTATCCAATGCTTAACATTTACTTAACATTTACAAGTGATGATGATTAATTATAACAAAAACCAGATGGAAAAAATAACAATACTAATAATAATAACTCAGAAACTATGCTATAATTATATTTATTCACACTCTTCCTTTTAATAAATCAAATTGTTAATTATACAATTGACAACAATGTTAATTAAATACATAATTAAGACAAAATTTATATATGCATAACCAAATAAACTGATATGTATGTTCAGGTTCCCATCTATTTTAAAATAAGCTGGCTTAAAATGACATAAAAATATTCTATTGAAAGATTATTCAATATCTTCCCTAGTTATTATATATGTCACTAATGTCAATTTCATTTATGCAATGTGTGTGTGTTTTTTTTTTTACTTTCATACATGTGTGAAACCCTGCTCTTTAAATTGCTACATTAAAATAACAATGTCTAACCTATTTTTGACTGGTTGATATAAGCAGTCACACATGCACACACACACTGTGATATATCAACCTATATTTTATATTAAAATGTGTCCCTTTATATTATGCATTGATACATAAATTACATATATAAAAATTCTATTGAAACCTTGAGCAAAAATAAATTATATCAAATTTAATATATAAAGATATAAATAAAAAAATACATCATAAAGCATACACTAATAGATTGCTCAATTATCAAATACTGAATAAATAACACTAATAATAAAAAGACATTTTAGTATTACAATATATATAAAAAAATATCAAAAGATTATGAAAAATTAAGTTTAATGAATTTTAAACTGTGTGCGTGTGTAATGTTATGCAGTATTGATAATAATACAATCAATAAACAAACCCTTAATGTTTATGTATCAAAAAAAAATTCTCGACTGTAGAAATCAAAGTTTACTATTAATAAGTAAATAAAAAATTTTGTTAATCAAATTTTAAAATTACTTGTTCCATTTTCAGTTCTTATTAATGTCCCAGATTCAACTATCAGACCACTCTCTTATTTATAGCTTCAACAGTTTGGTTTGACTTGTTCCTACCATTTTAAATATTATTGCAGGCACCTTTGATAAATATGAAGAAAACTTTCAAAAACTGATTTGTTGACTAGTTGAGATTAGCTGTATGGCTTTTATACATCTATTTTCTTCTTCTCTTCTTTTCTCTTCTTCCTCCCCTCAAAATGATGTTCTTTTAATAGGCCAGGAGACAAAAAAGCCTCTTAGGTAGCATATGTGGTTGTTTCAAACTCGGCCATTTTTTGAGGATTAAGGACTTGTATATGAGTCTACAGTCAGAAAAGTAAATTAACCCATGAAATTGGATGTCAGAGAACAAAAAATAGTAAAATTAGAACTGCATCTTCATTGTCATACAAATAGAAAAATATATAAATACCATTTTATATTATTTTTACCAACATCTTTTAAAAGATTCAATTTTCATCCATCTTTCTAGATTAACTTAGCTGTGAGATTATTTATATAGATGCACCTCTTCTTATATGCTGTTTTGAAGCAAATGTCTCATGTTTTCCCCTTTATCTTTTCAAAGAAAAAAAATCAACAGCTCATCCTGAGCTTGAAAGAAACATGAAAAACTGCTGCTAACTGCCCCTATCAATATTGTGCCTCTCTCTTATATCTCTGTATTTCTGATTAAAATTTTCTTCCTACAAAAATCACTGTCATTTTGAGATAGCAACTAGATCCTCACAAGTTGATGATCCAAAGTAATTAATAAGAAAATTAATAATTATGTTATCTACTCTGTCAAATCATCTTTCTCCCCTTTGGACAATTTAAAATCCAGATAACATAAAAACAGTTTACAATCTATGGTTAACAGGGATATGTTCAAAGGTTTTTTTTATGTTTATACAGCCATACTTTTTTAACACATCTCAGCTATTAATCTATTGACCTTTTATACCATCCTGTCCAGTTTGTTTTATTTTAAAAAAATAAAGCTAAATAACTGAATTATTTATTTAATAATAATAGACCAATATATTAAATATTGTTTCTTGTAAAATATTCTCTCTTCATTACTTCCTATTAACCATTTTTTATTAACTATATACACCAAAAAAATGTAAATTATTGCCTATGCAAGGATTGACATTGGCTTTTTTAGTGATAAACTTTTCATCCATTATTTTCATCATAACTAATATTTTATGATGAATGTGTTTTTTTGACAGCACAAATATTGCAAATATTTTTTAACATTTCCTTTCATAATTCTTTCCTGCTTTTTATTCTATCATTACAGTCTATGTGACTTTTTGTCTTCTTTAGTGATCCACTTTTCAGCCATTATTTTCATCCTAACTAGGATTTTATGATGAATGTCTTTTTCTTGACAGTGCAAATATTTCAAATATTTGTTAACATTTCCTTTCATAATTCTTTCTTGCTTTCCTATTGTATCATTAAAGTCTACATGACTTTTCCTGTTAGTTAGTTTCTCTTTTAATATGGTCTCCATGATACTCTCCCTTACTTCTATGGAGGTTTTGGTCAGTTGCATAATCATTTCCTGGAGGTCTTTTGGTACCTTACTTAATACATGGTTTGACATGTCTTTTGTTCAGATATTCACATTTTGTATAGAACTGTTTTTTTAATTATTCCAGAATGATGCTCTATACCACAGTTTTAAAAACCTTCAGAAATCCACTCAAAATTGAAAATTATATGGCATAATTTATGTATGACTTTAATTTTAAGAAGAAAACTTTTAAATCATCGGATTATTCTGAGAAGACAACTTGATTAGTCAAATAAATAATAGGAAACAATGATTGTAATATTTTCAAATGTTTTCTGCTTTTGAAAGTTTAAGTTTATTATATGTTGAAAATATTTAACTTACTTTGAAATAATATTTTGTAATGTATTTTATGCATTGGAGGTCAGAACATAATTCAAATATGAAAAGATGTAATGAGAAGGGGAGGAAAAAAGAAACTTGAATACTGCTAATATTATTCAGCTTCCATAACTTATTTGATTAAATATAATTTAGCCTGATTAAATATTTGATATGTCTGCTTCACTATCATGTTTATTTAAAAATAAAAAAAAATAATAGATTTTTATTTTTTTACACATCTAAAGATGTAAAAAAAGGTTAGAATTATTTCTAAAAAGTATTTAAAGTTATTTATGAAAAAAGCTTGCTTATTAAATACATTATCTCATAAATAATAAACCATTACATAAATAATACAAATAATATTTGTATTATAACTTTTATATATATATATATATACGATAAACAAAACAAGTTATAAATTTTGTAACTTGATATAGCTTGCATTTTATGTTCACTAGATGGAGCTTTATCAATAGTCCACTATCAAGCTTAGTTTACATAAACACTGAGAGAGATAGAATTTAATATGTCTTTCAAATTGTCTCCAACCTTTAAACCATGGTTTTGAGCTAGTTGGCTCACATCAGTAAAGGGTAGGAAGGCCAGAAACTAGATCTAAACTCCAACTCTACAAAATAACATTTATGAAACACGTTACTATCAGTTTGAAAGCACGGATTTTTCCGATATGTAAATACCTTCAAATCCAGTCAAACAAACTAGATAGCTGTATAAGTCTGAATTCAGTTCAGTTTCACTATATAGTAAAAGGCTCTACAATCTATATCATTGCAAAAATGTTCAAGGGTGCATTTATGATAAACAAAACAAGTTATAAATTCCGTAAGTTGCTATAGCTTGCATTTTATGTTCACTAGATGGAGCTTTACCAATATCCTACTATCAAGCTTAGTTTATGCACTTTTGAAGGTTTTTGCAATGATATATATTGCAGAGGCTTTTACTATATGGTGAAACTGAACTGAATTTGGACCCATATAGCTATCTAGTTTGTTTGACTGGATTTGAAGATATTTAAGTATCTGAAAAATTTGTGCTTTCAAACTAATAGAAACATGTTTCATAATGCTGTTTAGTAAAATTGGAGTTTAGATCTAGTTTCTGGTCTTTCTATATTTTACTGACAAGAGCCAACTAGCTCGAAACCATGGTTTAAAGGTTGGAGACAATTTGAAAGAGATATTGAATTCTATCTCTCTCAGTGTTTATGTAAACTAAGCTTGATAGACTATTGGTAAAGCTCCATCTAGTGAATATAAATATATATACATTAGTAAAAATCAGTCATATATCACATGACCTATATAGCTTGTATTACCAATATGTAATATATAAAGAGCCTGCTAATAGCTCTAAACAAGCTTATTTATTTTATTTTTTATGATAAATGCTACAAGAGAAAATACCCAAAGCCTTTATCTACCATAAAAAATAAAATAAATAAGCTTGGTTAGAGCTATTAGCAGGATCTTTATATATATTCAACATTAATGCATATTAACTTTGTGATTGAATATAAATGTTTTAGTTGTGTTAGAAAAGATGAAAGTAATAATTTATATTGTTTTGAAAATAAATTTTATTACTATTTAAATATGCACTAACTGATGTTATTATTTTTTGTCAAGTTATAAAGATATTTGAAATATATGAAATTGTTGAAAACCTTATTATATTTAAATGCACTCTAGTTAAAAAAAATAGAATAATGAGAATATATTTTAATTTATATGCAGTAATTTAAAAAAAATAATTATTCTTACTGACAATTTTGTGCACCATAGATATATAGTTACTGTTAGATATAGACAGTGATTTCAGCAATGAAATGGATTGTTACAAATATATTTAAAACAATATTGAGTATAATGTAAGCATTTGAAATTAGTAAATACGTTTATTGTCAGTCACCTGAATATATATGAATTTAGATAATAATTTATCACAAATATAGTATATATTTAGCATGAACAATTAAAATACTCTATAACATAATCTATATTGATATGTTCAAGATAGTTGTATTGGAAGAATGGTTTATTATTATCTTGCCATCTGCAATTAAGTTGCACTTGTTTCACATGCCCATGAAGATATTGTTTGAGGTGATGTTATTTTATATACTATGGCTTAAATATTGAATGGGAACTTATTGACAATGTCCTTAAGTATTAGACTTTACTTAGGAGATGATATTTGAAGACATGATTATATTTGATTCTTAATTATTGTAGTAATTATTTCAATTTATGCTGTATGTCAAATCTGATGTTTTTAAATCATGTAAGGTAGTGAGATTAAGATAGTGTTTAAGAAGATGAATTTACATATTTGATAGTCATTATTAAAACCACAAATTATGATATTGGGAGTTTTTTTTTTTTTTATAAAGTATGGATTAAAAGTTATTCATTAAAAAAAAAAATCCAATCTTATTCTTACATGCAAATATATGTTAACATTTACAGAGTACATGTGATGTATCCATGAAAGATTGACTGGATTTTAAAGATGAATAAAATAAATATTATTTTAATAAGTGAATAATCATACATTTATTAAGTTGTAATTAATTTAAGCTGCAGACAGGAGTTTGCTATTAACTGAAAGGAGACCCTTTGATTTATCTTGGAGGCTTTAAAAAACCAAGCAGGGAAAATTCCTAATGTCCATTCCATAAGTTCTTGTTGTTCCAGCTGTTATTACTATGTGATTATTCATATAATATATGAACATGGATGAGTTGCTCACCAACATGCATTAGCCTGTGTGGTGAGTTTATTGGCCTTTTACTTCCGAATTTAAGAATATTTTTCCAATATATACAATCGTGACAGACAAAAATAAATCATGGCTCTTATTCCCAGGAGCATGTAATGCCACCAACCAAGGCAGTGGTTGGTTGCCAAAGGTGGAGGGTGCTAAGAATCCCCTGATTGTGGACTCAGGCTGCCATTTGATGATGACTATTTATTTAGGTACTTACAACTGCAGATCACATTCAAGTGAAGGAATATTGCAAGAGTTAGAAAAACTGTCTTATGTTAAATGGGACATTTTGGACTTTGTGAAGTTAGAAGAAAAAGTGAAGAAACAATTGATTCAAAAAGTGAACATATACTCTACTACAAAGACATAGATATTGGAAATACAAGTGGAGTAGGATTCATTATAGATAAAAAATGGAAGAATAACATTGTGGAAATTGATGGTGTATCGGACAGAGTGGCAAGATTAGTTTTACAACTTAATAGCAGATACTAAATGCAGATAATTCAGATTTATGCCCCAACAAGTTCTCATAGTAATGAAGTTATAGAAGATTTTTATATGGATATACAAAAGGCTTTTGATCAGAGTAAACAACATTTTAAAATTGTTATGGGTGACTTTAATGCTAGAATTGGTAAACAAATGAAAGATGAAAATGCTGTAGGTAATTTTGGTTATGGTAATAGAAATGAGAGAGGACATATACTTGTGGAATTTGCAGAAAAAGAAAAAAAACTTTATATTATGAATTCTTTTTTTGAGAAAAATGTTAAAAGGAAATGGACATGGAAGCATCCAAATGAGGGTACAGCACAATTGGATTATATTTTGACTAACAGAAAATACATATTTTAAGATTGAAATGTTCTTAATAAATTTAACACAGGAAGTGATCATCGATTAGTAATATGTAAGATGCATATTAATGTAAAACTAGAGAGACAAAAATTATTAAGAAAAACAATATTTGCAGTTGATATTCAACATTCAAATGAATTTAAATTAGAACTTACAAATCAGTTTCAAGTATAGTAGATTTTGAACATGATTCGGATTTGAATGACATTAATAGCAAAATAACTTATACACTTTTGAAAACTGCAACAAAGATAGCTGGTAGAAATAGCAAAATAACTTATACACTTTTGAAAACTGCAACAAAGATAGCTGGTAGAAAAAAGCAGCAATTGTCCACTGAAATTTCTACTGAGACTAGAGAATTTATGAAGAAAAGAAGGAATATGAGGATATATAACAATGATGCATTAAAAAGATTGAATATCAAAAATTTTGTAAGATGGTGTGGAAAAAAGTTGAAAATGATATAAGAAAGTATAATTGTGAACTAGCAAGGGAAGCTGTAGAAGAGAATAAAAGTCTAAAGTGTGTAAAACAACATTTTGGTATTAGTAGGAAATTGATATCTGCAATAAGAAAAAAAGATGTCTTTATTACTAAAAAGAGAGATGACATCATGAAATGTGTAGAAGACTTCTATCAAGAGTTATATAGTAATAAAGAACAAGTGCCTCCTGTATTATTATATCTTCTGAATTGCCCAGAATTTTGAATGAGGAAGTGAGACATGCAATTAAATTTATGAAGAACGGGAAGGCTCCACGTAATGATGGAATTATAATTGATATATTAAAAGAAGCAGGTGAAGAAGTAAAAAAAAATTAGCAAAGTTATATACTAAATGTCTAAATGATAAAGATGTACCAGATGATTGGAAGAATGCAGTATTAATATTAATATTTAAAAAAGGTGATAAAGAAGATATTAGAAATTACAGACCTATCAGTCTTTTATCAGTTTTGTACAAATTTTTACTAAGATAATTACAACTTGTCTACAGAAAACTCTGGATTTCCACCAACCAAGAGAACAAGTTCGATTTAATAGTGGTTTTAGTATAGTAGATCATATCCAGGTATTGAGAGAAGTTATAGAAAGGAGAAATGAGTATGAGTTGCCATTATGCTTAGAATTTGTAGAATATGAAAAGGAATTTGATTCTATAAACATTTCTTCAGTGATAAAAGCATTGGATCATCAAGGTATAAATCCAGGATATTGTCATATTTTAAAGAATATTTATAAAAATGCAACAGCAACAATTAGATTACATAATGTTAGTAGAAAAATCAACATTGAAAAGGGTGTAAGACCAGGGTGACTCCATATCTACAAAACTTTTTACAGCAGTGCTGCAAGAAGTATTTTGTGGATTAAAATGGGAAGCTAAAGAAGTGAAAGTAAATGGAGACTATTTAAGTCATTTAGATTTTGCAGACGATATAATTGTTTTTGAAAATAATGCTTTAGAGCTACAGGAAATGTTGCAGGAATTATCAGAGAAAGTAGGACTAAAGATAAATGTTAAAAAGACTAAAGTAATGTATAATGGATTTTCTCAAAATATGAAAATGAAGATTGATTATGATGAATGGAAGAAGTTAATAGTTACCAATACATTGTTCAGATTATTAATATGGATGGAAACATAATGGATGAAATTAATCATAGAATCAAACTTGATTGAAGTGCTTTTGGTAGAAAAAACTTGATACATAAAGGAAATATACCAATATGCCTATGAGTTTGAAAAGGAAGGTTTTTAATAAATGTGTTTTTTGAGTTCTTACTTATGGGTCTGATGTTTGAACACTTAACCTTTTAACCGCTAATTATATTATTGGTTGTACGAGGTAAAAATCAAATCTTTTAATTGGCCAACTCACAAACTGAAGACAAAGCCTATTATTAAAACATATTCGCCTATAATATTAAATTCAACTCAGATACATTTATAAAAAGTATATTACTAATTTTTCAGGTTATGAAGAGAATGAAAGTTCTTTCAAAAATAAATTGCTATTTATTTATTCTAAAATATTCAATTTCGGCAACATAAAAGCTATAATATAAACAAAAAGGTCGACTTTTACGTTATAGAAAAGTAAATATTTCTTTTAAATATTTCTTTAATATTTTTACTAAAATCTTCAATATTTTTCGAAAATAATTTTGTTTTTTTAGTATATTTTTTAAAAAAACTAGTTTAATTTCTGAAATTATATTTTTTTAATACTTAAAATTGCATTTGAAATGAAAATCTCAGCGTTTTTCTTTATTTTCTTTGATCAGGCGGTTTCTTTGTTCTTTCCAGTCAATCAGAATGTCTTTTTCGGCTGAGAGCATGCTAAGAACCAATCACAAGTAATGTTCTTTCTTTGTTTAGGTTTAAATGTTTTTTTTTTTTATTTTTTACTTGTAAAATAATTCGGAAGAGGGCACCATCTTACAGAACTTTTAAAAACCTATTTAAAACCTATCAAACAAATTTTTTAGCATAAGAACTGGCAGAGTTAGAGTGACATCAGATGTCGATGAGGAGCTTCGTAGGAGGCGGGAAAAGGGTTAATAGAAGAACAATACAGAGCCTTCAGACCACTCAAAGAAGTATGGAGAGCTGCATGTTGGGAGTAACAAGAAGTGATCAAAACTGCAATGTATGGGTAAGAGAACAAACAGGTGTTACTGACCTCATTGAAAAAATAAAGTACTGAAGTTTAGTTGGGCTGGACATATTATTAGAAGAGATGATAATATATGGACAATTGAAATTTTAAACTGGATTCCAAGTGATAATAAAAAGACTCAGAATGAGACCACATGTGAGATGGATGTATGAAATAAGAAAGTGTGCTGGTGTGATGTGAAGAAGAGAAGCTAAAGATTAGAATAGATGGATTGAACTTGGAGATACCTTCATTCTACAGTGGATTGATAATTGTCGATGATAATGATAATGAATTAATTTAAAAATTAAAAAAGGGATGATTAAATGCAACTAAATATAATCTAAATAAACCTTGGGCTTGAACTAAACAGAGTACAAAAGTCCCAACCAAATAATTCAAGATCGGTGTGAAATTAAGTTTCAGAGAAGTAAAAGTAATGCCGCATATAAATTAATAGTTGTTTGTGCATAATCTTAAATTGAATAAATTGAAGCATATATATATATACTAACTTTGTTAAAATTAATAAATTAGCATGTTATATGAAGTATTTGGAATCATCTTCATAGTGGTTTCTCCCCATCTATAAGCATATATAAGAACAAATGCTAAGAGACAAGTTGTATTATGCAACTTTTGGAGAGTTTATTTATATTATATAACTCATTGGAAGCTTCAGTTACTTCCTGTTCATTTATATTTAAATATATAAATACAATGGTGAACGCAATAGAAAAATGTTTCATTTTCCTACTATATATTTTTTTGAATACTGGAGTGGGAGTGTTTATTATTTATTGTAACAACATTTCCCTTTTTTTTTAAAAAAAAAAAAAACAACAACCGATTGTTTAATATTATATTATGACATATAAATTGTTGATTGTTTATTACATTTTAAAAATAAATAAAAAAATAATAAACGTTTTTTTAGTTAAATAAAAATCAATATATTTGATCAATATAAAAACAATAAAATAATTGGATTAATTAATATTCACATTCTATGCCTTAATTATTCAGGTCAGTTTTCTTTATATATATATAACAATAGAAAATAATTTGATTTTCTTATTACTTTATCGTGGAGCGTTTAAGTTGGAAGTGTATATTATTTTTGTAACATTTTCTTTTTAAACAAATGATTGTTACTTAACATTATATATCTTCATATTGTGAATTATTTTATTACATATAGATTATTTAATATTTCTTAGAAAGTTACAATTTAAAAATGTATATAAGAATAAATTTATTTACTTTTTAAAATAAAAGACAATCTGTTTGACCAGTATTATTCATCTTCTCTACCTTATTTTTTCATGGCAATCTTCTTTAAATGTAAATAGAACCAATAGGAAAATTATTTCATTTATTTTCATTACAGCATTTTTGCATATTGAGGTGAGAGTGTGTATTTTTTCTGTTACTTCATTTCCACTTTTTTTTTTTTTAAAAAAGATTGTGTTTAATGTTATATATACATTCACGTTATGAATATTATATATATATATATTGTGCCAGGCACGTTTGATTTGGCCAAGCACAAGATAATGTTAAACAAATTAATGGCCAAAAATATGTAAAAAGCCATTAAATTGGGAGGGGGGGGTCATAGATTTATATAATCAAACTTATAAATTAAGAGAGAGAACTGTGGCTATAACATAAACTCACACACATATATGATTAAAGCCAATATTTAAAGGCTTAGAAATATGTATTTGTAATTTTGATTTTTGTTTTTTTATTTTTTTAAAACGAAAAAGAAACGCCAAAATGTATTTATAATTTTAATTTTTTTTTGTTTCTTAAAGAAACAGCGTTTATTTAACAAATTGTGATTCTGTATTTTTTTTTTTTTTTGAAGGTTTACAACCAATGTAAAAAGGAAAATTTGAAATATTATTATTTAAAAATAAGTTAAAAATAATTTCAAGATCGAAGTTTTAATGGTTGTTTTTCTCTTCAGTTGCATTTGAGCAAGAGGGGAGGGGGTCGTTGTCTTAAATTTAAAAAAAGCCTAAAGGCATTATGGTTTCCTGTCCATTCTAAAATAATGTCAACTGGACAAAAAGAACTTGATTAAACTTGCTATAATGAAGTGAGAGAGGAATGTCCAATTTAAGTAAAATATTTTTTTTTTTAATTTCGAATGTGATTATGTAATTACTGAAAACAAATGAAAAAGATGTTATCGTTCATTACAATTTTCATTAGTGATATTGTGATCTGAATTGAGATATAAAAAAAAAAAAACTAATTGGAAATCAAATTCTTAAAGCACTTGGGTGATTGTATTGGAATGTTTCATGAATCATCTAAACCAATTAGTAAAACCAAAAAAAGATTTAATTAATTAATTTTTCTTTCTTGGAGGGCATACCTGAATTGAGGGTATATTGAAGAGATATAGATCTGTTCTGAGGTGGCAAGAAGGTAGTTCATTTTGTTTTTAAAAGGCAAATCTTATTAGGAGCCTAAGTCTAATATTATTGTTAAGCTAATGCTGTTAATGGAACCACGTGAACTCTTGCAACCTTTTGTGCAAGCATGCTGATTCTGATTCACCCTAATCCAGGGGATTTACTCTAATTATAAATTCCTTCAGTCATTCTGAAACAACAGATACTAATTCATGCAGTCATTCAAATAATAATTCAAGCAGTTATCCAGTCAGTAGTTGACAATTTTAACATTGGACAATTAAGTGGTGTAGAATAATGTCAGTTATCTAGCCAACTAATGGAAAGCTAAATGATGGACATATGTTTATTCCACCATATACTCAGTTGATGCTGATGGAAGCTTAATTGCAACATGTCATTGAAGCCTGTAATTAACATAGAATTTGTAAAACAAGAAAAGACTATTTATAGTGTGTAATATCTGTTCTCCAGCCTAAAGATGCCAATCAAGCATTTTCCTGTATATAGAATGTTTATGGTGTAGAAGACCACTTCAGCATGTCCATCCAGCTCTACTCCTGCCATCCCAAAAGAATGTAAATGCCAAGATTCAAACACCAAAGTGATGATGATGAATTCTATGAACTTGTGCAGCATTCAAGTCCAGCCCTTGTTGCAGTAGACAAACAGATATAAAGCCCACTCAAATCCCATAGAAGGGTGAAGCTTATAGACTTTATTGGGTATACTATTTTTTGTGTTTATTTTATTTAAATTTTATACACATTTCATAAATATATGTCTTTTGTACATATGTACACAAATGCATCTTTCATGTAACTTGTTAATTTTTTCTTGTTTGCTTAATGCACATGTGTGACTTTATAATTCACAGATCAATCTCTCACATATTAGTTATTTAATCCTTTTTTTATTAAGAAATTTGCCTTTATTTAGTGTAATGAGTCCTTTGTCAAGTATTTCTACATGATTATAATTTTGTTTTATTAAAATGATTTAGGTAGTGTGTAATATTCGTTTTGTATATTTAATCAATCTTGGGTTGTTAATTTTTATTATCATATTATAAATGGTATGGGGTAATGGGTTAATAAAAGATTTATATTATAATTCTAAAGTGACTACTGCCATATATTTTTATTCTCTTTGTCATTTACTTTCTTTAATTATAGTATTAAATAATGATGTGAGTTTTCCAATCTCCATTCTTTAACTGAGAATAGAGTATGCTGAGCTAGCAAATGGGACATCATCTTACCAGGTCTTAAATCTTTATTTATCATGAGGATACTTGTTTATTAATTTTGTTTGAAAAATTATTTATATTCATATATGCTCAATAATAATTGAACTTGCATATCCTTTCAGGAGGAGAATTATTTTTTACTTCTGGGAGTGGCACGAGGGGTTGGTTTAGAGTCATCCCCCCAAAATTTGTAAGAATCAATATTTTTATAAGTATCTTCTGTGTCTGTAATAATATTATGATAAAGTATTTAAATTTCTCCTTATTCTGGCATGTCCCATATTTCTTTTCATGTTCGATTTGTGCACATGCTTATATTAATGGAATAAGCGGTTGACCGGTACAATGTATATATATATTAAAATTAATACTACTATTTAAATATAGTTAATTTAAAAATAAATATATTACTAATGCTTTAATACACATATTTTATTTTACAGAACAATTTTATTATACATACAATGGTATTCATTATTATGAAAACATGACAATAATCATATGGGATAATACGTTTATTCACTTTGAATATATTGCTTATGAACCTGTTCTAACTCTTACTGATATTCATAAAAGTGACAAGAAATCAATTTCAGATAGTTTGAAAAAAAATATTGCTCCATTTGGTAGTTTAAAAAAGTTATCCTTCTTAGTTTCATATGTTCCTTCGGATTTCACGATATTATTAAAATCTCAACCCACATCTGATCCTGATTACTCAACTGAAAATAATAACTACATAATTAGTGTACAAGTTGTTCAAAACGGTAGGAAATGGGTAATTTATACTAATAATTAAGAGTATTATGTCCATGTGTCTATTTGCAAATAATTTATTTAAAATAATCTTTTATATATATATATATATATATATATATATTATTTTAAATAAATTATATATATATATATATATATATATAAGCAATTTGAACATAGGTAAAAAAAAATTGAACAGATGTTATCTCCAAATATGGGGCATTAAATCTGTATTCGTTATCACATAATGCAAAGATAAAAGACAAATGACTTTGCAGTGTTTGATGCAACTGAACAGTTAAAAAAAATATAATAGTTTAGATACTTGATAGAAAATGTTTTCTCGTTTATATATATATATATAATGTCAGATAATGAAAAAAATGTAATAACAATAAAAATAATAAATATAATTGTAGTAAACTATTATATACAATATTTCAATCCGCAGGACTTTCAGTTAAGTCCTTAACCTGCATCAACTCTCATTAAATTCAAAAAACAAAACGAAAGCAAAAGTCATCAACTTAAATCCAATGAACCACAAATTATAACATTAGCAGATTGTCTATTAATTGACTTCATTTTTTACTCTGTTTTATTAAATAACCATGGGCAATATGATCAAGTTCAGTGAATGATGTATCTAATGATTCAAATAAACACATTATTCAAAAACCAATAGATCATTTAAATATTATTGACAATAAGAAGTACTGAAAAACAACAGTGTTCTGATCAATAAGTCATAAATTCTAAATGTACTTTAAATGGAAGTGCTTACCAAAACTTATTGTAATATGTTAATGCATAATAAAATGTACTTTACTGATTGATACTGATTGAAAGATGATAAGATAATGTGTTGATGGTAATAAAAATAATACTGTAGATGACTAATAGCAATACAGCCACAGAGAACTAAATATATTTTTAAATAACAAGATTTATTTACACTATTTACAATTTATACAAGAATAATAAATAAACAAAAACATATATATTTCAAAAATAACATAAAACAAGGTATATTCAATTGGTTATAGGTATATTCCCTTTAGATTTATTAACAATTTTGATGCACTGATATGTCTAGTAATTGTTATTTATAATATCCATCTATAGTATGCTATTGAGAGCATTAAAATATAAAATAGCTTTACTAATAAGTAATATGATAATAACAATCATCATATGAAGCATAAATGACAATTATTATTTAGCAACCAGCAATCAATTATATGAATATGGGAGCACACACCAAAATTCAAATATATACACATACTAAATTTTGCCCATGCCCAAAGGATAATCTTCTTAACTCTTAAAATATATTACTGATTCACCAGCAAACTACTGCTTGATGGAAATAATATGACATTGCATATGTGTATTTCTTATTATTCTATACACAAGAAAAGTTTTAAAATTACTAATAAATTGTGTTGTCTTGTTTATAATCTGTTGACAAGGTTCAACATCACACTACATACACTATTTTTATTTAGCTATACACTATAGATAAGCAAGTGTCCCTGAAGCTAACTCTACCTTATCAGTGCCATACAATTTTAAAACACTATGAACTTCACCATACACAGTGAAAATAAGTATACATCATGATGAGGGATCAGACAATATGAAAAGGCTCTTCAGAACAACATTATATAATTGTACAACCATGTGTGGCTGCAGAAAGGAGTTTGCTATTAACTGAAAGGAGACCCTTTGATTCCTCTTGGAGGCCTTAAAGGAACCGAGCAGAGCAAATTCCTAATGTCCACTCCATACGTTCTTCTTGTTGCAGCTGTTAATACTATGTGATTATTCATATAGTATACGAACATGGATGGGCTGCTCACCAATACGCATTAGCCAGCGTGGTGAGTTTATTGGCTTTTTACCTCTGAGTTTAAGATCAAGAAACACCATGGTCTTTCTTCTCAGTGCCTGATAAGGCAGAATGAATGTTTGTGTAAATGATAAATATTTTTCCAATACATATATACAATTATGACAGACAAAAATAAAGCATGGCCCTTATTCCCAGGAGGCTGTAAAGTCACCAACCAAGGCAGCAGTTGGTGGCCGAAGGCGGAGGGTGCTAAGAATCCCCTGATTGTGGACCCAGGCTGCCATTTGATGATGACTTTTTATTTCGGTACTTACAACTGCAGATCACTTTCAAGTGAAGGAAGATTGCAAGAATTAGAAGTAATTGTCTTATATTAAATGGGACATTATTGGACTTTGTGAAGTTAGAAGAAAAGGTGAAGAAACGATTTAAAAAGTGGACATATACTCTATTATAAAGGCACACATACTGGAAATACAAGTGGAGTAGGATTCATTATAAATAAAAAGTGGAAGAACAATATTGTGGAGATTGATGGCGTATCGGACAGAGTTGCAAGATTAGTTATACAACTTAATAGCAGATACCAAATGCAGATAATTCAGGTTTATGCCCCAACAAGTTCTCATAGTGATGAAGTAGTAGAAGATTTTTATATGGATGTACAAAAGGCTTTTGATCAGAGTAAACAACATTTTAAAATTGTTATGGGAGACTTTAATGCTAGAATTGGTAGACAAATAAAAGATGAAATTGCTGTAGGTAATTTTGGTTATGGTAATAGAAATGAGAGAGGACATAGACTTGTGGAGTTTGCAGAAAAAAAAAAAACTTTATATTATGAATTCATTTTTTGAGAAAAATGTTAAAAGAAAATGGACATGGAAGCATCCAAATGAAGGTACAGCAGAATTGGATTATATTTTGACTAACAGGAAATACATATTTCAAGATTGTAATGTTCTTAATAAATTTAACACAGGAAGTGATCATCGATTAGTAAGGTGTAAGTTACGTGTTAATGTAAAACTAGAGAGACAAAAATTATTGAGAAAAACAATATTTACAGTTGATATTCCTAATCTTCAGAAACATTCTAATGAATTTAAATTAGAACTTACAAATAGGTTTGAAGTGTTAGGAGATTTTGAACATGATTCAGATTTGAATGAAATTAATATGAAAATAACTGATACACTTTTAAAAACTGCAACAAAGATAGCTGGTAGAAAAAAGCAGCAATTGACTAATAAAATTTCTACTGAGACTAGAGAATTTATGAAGAAAAGAAGGAATATGAAGATATAGAAAAATGATGCATTAAAAAGAATTGAATATCTCGAATTTTGTAAAATGGTATGGAAAAGAGTTGAAAATGATATAAGAAAGTATAACTGTGAAATAGCAAGGAAAGCTGTAGAAGAAAATAAAAGTCTCAAGAATGTTAAACAACATTTTGGTATTGGTAGGAAATTTATATCTGCAATAAGAAAAAAAGATGGAATTATTACTAAAAAGAGAGATGACATCATGAAATTGGTAGAAGATTTTTATCAAGAATTATATAGTAATAAAGAACAAGTACCTCCTATATCTATTACATCTTCTGAATTGCCCAGAATTTTAAATGAAGAAGTGAGACATGTAATTAAATGTATGAAGAAAGGAACAGCTCCAGGAAATGATGGAATTATAATTGATATATTAAAAGAAGGAGGTGAAGAAATAGAAACAATTTTAGCAAAGTTATATACTTAATGTCTAAATGATAAAGATGTACCGGAAGATTGGAAGAATGCAGTAATAATATTAATATTTAAAAAAGGTGATAAAGAAGATATTAGAAATTACAGACCTATCAGCCTTTTATCAGTTTTATATAAAATTTTTACCAAGATAATTACAACTCGTCTACAGAGAACTTTGGATTTCCACCAACCAAGAGAACAAGCTGGATTTAAAAGTGACTTTAGTACAATAGATCATATCCAGGTATTGAGAGGGGTCATAGAAAGGACAAATGAATATGATTTGTCATTATGTTTTGGATTTGTAGATTATGAAAAGGCATTCGATTCTATACACATTTCTTCAGTGATTAAAGCATTGGATCATCAAAGTATAGATCCAGGATATTGTCATATTTTAAAGAATATTTATAAAAATGCAACAGCAACAATTAGATTACATAATGATACTGGAAAAATCAACATTGAGAAAGTTGTAAGGCAAGGTGACTCCATATCTCCAAAACTTTTTACAGCAGTGCTGCAAGAAGTATTTTGTGGATTAAAATGGGAAACTAAAGGAATGAAAGTAAATGGAGAGTATTTAAGTCATTTAGATTTTGCAGATGATATAGTTGTTTTTGCAAATAATGCTTCAGAGCTGCAGGAAATGTTTCAGGAGTTAGCAGATGAAAGTAGAAAAGTAGGACTAAAGATAAATGTTAAAAAGACTAAAGTAATGTTTAATCGATTTGCTCAAAATATGAAAATAAAGATTGATTATGAAGAATTAGAAGAAGTTAACAGTTACAAATACCTAGGTCAGATTATTAATACAGATGGAAACATAATGGAGGAAATTAATCATAGAATTAAACTTGGTTGGAGTGCTTTTGGTAGAAATAACTTGATACTAAAAGGAAATATGCCTATGTGTTTGAAAAGAATGGTTTTTAACAAATGTGTTTTACCAGTTCTTACTTATGGATCTGAGACTTGGACACTTAATAGAAGAGCAATACAGAGACTTCAGACCACTCAAAGGAGTATGGAGAGATGTATGTTGGGAGTAACAAGAAGAGATCGAAAACACAATGTATGGGTAAGACAACAAACAGGTGTTACTGATCTTATTGAAAAAATTAAAAGATTGAAATGAAGTTGGGCTTGACATATTGCTAGAAGAAATGATAATAGATGGACAATTGAAATTTTAAACTGGATTCCAAGAGATTGTAAAAGACCCAGAAAGAGACCACATGTGAGATGGATGGATGAAATAAGAAAATGTGCAGGGGTGTTGTGGAAAAGAGAAGCTAAAGATCGGAGAAGATGGATTAAACTTGGAGAGACCTTCATCCTGCAGTGTATTGATAATGGTTGATGATGATGATGATGATGATGACAACCATGTAGCAGATTCCAATATCTTTTTATTTTTCTAGGAACAAAATTGTGGAAATCATCTCAACAACAACAAATGGAAGACTATAATTTAAATTAGGTAACATTTTTTAATGGTGAAAAGCCAAAGGTATTATTAGCAATGGTGATCTCCAGATGTCAGCACACTTCTTTTTAGAATCTGGTAGCACAGCTATTCAAGTCTGTATCACAAGAATCATACAATGTTGAAACAATATATGTCATGAGTAACTAAAAGTCAATAGCTGAAGAATAATTAGTCTGAAATTCCAGGGCTATTTATATGAAGTATTCAGTAACATCTATAATTAGCAAATTTCTACTAGGGAACATCCCTATCTCAAACTTAATCTTCATTAAATATTCTGACCCAGATAATATCGTATTTAAAAATTAATTTTTAAAAAATGTTTTCTTTGAAATAAATTAAAATAGATTATATTTAAAATAAAAGAAACATAAATGTTATTATGACTTTCCAAAATTAAAAGCTTTCTCAAAAAGGATTAACTTTTAAGTTAGAATATTCTTAAAAAAAATATTTTAAAAATGTCACAAAGAAAATAGATTTTAAAAATTAAAATCTATTGCAAATGAAAATATCATGGATTCTTTTTAAAAAAAAATTAGCAAGTGTGTGTAATATCACATACACTTCCTACATTAAATAATAAAATATGAAATTTTGATATCTTTCTTTTTAAAAACTTAAAAAAATATGAAAGCCATTTTTAACTATGCAATAGTACTTTTGAAGCAGATAGAGTATCCAGTTCAATATACATAATAGTAACACCAGTCAATTAATTAGAATATCCTTTGTTAGAATACAGAATCATCTACTAATCCTTTAGTATTTTATTTTTAATCCAATCAAAATTATTACTTGCATATTAACTTATAATTTTTAATATTATTTTGAAAAATTACTAAAATAATTCACCAGTTATGCTATATGAATATACATTTATCTGTGCTTATCTGCATATAACTGAAATAGTATAGATATAACTACTTCTTCACTAAGATAGAAATAAAACAAACTAACTCCTTCTTTTTAAAACTTCATTTTTTATGACTATAATCATGAAAAAGAAATCCAACATTTCAACTATTTTTTATAGTCTTTTTCAAGGCACACGAAAATAAAATATATATACAATAAATATCACATATTCCAAAAAAAAAAAAAAAAATTAAATTAATTAATAATTACAAAATATATCCATAACCAAAATTTTCTTTTTTTTACCTTATCTCACTCCCCTTTCCTATTACAATCACAACTTAAACACAACTAATTCCTTTTTAAAAATCTATATATATCAAATAAAAACTTTTAATTAAAAACCTATTATTTTCTTTTATCTTTTTTCTTTTTTAATTAAAAGTTTTTATTTGATATATATATATATATATATCAATATATATCAATATAAAAATATATATATATATATATATATATATATTGTACCTATATTGATATAGGCACATATAATTTTTATCTAAAATTATTATTAAAATAATCTTTCATAAAAGAAAAACATAAAATTAAATGTTGAAGAGTTTATTCAGTTTGTTTTAGAAAAAGATAGGAATTAAATAGTTTTTATTAGTATTCGTAAAAATATAAATATACAAATCTCTTTTCATTCAAGTTTAATTAAAGAAAAATAATGTTAAAACTAAATAGTAAATTGTATTAAAAATATATGACCGTATATATGTGCGATTGTCAACAATAGAATAAATGTTATTATAAAGTTAAAGAAGATTATTATTAAAAAACACGGCAATGGTTATTAATTAAAATATAAAACAACATCTCTGCATGGCTATTACTAATTAAGCAATCTTCCAAAACATGTTTATCAAATGATTATCATTGGAATTTGGCAACAGATCTTTGCTGGAGATATCAGAAAGACAACAAGGCGCAGGTATAAATAGATCTTTTTTTATCGGACAGTAATTCATTCCAAAAATTAATTGAGTTGAGACAATCAGTTCACAAAGTTATTGAGAGAGTGCAGTTCGGAAATTAATTGAGTCAGTTAAGAAACAAAATGCAGTGCTGAGAATATTTTGGAACACACGTTTATCTCCAGCCCAGATGTCCGAGAAAACAGCAGATCTGCCCGTGAAATAATGTCAGCTTAACATCTTAGAAAATCTCCGTCAGTATCTATTTGTCTCCGATAGCAATAATCGTGAAAATCAGGAAACTCAGCAAGGAAACGTCCCAGCCGGCTGGTAAGCATTTATAATGGAAGTATCCTCACCGAAAGCAGCCTTCAAAGAACAAAATTCTACGTCAACATTCAAAATCCTAGGTAAAACATTTGCTTATTTTCATTATACTGTAATAGCCATTGCATTTCATTAATTTGTGTGAATCCTCCAAGAGTCTAATTATATGAACTCGATATCATACATAAATGAACTATTGATATGTGTATGATTAAATTTCAAATGCTATGTAGTCCTTTATTATCATTATTATGTGTGTGCATGAGTTAATATGTGCATGATCATTCTATCAATATTTATTAGTTAAATTAGAGTGTTCTGTTATTGAATCTATAGGAATATTTAGACTATTTAGAAATGTTAATTTAAAATATGCGTTTGTTTTATTAGAATTATAAAATGTTTAAATTTAGTAAATAAGTGTTAGTTAATAAATTATCTTTAAAATTAAACTTTATTTGTCGGTCAATTCTTTTTATCAATTCTTTTACCAAATTCTTTTTATCAATTCTTTTTAACAAATTCTTTATCAAGTCTTTTAACCACTAATTAAGTATAATCTATTAGTGATTACAAACAACTGAGCTAGTCGTGGATTTAGGTGTTGAGTTAGTGGCCATTGCTTAAAGTGCATTATTTATTCATCCTTGAATAGATAGCTGGTGCCCGTGTTTATACACAAACAAAAAAAAGTGCTTTGAACTTGGTGTTGAACTCAACAGTCGAGAAGAAGTTATGTCCTGGAAATGTAACGTTAGTTATATACTTTATAGCTATCGTTTGGGCATACATACTCTCCGAGTATGTTCTTCTCTGCCTAAGAGGCCAGTGTTACGAATCCACATATTCGAATATGGTTCAATATATATATATATTTAAAAAGGAATTAGTTGTGTTTAAGTTGTGATTGTAATAGGAAAGGGGAGTGAGATAAGGTAAAAAAAAAAGAAAATTTTAGTTATGGATATATTTTGTAATTTTTAATTAATTTATTTTTTTTTTTTTTGGAATATGTGATATTTATTATATATATATATATTATTTTAGTGGGCCTTGAAAAAGACTATTAAAAATAGTCGAAACATTGGAATTCTTTTTCATGATTATAGTCATAAAAATCAACTTTTAAAAAGGAGTTAGTTTGTTTTATTTCTATGTTAGATATATATATAAACTATTTTGAAAAGAAGAACTGTGTGCTGGATATATTAAATTATTTTATTTTATTTTTCTTCACTAAGCTGAGATTCTCTTGATAATCTTGTCATGGTAAGATGGGTGTATAGTTATATCAGAAAAAGTATAGTTCAGGTATGGTTGGCATTCATCTTCTGTCCAGGATTTGATAGACTTTAGGTTAGTAAACTGTCTTTGTCCACATTTGTGAGGGCTCATGATACATTTATAGTTGTCTCTGGCTTCATGGGAATCAAAACTCCTCCATAGTAAACTATAGAGCAGCTGTTTTATTGGCCTTCTTTAAATCTTCATGGGAGCTCTGTATAATTACAAAGATAACTTTTGTAAATATGAGTCGGATAAAACTAAAAATATTGAAATTTATTATAATGAATTGTTAAACGTTAGATATAATCATGATTGTGTTTATTATACTGTTAAAAATTTTAATTTTAAATATAAAAATATTAATAATAATGCTAATTCTTCTGATAAAAATTGTGGATATCAATACCACATATTTCGAATCAACAGGCAAGTTTCTTTAAGAAAATATACAAATAAATATGTAATATTGCATTTTATGCATGACCTACATTAAATAAATTAATAAACAATTCAAAAGATAAAATGTTATTGACAAATAAAAATTGTATAAATTTACAAATGGACAAGTAGGTGTGGCAGTGGACATATAGGTGAATCGAGGGGTACATTGGAAAAAAGACCAAAAGGGTTCAAAATACAAAGCAAAATTATAAAAATAATGACAATTTATCAGCTTCTGTCTTTTATGACCATAATAAATCATGTATATCTGGTTTTGATTTAAATTATAGCAATGTAAAAATATTGGAAACTGAAAGAAATAATAATAAAACAAAAATTAAAAAGTGATGTTAATATATAAATACAAGCAAGATTTAATTAATAGGCAAGCTGCAAACGTTAAGATCACAAAATTATGGGAAGATTGACCTCATGGAATTATGGGAAAGCTGACATTTTACAAGTGTTAGTTGACAAAAACTGCATGATAGTTGAAAGCGCTTCTAAGTGACGGTTATAGTTATATTTTTATAAACTTTTATTATTATATATATATTCAACAATTAAGCAAATAATGCAAAACTGCCAAAAAAATTAACAGGATTTATTAATCGCCCATTATAAATGTTCTAATAAATACCAAGTATTAACACAACCAATTTGCTATAATTTAAACTATTCGATTATTATTCAACATATATTATGACTTAAATAATTGTAGAATTTCAAAAAATAATAAATCATTAAGACAACATTCAACAAACATTAACACACAACTACTAAGAAAATATATTACATACCATATAATATTTATCAATAATAATAGCATTATACTTTATAAAAAAATGGATTTAAAATATTGTAATTATTCGGAAATTGCAACTTCCATTTTTAATATGTCTATTACATAATAATCAAAGTAATCATAATAAATCTCTAAGTTTCCTTTAAATATATGTAAATGTATTTATATAATATAAATGCATATTATGTGAACATATAAGAAGACTATATAAAATTGATATAATGAGAATCGTTTATAATAATACCTAACCTTATTTATTCCCTTGTTTTACTTGTGATCGTATTTCAATTGCTTAAAAAAAATTATTAAGAAAAACAATATTTATAGTTGATATTCCTAATCTTCAGAAACATTCTAATGAATTTAAATTAGAACTTGCAAATCAGTTTCAAGTATTAGTAGATTTTGAACATGATTCAGATTTGATTGAAATTAATATGAAAATAAATGATACACTTAAAAATCGCAACTAAGATAGCTGGTAGAAAAAAGCTACAATTGACCAATAAAATTTCGACTGAGTCTAAAGAATTTATAAAAAAAAAAAGGAATGTGAAAATATACAAAAATGATGCATTAAAAAGGATTGAATATCTCGAATTTTGTAAAATGGTGCGGAAAAGAGTTGAATATGATGTAAGAAAGTATAACTGTGAACTAGCAAGGAAAGCTGTAGAAAGGAATAAAAGTCTCAAGAGTGTAAAACAACATTTTGATATTGGGAGGAAATTTATATCTGCAATAAGAAAAAAAGATGGAATTATTACTAAAAAAAGAGAAGACATCATGGAATGGGTAGAAAACTTGCATCAAGAGTTATATAGTAATAAAGGAAAAGTACCTTCTATATGTATTACATCTTCCGTATTGCCCAGAATTTTGAATGAGGAAGTGAGACATGCAATTAAATGTATGAAAAAAAGAAAGGCTCCAGGTAATGATGGAATTATAATTGATATGCTAAAAGAAGCAGGTGAAGAAATAAATAAAAAAATGTTAGACCAAATATCTAAATGATAAAGGTGTACCAAATGATTGGAAAAATGCAGTATTAATATTAATATTTAAAAAGGTCATAATGAAAATATTAGAAATTACGTACCTATCTGTCTTTTATCAGTTTATACAAAATTTTTAACAAAATAATTACAACTTGTATACAAAGAACATTGGATTTCCACAAACAAAAAGAATAAGCTGGATTTAAAAGTGTTTTTGGTACAGTTGATCATAGCCAGGTATTGAGAGAAGTTACAGAAAGGACAAATATGAGTTGCCGTTATGCTTTGGATTGGTAGATTACAAAAAAGCATTTAATTCTATAAACATTTCTTCAGTGATTAAAACATTGGATCATCAAGATATAAATCCAGAATATTGTCATAATTTTAAAAATATTTATAAAAATGCAACAGCAACAATTACATTACATAATGATATGAGAAAAGTCAACATTGAGAAGAGTGTATGACAGAGTGACTCCATATCTCCAAAACATTTTGCAGCACTGCTGCAAAAAATATTTTGTGGATTAAAATGGGAAACTAAAGGAATGAAAATAAATGAAGATTATTTAAATCATTTACATTTTGCAGGTGATGTAGTTGTTTTGCAATTAATGCTTTAGATCTACAGGAAATGTTGCAGGAGTTATCAGATGAAAGTAGGACTAAAGATAAATGTTAAAAAGACTAAAGAAATGTTTAATGGCTTTTTCAAAATATGAAAATAGAGATTGATTATGATGAGTTAGAAAAAGTTAACATCTACAAATACCTTGGTCAGATTATTAATGCAGATTGAAACATAATGGATGAAATTAAACACAGGATTAAACTTGTTTGAGTGATTTTGGTAGAAATAACATAATACTAAAAGAAAATATGCCTATGTGTTTGAAAAAAAAAAGGTTTTTAATAAAAGTGCTTTACCATTTCTTACTTATGGATCTGAAACTTGGACCCATAATAGAAGAGTAATACAGAGACTTCAGATCACTCAAAGAAGTATGGAAAGATTCATGTTTGGAGTAACAAGAAGACATCAAAATAGAATATATGAGTAAGAGAACAAACAGGTGTTACTGACCTCATTGAAAAAATTAAAAGACAGAAATGGAGTTGGGCTGCACATATTGCTAGAAAAGATGATAATAGAAGGACAATTGAACTCTTAAACTGGATTCCAAAAGATTGTAAAAGCCTGGGAACAAGATCACATGCAAGATGGATGGGTGAAATTAGAAAATGTGCAAGGGTTATGTGGAGAAGAGAAGCTAAAGATAACAGATGGATTAAACTTGGAGAGATCTTTATCCTGCAGTGGATTGATAAATCGTTGACAATTATATATATATATATATATATATATATATATATATATATATATATATATATATATATAACAATATTCACTAGAATAAAAACTACAAAATTTTAAAAAATGCCTGTATAAAATTAAAGATTAAAATTCTTTGCTATAGCTAGCTTCGGTATATCTTAAGATGGTGGAATATACCGAAGCTAGCTATAGCAAAGAATTTTAATCTTTAATTTTATACAGGCATTTTTTAAAATTTTGTAGTTTTTATTCTAGTGAATATTGTTATTATACTTATATTATTTGATTTTATATATATATATATATATATATATATATATATATATAAAATCAAATAATATAAGTATATATAACAATAGTGATGTATATATATATATATATATATATAACATCACTGAAGAGACCCATAGGTAGTAGAAACCGGTCTGGGAATGGGACAATCCAAGATAAAACTGATTTGAATGTCTTCTCTTATAGTAGCATTTATCATTAAAAAAAAATCTTGTTTAGAGTTTATTAACATACTCTTAATTATATATATATATATATATATATATATATATATATATATATATATATATATATTAGACTACATTTGATCAGCAAACAGATAATTATATGATAACCCATATGGGCTTTAATTTAACTTTTAATTTTGCCAATATTTTACTATCCAGTTTTATGTGTTTTATGAATGACAAAGAAATGTAGTTACATGAAGATTAACATAAAACGTTTGATGAAGGGGAGAAAGGTGTTTTTTATTGATTACTATTCTGTATAGGTCAATATAAAGATCTATAAATATTTACCATTTTCTCATCTTAAAACATGCATGCACGCACACACACATATATAGAAATTGTTAAGAATATATTATCACAATCACCTATTTTTAAACAGATATATATATATATATAATTATCAATCTTATTAAATAAAAGTAAACACATCTTTTTACAAAAAAACAAAAACAAATATCATATTTCCATACAACCTGAATTGTCTGTAAAATTGGCCGCTCATCACAAATCCCACACTGTTTTGATCGATATTTTTTAAAAAAATCCTTCATTGATTTTGGTAGATACTGAAGGCATTAAGGTTTTATCCAAATTAGAAGTTTAATATTTATGATTCAATTTTTTTAAGCTTATATCCGGATGTAATATTGAAAAGAAGAAAATACAATTTTTTTAATTATTTTTGATAAAGTTGTATGAATGCAAGTTTGATTTTAATGGAGTTAACAATTTTTAATTAACACATTTAAGTTTTAAGGTTAATCTATTGGTAAAAAGAACTATATTAATGATAGGATGTTTCAGTATAGCAGCAAATTATTAAATATCAATATTTCCAAAGATTGATATAAACTTTTTTTTGTTTATTTCCAAGACTCACTTTACTACCACATTACAACACTTTTACTTCGATATCGTTTAATAGCTTGCTTTTTGTATGCTCTTCTATCATTCAGTTCTCAGCATATATATATTATAACGGGACGATCCTTTTCAGGACTCGAAGAAGTCGCATCTAACTATAGTCGGACTTTGAGTCTTCTTATAGAATACCATGGATGATGTGATTTAAAATTCAATCCAATTCACTCTTCTATTACTAACCTCGTTATTCTCGGAATTCGAGCTCAGAGTAGAAATTGCAATCGACTCTCTTCAGGCATTTCCACAATTATCCCATAGTAATAATAAATTTAGTATAAGCTATATATAACTTTCTTATAAATATTAAATCACTAAGTTGATTCAATATATATATATATATATATATATATATATATATATATATATATATGCGTGAGTATGTATATTTATAATTATTGGTTTTATAAAAAGACTAAATAAAATAAACAAACAAGACCTGTTTAATTTTAAAATCAAGTTTAACACATTTTAATCCGAAATAAAAAACAAAAATATTATCACATAAAAACATTAAAATTTAGAATTATAATCTGTGCTTATATATATATACATATACACTAATAAATTATTTAATATTCAAAAAAAAATGTAATCATTTACATATATATATAATTTAAAATCATGCGTAAAATAAATAATACACATGATACATTGTAAATCTACGTATTGTCATTAAAGTGATTCAGTGTGTGTTATATGCCTATATAAGATAACATCCATTCACACTAGATTAATAATAGAATGTATTCTGATATTAGTTATGTATGTTTAAAAATATATCATGTTAATTGTCATGTAAGATTCAATTTGGAATATAATAAAACTTACTTCCAAATTGAAATAATTTAAAAACGTTTACCTTAGTCAGCTGTCATTTCCATCGGAGTATATATCAAAATATCAACATCTAAATTTTATTAAATAAAAAAAAAAGTGTTCATCTTATCAGTTCCCCACTTTAATATACAAAGTAATTTTTCTAAGTAAATATAATTATCCACAAAGGAAATAAAGTTTAAGAGTTCTTAAATTATACAATGAAGTCATCCAAGATGAGAAAGAATACGGTTTTATATCCCTCCTTTGACAAAATAAAATGATGATGAATGTTGAAACATAAAGTTCATTGATCATCCTTCGAAAAGGCAATCCAGATATTAATTCTTTAAATATTTATGTAGTAAAATATTTAACATCATCTTCAATATAATACTCCAATATTAAAGCAGCTTTTTAAATGAGAATTACGATGATTATATTTTAGGCATTGATTAAATAGGAATAAATTTACATGTTCAGGTTTAAAACATCAGTAGAAATCCTTGGCATAAATTATCCAGCCACAGAACATATTTATAAATTTTTGTCTTCTTAAATATATATTTTGTAAACTCATTTTGAAGATGTTGATAACTTTTATAACCTTGTTAATTAAAATGATTATTTTTTATAGTTCTTTATAATATTCAAAGGCAGTAAATTAATAATTTGAAGCAGGTTTTAAAATATTGAATCTTCTTTTTTTAATTTTTCTTAAATGTGTTCTAAATTCGAACACATTTAAATTTACAAACGTAGTTCTTGCCTTGATAACTAAATAGAAGATTATTGTTATAACAATATTAGTTCATTTTTATACTAGATTAATTTCAGCAAGCATATCACATAATCATGTGCATGCTCTCTATTGTTTAACATATACAATTTGTAATTAACCCCAAACGTTTATTTCCTTTGTTTCAACTGATAAAAATGCAATGTTGACTTAAGGCTTTGTCAAATGTCAAGTTTTATATTAACAAAAAAAAATACTATTAGTTAGAAACATTTTATTTATGTGTGTGTATAAATAAACTAGAATTACTCATTTTTAGAATTATTCTTTTAATACTATCTATATATATATATATATATATATATATATATATATATAGCTGATACATGAAAAGCTTAAGATGTTGATTCGATATAGGCACAGTTAAATTCACAAAGAAACACAAATTGTTTTAGGTGAGGCTCATATGGTACTCTCACATTACCCTCTCCTTAAAAAGTTCAAATTTTATATTTACCTTTAAAATTTGGACGCTTAATGTGTGTCAATGTATGCATTAAATATAAAGTTGTGGAGCTTGTTTTTCTTTCTTGCTTTTATCAACCATTATTATTATTTTATTTTCTAACCCTTTTCTTTTTCTCTATACTAAACATCATTCAGTTTAACTAAAAGGACAAGGAGGTTCATATATATATAGGGTTCTTTCTTTTTCTCCCCTTGTTTATTTATTTTCCTTTGATGGATTTATTGTCATGTGCATCTTTTATAGATGTCACATATATTTGTTTGGTAGTCTCCATCCTGCTTCTCTTTAAGACTTATGGGCTCTTTTGAGAACTATCCAAAACATAAGAACATCCATCATTAAGCATGGATTAACTCTTAAATAGTTTTAGTTTTCAGGTATTCTAAGAATTAATTTTAATTGCTTAACATACCCTCATCAAAGAAAATTAATGTCTCTTTTGACTTATATACATCCTTATACATATATATACCTATATACTTTTAAATGAAAACTTTTTTTCTCCTTACCTATTCCAAGCTATCTTTTCTTTCTATATTTTACTTTATACATAAGTAAAATGTGGCAAACTTTATTAATTTGTGTGACCAAAATAGGGTTTTAAAGCTCTAGCATTGTAAGTGCCTTTAATGTCTCCCTTTATATTTATCCAGAATGCATTGGGACCTGTTTGCTTTATGATAATATAATGTCCTTCATATTGATGGTAAAACTTTTGATATTTGCTCTCTTGGGGTTTAACTCATATGAGGTGTTTTTATAAAAACTTGATCCCCAATTTTGAATTTGTGTGAAAGTGTCTTCACATTTTTATTTCTTTGACTGGCCTTTTTTTAACAAGTTGTTTATAAACTTTTACACTATCCTTTTATATATTCATATATACATCCACAAAGCGCATGTACATTGGTTTAATGCTGATTGTTATTACAATTTAACAACATCATGCTATATAAAATAAATCTCTTATTTATACATATCCATATCAAAATATATAATAATGGACTTGCATTTTATAAGTAGTATCAACATCAAATTGCATTAACATGATGCTTAATTGATCTACCATTATTACTATCTACTAACCATAACTTGTATTCTAATAAACCTGTATTTTTTTTTCATACTTTGGTTAACTTGATACATTTTTTTTTCTATTATTAATATCAACTTCAATTATTTATATACATATATACATTTATTCTCAAAAATGAATAGCCTAATGGATTTTATCATTACTGAAAGTCCATTGTCACATCCCAAAGTCGTAATCCATGAAGTCCTTCCTTATATATGTGCTTTACTTTTTAAGCACATCCATTAACATGTTCAATGAATGTGAAGGGACCTTCATAAGTATTACACAACCTATGGAATTGTGAACCTTTCTGTCTCTTAGCTGGTATTATGAATATCTTTATTATTGTCTGAAGACTTTTTATAATTTCTTCATCTTCAGGATTATGGTGATGCTTCATATACCATAATTTACACTTAAGACAATTAAATCTATTGCCTTCATTCATATCTTCTAAATTAAACTTTCTATTAAAACAACTTTCCTTTCTATTAAATATTATCATTGATAATGATCTTATCAGATGGTTGTCATACAATTTATCAACATCTTGTTGATGAAATGTTTTACTTTTGTTTTGGGAGTAAACACAAATATGATGGGCTGACTCAAAATACACTTCACTGTTGTATTCATCTATTATATCTTTAGATAGTGGAGTCATCTCAAGTTTCATGAGTTCATGATTTAACTTGTTATTAATAAAAGAACTCCTAAGTCTTAATTTATCTAGACATTCAGTATTATCAGTTGACTGTGTTTCTCTCAATTCCTGAGACTTGGAATTTAATTTATATTTCACATGATCTACATTCTCTTCTTTTTCTAAGATATTTGGATCAGATTCAAGCACTTTAGTAATGCTGCAATGATCTTCTACTTCATTGCTCTGCTGTATGAGAAAATGATAGTCATGACAGTTTTCTTCTGAAATATTCATTTGAACTAAGAGTGATCTGTTTTGGATGCTATCATCATATTCACATATCTCATGCTCAGGGTAAATTTTGGATTCTTGGCATTGAATTGCCGTCGATATTGTTGATGCTTTTGTGTCATGAAGTCTTTCTACTTCATTGGCAGTTTGTTTCTTTTCAACAATATCTTTGATTTCTAGTTGCATCTTTTCCTCAACATCATCAATATCTTTCTTAAACTCTTCTTTTATAGAAATTATGTCTTCTTTTAATTTCCCTTCCATATTATCCATATCAGCTTTAGTTACCATATTATCATTCATTCTAGCCATTTCTCCCTTCATATCAGCATTCATTTTATTTATTTCAAAATTTATATTATTCATATCACCTTTGGTTGCCATATTACTCATATCAGCTTTTATATCCATTATCATTCGGACCAACTGAGCCATATAATTATCACTTCCTTGAGGTAGTACTATTATAGCTTCAGTTACCTTTTGTGTTTGGGGTAACATTTGATCTGTCATATGAACTTGTGAAGGATGTTCAACTTCTTCTACAGACCCCTCAGACATTAGGACTTGTAAAGACCCTTGTTCATCACTAATTGAAGTAATTTCTATTTCACTATCTTTATTACTTAAAGATTCTTCAAAACTTTTTACTTCCATTATTATTAGCTTTTTCCCACTTCTAGTTATCATTAACGAAAAAAAAATTTAAAGTTATATATAAATATAAGTAACTTTCCTTTCAAAGTAATAATTTAATATATGCCATAAGATTTCATGCTGTGCTTATGCCCTTAAATGTAATTCCATTTTCCTACTTTTATAAGATGTTGTTATAATATATATTTTAATGCCCAAATTATAATTGTATTTATTTATTTATTTTAAAGCGACTGATTTATCTGTTTATTATGGTTTATTTTATTGCAAGGTCTCTATTATTTATTATTCAGTGTTTTTACCAATTCACAACATACTCATATAATTTTTTTTTTAAACTATGGATTTAACTAATGGAAAACTACTGTTTCATGCCTTAAGTATGGGCACCATGTATAATGGGATGATCCTTTTCAGGACTCGAAGAAGTCGCATCTAACTATAGTCGGACTTGAGTCTTCTTATAGAATGCCATGGATGATGTGATTTAAAATTCAATCCAATTCACTCCTCTATTACTAATCTCGTTACTCTCGGAATTCGAGCTCAGAGTAGAAATTGCAATCGACTCTCTTCAGGCATTTCCACAAATATCCCATAGTAATAATAAATTTAGTATAAGCTATATATAACTTTCTTATAAATATTAAATCACTAAGTTGATTCAATATATATATATATATATATATGTGTGTGTGTGTGTGTGTGTGTGTGAGTATGTATATTTATAATTATTGGTTTTATAAAACGACTAAATAAAATAAACAAAGGAGACCTGTTTAATTTTAAAATCAAGTTTAACACATTTTAATCCGTAATAAAAAAACAAAAATATTATCACATAAAAACATTAAAATTTAGAATTATAATCTATGCTTATATATATATATATATACACTAATAAATTATTTAATATTCAAAAAAAAATGTAATCATTTACATATATATATATATAATTTAAAATCATGCGTAAAATAAATAATACACATGATACTTTGTAAATCTACGTATTGTCATTAATGTGATTCAGTGTGTGTTATATGCCTATATAAGATAACATCCATTTACACTAGATTAATAATAGAATGTATTCTGATATTAGTTATGTATGTTTAAAAATATATCATGTTAATTGTCATATAAGATTCAATTTGAAATATAATAAAACTTACTTCCAAATTGAAATAATTTAAAAACATTTACCTTAGTCAGCTGTAATTTCCATCAGAGTATATATCAAAATATCAACATCTAAATTTTATTAAATAAAAAAAAAATAAAGTGTTCATCTTATCAGTTCCCCACTTTAATATATGAAGTAATTTTTCTAAGTAAATATAATTATCCACAAAGGAAATAAAGTTTAAGAGTTCTTAAATTATACAATGAAGTCATCCAAGACGAGAAAGAATACGGTTTTATATCCCTCCTTAGATGAAATAAAATGATGATGAATGTTGAAACATAAAGTTCATTGATCATCCTTCGAAGAGGCAATCCAGATATTAATTCTTTAAATATTTATGTAGTAAAATATTTAACATCTTCTTCAATATAATACTCGAATATTAAAGCAGCTTTTTAAATGAGAATTACAACGATTATATTTTAGGCATTGATTAAATAGGAATAAATTTACATGTTCGGGTTTAAAACATCAGTAGAAATCCCTGGCATAAATTACCCAGCCACAGAACATATTTATAAATTTTTGTCTTCTTAAATATATATTTTGTAAACTCATTTCGAAGACGTTGATAACTTTTATATCCTTGTTAATTACAATGATTATTTTTTATAGTTCTTTATAATATTCAAAGGCAGTAAATTAATTACTTGAAGCAGGTTTTAAAATATTGAATCTCCTTTTTTTAATTTTTCTTAAATGTGTTCTAAATTCGAACACATTTAAATTTACAAACGTAGTTCTTGCCTTGATAACTAAATAGAAGATTATTGTTATAACAATATTAGTTTGTTTTTATACTGGATTAATTTCAGCAAGCATATCACATAATCATGTGCACGCTCTCTATTGTTTAACATATACAATTTGTAATTAACCCCAAATGTTTATTTCCTTTGTTTCAACTGATAAAAATGCAATGTTGACTTAAGGCTTTGTCAAATGTCAAGTTTTATATTAACAAAAAAAATACTATTAGTTAGAAACATTTTATTTATGTGTGTGTATAAATAAACTAGAATTATTCATTTTTAGAATTATTCTTTTAATACTAACTAGTCTATATATATATAGCTGATACATGAAAAGCTTAAGATAGATGTAAGTTATTTATATCTGTTGATTCGATATAGGCACAGTTAAATTCACAAAGAAACACAAATTATTTTAGGTGAGGCTCATATGGTACTCTCACAATATATTATAATGTTTTCCATTTTGTTAGGCCTCTACATGCTAATGTAAACTGTGCACAAGTTGATCAAGCTATGTCAAAAAAGAAGTTGTATTTCTATTCTAAAAACATAGCTATATTTCCTGATCAACTCGGCCTTTTAATTGTTGAGAATTATGCTATCAACAAAATCAGCTTTTAATTTATTTAATATGGGTGCCAGGACCTTTAATTCTAAAGAATATGCTGACTTTGTCATATAAAGTCTCGCAAATAAAAAAGAAAAATACTTTTAAACTAATAGGTATTGCATCGTACCGTAACGAGAATTATTTTTTAAAGATTATTATTCCTGGGCTTATTCAAACATATTGGCAAAGGTAAATTACATTTTTAAATCTTATTAAACTAATAATAAACTGAATAATAAAAAATAATAACTATTATTAATAATGCACAAATGAAAATTGATATTAGAAATATTTTTTTATAACATACTAAAAATCTGTTTAAGTTAAGATTAAAAATCTGTTTAAGTTAAAATGAGAATTCCTAATAAGTAAATTAGAGAGAACACATAATTCAGATGTGAAATATTAATCAAATAAATGACAGTTAAACAATTAAAAAGTTCTTGGTTAAATAAGAGTCTCTTGATCAATTAAATTAAAGTCACTATCGGGATTTTTTTTTATACGTATATTTTTAAGAATTGTTTGCGAACACTTAAATTTGTCACAATCAGGATAATGAGGCATAACTTGCCAGTAAGTTTTAGTGAATTCACGATGGTTGTATATAACTATGCGTAGTTTTTCGGGGTTAAAATGAGCTCATGGCCTTTGATTATTAGTTGATCTTGTGGTCCATTCTCGTAGTCGGTCACAAAAGCTTTTCTGGTGTACATCTTCAGGCATGATGTCTGCAGAAGCTCCGGTTCACTCTGACATGCCAAATTACTTCAGCGTAGAGCGATCTTGGATATACTATTGTTACACCAAGACCAACTAGAGAAACCAATGAACAAGACATTATTCAAACTGACCTCTGCCTTTTATACTAGAGGCCCAGTTTTCCGACTTCTGCGCATGCTATTATCATGGCATTTTTTGGTTCATAATCTTGTAGATTATAAAATTTACATTATAAAATTCTCTTTTTTTAACAAGTTTTTTAGCCTTCTTTAATTAGCCAAAATATTTTTACTTTCTCTTATCTTTTTTTTACTTTTGGAATTGTTTTGTTATCTCCAATTTTACTTTTATTTCTAATTACATTAAAAAAAATACGAAAGAATAATTTAACTTTCATTGTACGTTATTTTTTAAAAAAAAAAAATTATAAAAAAAAATCTAAATTTACTTTAATTTTTTTAGCTTTTACCAAATGCCAATATATTTGCAACGTATATAAATAATCGTTGCAATATATATATATAAATTGTGATGATCGCACATACTGCAGTCACACATGTATATGTAAAACATACAAAACTTAGAAATGTTCAGGTTGGAAATAAATAAATAAATAAAGAAAGAAAAACGAGCTTAAAAGTTAACAAAATCAAGAAATGTTGAAAATGAATAAAACAAAGGAAAAGAGAGGGAACTAGAATTACCAAGATCGTTATCTTTTGCTATTCAAAGTCTGAATTTCGAGAGAAGTAAAATATTAAATTATAATACTAAAAGCATAAGCTAGAAAAAGTAAAGCAGAAAAGAAACATAAAGAAAACATGTAGTAAATATGATTTTGGGGAAAATAAAGTTTAAAGGAAAAACTTCGGTAGCGTGGAAAAAAAAAAAAAAACCTAGAATTTAATATGTTCAAAAAGATAAGAATCTATGTTTCAAAGTACACATTTGATGATAAACGAAATGTGGGCTTTATGGAGTATAGTTAAAGCATGAGTTTAAATAAAAATAAATGATCGTCGAGATTTAAATTTAAATGAGAAAAAAAAACATATACTAAATTTTGTGTAATTAATTAAAGAAAATAAAGAAATAAGTAAAATGTAAATAGTGCTATAAAATCATATAAAATAAGTTTAAATATGGCCGAAGGCATAGCATGGAAGATGTCAACAAGTGGAAACAAAGAATCCGAAGGACAAAGGACCATTGGAATATTTTAATTAAAAAGGAGGTTAGGTGGAAAGCTAGAGAGATTGTAGGTGAGATTAGAGCTTGAGACTTCGAATCAAGAAGGTGAAATTTTGCAGCTCCAAGAATCAATCGATATAGCTAGCCAATATGATATCTACTATCAGTGCCTCACATACTATGGCTGGCTAAGGCCTTCATAGTAATGCCTGCCTGTGGATTCCTGTAGTTGCCCTGCTTGTGATGCCTCATCCTCCATGCCTGAATAACCAAGAAGCTACACACTGCCAAATATGATAGGCGATCATCCCTCCTAAAGAAGTGGAGAAAATCCACATCACGGTCGACCACATCGGAAGGAACTCAAAGACTAAACCCTAGGTAACTTGAATATTATTTTATAAATCATCATAAGTGCACTTAAGTCCAAATAGACAATGGCCAAATGCCTTTCCTGAATGATAATGACATTCTCTTATGATAGACAGTGAGTCTAACGATTATAAATGTGAAAGCATTTATGAGAATTTCAATTAGTTATTTTAAGTATACATTTATTATTAGAATTTCAAATATTTATTCCTTATAGCACTATCAAAAATATAATATGTTTAATTTTATGTTAATATTTCTTATGTCTTTTTTTTATCAAACCTAATTATTTTATTATTAAAAAATGTATTAATTTATCTGAATTTGTCTCGCCTCGTTCTTCGCCACTCCAAAAAATAGTTTAACATTAGAGAGGGGATGGGGTAAGCTATTATTCATGTTGACAGTCTTTTAGTTACTAAATTAGCATGTGAAACATTGATGGTGCAGTGTTTTAGCCTGTAAAATTTATAAATTAGCCAAGCGCTGTAACAGTAATATCTTACAGCAGTCGGGAGAAAGCTGATCGGGAAAAATAGTCTGGAAGCTATATCCGTATAGCTGACAGATTCGGTCAGGTACGGAAATCGATTCGTTTATTTCCGTATTTCTCTCTGCTTGAGGTAGCGGAAAGTGGACGATTTTTAAATTAGAATTCCCCATTACATGTTATAAGTGAAAGGGAAGTTGGAGCTTTCGATCATCCCGTGCCCGTTACATATTTTGGGGGCCTAGTCCGGGATTTGAAACTTCTGCACATTTAATAATCAAGTGTTAAATAATTTATAATGTAATAAAAATTTTTCTAAAATAAAATTCGTTTAATATATGTGGATTTAAACATATAAATTTAGTGTTGCAAGTTAAAGTGGTGAAAAGCGAAGATGCAGGGGATAAGTTTTTTTTTTTGATGATACTCCATACGAGCATTTCATGTCAAATGTGCACAAAGAGTAGCGAGGGGGAAAATTTTTTTTTAGTAGTATGAAAGTTATTGAAATGAATAGTGAAAGATAATCTCAAGCAATAATTAAACAAGTATAATGAACAAAGAAATTATAATGTCAAATGATTACTGCCATATAATATGAATCGTTTTGAAGAAAACAAAAGAATAACACAAAGTTGTATAAAATTTTAATGCTAAGTAATAAAAGAAATAATAGTCGTGCAACTAATTGATGGTGAAGAAATATAAATGTTATTAAATAGTCGTATATTCCAGTAAGTTAAAGTTAGAAAAATAAATGTGTATAGTCTCATAGGAAAATAATGAAGCGTATTTAGCTATAATAATAGCGATCAAAAATATAGATATCGTGATGTTTGTGTACCGAAAAAATATAAAGTAGCTAAAGTAAAAGAAATAAAACAGTTCAGTAAGGGTTAAATCATAAATGAGAGATTCTAAAATAGCCACGTATCACCGGTGAATTGAAAAAAAATATAGATATCGTGATGTTTGTGTACCAAAAAAATATAAAGTAGCTAAAGTAAAAGAAATAAAACAGTTCAGTAAGGGTTAAATCATAAATGAGAGATTCTAAAATAGCCACGTATCACCGGTGAATTGAAAAAAAAAATATATGTATGATTCTAAATATTGTGTCTCAGTCAAGCCGAAATAAAATATTTATAATGGTTAATGAAAATATTCGAATGTATTTGTTAAGTTAAAGAAAATATGTACGTACGATTTCAAGGTAGTGAAAGGAATATAATTTACAAAAACGTTTTATATGTAACGAATGAGATTATCCCAGTGAAGAAAATGTATGTGTGACTTTGTTTTAAAACGACCGTAAAATAATTGAAGTTTATAATGAAATATTAAAAATATATGTCATAGGTGCATGTGTCTGGAAACACAGTTAAATGAAATTTTATTTAGATATATATCGTCAACAAATAGAAATAAGTATAGTAATGAATTAAAGTTGAAAGAATGTAAACAGGCATCATTGAATTAATTATAGTGAATCAGAGGTATATGAGCAGGGAAAATCGAGGACAAAAGTGGACAGACAGTTGGGCAAGTCATAGCAGGCAGACAAGAATAGGAACCGGAGTACAGATGTTTGGGTTGGCTAGTGATCTAACTGCTAACTGAATAAATCACAAATATTAAATTGTTGATCAAAGTAGAAAGGAAAACAGAGCATCAATAGAAAAAATTTCTTTTTATAAATATAGCCAGAAGAGTTAGTAAACCATATTAGAAACATAGATTAAGGGTTAAAGAAAATTATTATTCATGAATACGAGATCCCAAGCTAAAATGGATTGTCAAGAAAGGGGAGTGAGAGAAGGGAGTGAAGATAAAGAGATGAAAGTACCTGGTAAAATAAGCAATAGTGATATCATGGATATGCTAAGGCAGATGAGGGTCGATCAACAGCAATTCGTGGAAGAATACCTGAACCGACAGGAGAGAAGAATAGAAGAATGGATGATCAAGGTCGAAATCAATAACCAGAAAAGAATGGCGGCATTCAAGGAAGAAGTAAAAAATGAGATCATCCAGCAATCAAAGCCTAATGATACATGGGCTGGATGTCACCCAGAGATGGAGATGGAGGAACAAAGGAGTATAGGGCCATGTGGATATGCGAAATCTGAAACAGTTGAGGATAAAGTTATAGAATTAGCAGAATTGGATTGGGAAAGGGATATAGGACAGCCAGAAAGGGAGATAAGACCGGTAGATGAAGAGATGGAGGTATTGAGAGATAATAGTCAAAAAGTGATGATGAGCATGCAGGAGAGTTTAGGTCAAGTGGCAAACGTAATAGCCAGTTTAAACACCAGAGTGGAAGAATGTGTAAAGAGTACAACCTACAGCAGCATTAATGCCAATATAGAGGGCTGAAAACTAAGAACTACTGGAGAAGACAGAATCAGAGAATCTGGAGGTTACATGGACTATCCTGTGGGCTTCCACCACTTCCTGAAGATACAAGTTTTCAATGGTGACCCAGTAGAAAGCCCGATGGAACACTTGAGCAGCCTGGAATGATACTTCCAATTTAGCAGAGTAAGTGAAGAAGCCAAGATAGCAGTCGCTTGTGGCCATCTGCAGGGCAAGTCTCAAGTTTGGTGGAATTCGCTATTCCAGAAGCCCATTACATTTGCAGCATACCAGAGGATGTTGAAGAGCAGTTATTGGAGTGAGGAGCTCCAGGAGCATATGTTGCATCAAATAAAACAGCACAAATGGAGACCGGAGGAGTCGTTTGTGACATTCTTCCGATGACAGGTGGCTAGATTATGACTAATAACAGCAAACCCATTATCGGAGATGCAAATACTCCGTATAATTAGGTCTGGGTTTCCAAGGGACATTGAACGTACTCTCATCGGTACAGAGAGGAAAATGGTGGACCAGGTGGCGGAGAAGCTGAGTGCGCTGGACACCACTAGGGACAACCAACAGATGGAGGAATCACCATCGGAACCGCGTGTAAGAGAAGCACCTAGCATAAGAAAGGACTGGTATCCGGGAGAAAGACGTTGGCAAGAAGAACAAAGATATTCTAGGGAATGGAACCCAAGGAGGCAAGGAAATGGACAACAGAGAGAGGAGACAGAATACAAGCATCCATATGACATGACAGTGAAGCATGGACCTCGAGAGCAACATCCGCATCCCAGAGGAGGCAGAGGTGATGTAAATCGAGGAAGACAACCGCCAAATAAAATGTAAGAGCGGTCCCAGATAAAAATAAAGAAGGAATTAGATGATGACAAATTCGGAAATGGAAATGGACCTCGAATCATGGAGAACGGATAGGAATACGAAAGCTAATGACATAAAGAAATGACGAGCCAATAAATGGCTAGACAGTATGAGGGACTTTAGAAAAATGGTAAAGGATAAATTAATTAGTGGGATGGGGTCGTAGATTGAGGTTGATGGAATGTAGGGTCAGATATTTGTAGCTTGATCCTGTTGCAATATTTGGTTTTGCCTTCTTCATTGTCATGTGTGTGTGTTCTGCGGTGCACCAGATCTTATCACAGAGAACCCAGGGACAGAGATCCCATTCTCAATGACTCACTGGATTAATATTTCCAGTTAGGTATTAAACACATATATCGTGAGTCAATGGTCCAGAGACCAAACTATGGGGAAAGAACCCTTTATATGAATATAGAGCTTTCAGAAATATACTGGGCTCATGGATGAGCTGGACGAAAAGATGCCAGCCTCCCAACCCACCTCGATAATAGTGGCCAGAGTTGGCACTTAGAGGTTCCTTATTGCATAAATGTGATGTATGAACAGGTTTAATCGGATCACAGAGATATCCTGTGGATTCGAACCTGTAGATACGAGTAGTGGCAGAAATTAAACGCATGCATGGCAATGTCAGGATTAAATTGGTTTGGCTATACTGCTTGGTTCAGCAAAGGAAGGGATAATTTACCTAGTCGCCTCTCTATTGATTAACCTCATCCCTACATCATAGTAGCAATGAAAAAAAAAGGAAAGAGTTTGAACAATAGTTGGGAGCATATAGCTTTCGATGCACAAGGTTAAAATTTTTTTTGTCAGGAAAAAAAAATTTAAAGGGGGGAACGGTGTAATGTGATGATTGCACATACTGCGGTCACACATGTATATGTAAAACATACAAAACTTAGAAATGTTCAGGTTGGAAATAAATAAATAAAGAAAGAAAGAAAAACGAGCTTAAAAGTTAACAAAATCAAGAAATGTTGAAAATGAATAAAACAAAGGAAAAGAGAGGGAACTAGAATTACCAAGATCATTATCTTTTGCTATTCAAAGTCAGAATTTCGAGAAAAGTAAAATATTAAATTATAATACTAAAAGCATAAGCTAGAAAAAGTAAAGCAGAAAAGAAACATAAAGAAAACATGTAGTAAATATGATTTTGGGGAAAATAAAGTTTAAAGGAAAAACTTCGGTAGCGTGGAAAAAAAAACCTAGAATTTAATATGTTCAAAAAGATAAGAATCTATGTTTCAAAGTACACCTTTGATGATAAACGAAATGCGGGTTTTATGGAGTATAGTTAAAGCATAAGTTTAAATAAAAATAAATGATTGTCGAGATTTAAATTTAAATGAGAAAAAAAAACATATACTAAATTTTGTGTAATTAATTAAAGAAAATAAAGAAATAAGTAAAATGTAAATAGTGCTATAAAATCATATAAAATAAGTTTAAATATGGCCGAAGGCATAGCATGGAAGGTGTCAACAACAAGTGAAACAAAGAATCCGAAGGACAAAGGACCATTGGAATGTTTTAATTAAAAAGGAGGTTAGGTGGAAAGCTAGAGAGATTGTAGGTGAGATTAGAGCTTGAGACTTTGAGTCGAGAAGGTGAAATTTTGTGGCTCCAAGAATCAATCGATATAGCTAGCCAATATGATATCTACTATCAGTGCCTCACATACTATGGCTGGCTAAGGCCTTCATGATCGCTGGTCGATCCGGACCGTCTGTACCAATGGTTCTGCTATAATGTAACAACTGCTGTAGTAACGCCTGCCTGTGGATTCATGTAGTTGCCCTGCTTGTGATGCCTCGTCCTCCATGCCTGAATAACCAAGAAGCTACACACTGCCAAATATGATAGGCGACCGTCCCTCCTAAAGAAGTGGAGAAATTCCACGTGACGGTCGACCACATCAGAAGGAACTCAAAGACTAAACCCTAGGTAACTTGAATATTATTTTATAAATCATCATAAGTGCAATTAAGTCCAAATAGACAATGGCCAAATGCCTTTCCTGAATGATAATGACATACTCTTATGATAGACAGTGAGTCTAACGATTATAAATGTGAAAGTATTTATAAGAATTTCAATTAGTTATTTTAAGTATACATTTATTATTAGAATTTCAAATATTTATTCCTTATAGCACTATCAAAAATATAATATGTTTAATTTTATGTTAATATTTCTTATGTCTTTTTTTAATCAAACCTAATTATTTTATTATTAAAAAATGAATTAATTTATCTGAATTTGTCTCGCCTCGTTCTTCGCCACTCCAAAAAATAGTTTAACATTAGAGAGGGGATGGGGTAAGCTATTATTCATGTTGACAGTCTTTTAGTTACTAAATTAGCACATGAAACATTGATGGTGCAGTGTTTTAGCCTGTAAAATTTATAAATTAGCCAAGCGTTGTAACAGTAATATCTTACAGCAGTCGGGAGAAAGCTGATCAAGAAAAATAGTCTGGAAGCTATATCCGTATAGCTGACAGATTCGGTCAGGTACAGAAATCGATTCGTTTATTTCCGTATTTCTCTCTGCTTGAGGTAGCGGAAAGTGGACGATTTTTGAATTAGAAGAATTTCCCATTACATGTTATAAGTGAAAGGGAAGTTGGAGCTTTCGATCGTCCCGTGCCCATTACAATATATATATATATATATATATTGAAGCAGTTGGATCTAAGTTCAATCTGAGCTTCATGATATTCCAACCATTTACCTAATTTAAACCCTGTTACTAATCTTAAACATTTCCAGATCCTGTAATGAGATTTTATACCCTTTTCCATATACGTCTGACCTTGGTTAAAACTAATCTATTATTTAAATATTTATTAAAACTAATTATGTTGTATTTAATTCTATATATTCTACCAATTGTATCATAGTAAAATATCAATCAATGATGCTCTTTAAAGAATATTTAGTATTTGATCAGGTGTATCGCTTATAAATGGTTAAATATGCGTTAGTATAAAATTTCATTACACTGGAATGTTTTATTTTATATTTTTGCAATTTTGTAAAATTTTTATGATCAAAAGTCACAATCCTTTGATCAGCTTTAAATTGTCCTTTTCCAAAGAAAATGGGGAATCTTTTATTAATTATTTAAAAAAACTAGTTTAATTTAAGGGCGGTTCTAATTTTTAATCATTTGTTTAGATTCTATGAATTCATTTTCTAAGTAGAAAATGAATTCCAAATAATGTATTTGAAAGTCTTATCGAAGTAATGGATCAATCTTTAGTTAGACAAATTCCTTTTAGAAACAAGACAAAAAGCTTTAGCTGCAAGACATAGATATCAGAATGGGCAGGAAAATGACAGAAAGAAGCATATAAATACTCTGTAAAATTGCTTTTTGGGAGCCATTACTTTCAATTTTAAGAAGAGTTGCCACTGAAAATTATGTCTGTTTCAATATTGAACTTTCATCCTATTTGCAGTATGGTATGTGGCTAACTTTGGGGATCTGATTGCTGGATCCCAAAGTTCTCCAACAAATCTTCAAATGTTGCTGCTAAAATAGGACTCTCAAATACCAAATTGTAAGCTACCTAACATCCCAGAAAAAACTGATCTACAAAATGAATTTTATTTGAGTTAAGTGTGCACCCACGTTTTCTTCTAAATTTAACTGGACTCTGTGTTCTGAAAATCAACAAGCAAGTCATGAAAAATGGTTAATTTTTAATTTTGATTAAACCACAACTTTATTACATTAAAAGTAATTACTGCCTTAAATCTTATCTATTCATTTAGTTATGCTTAAAATTGTACATAGTAATTCTCTATGTTGTTACATCTCTAGTTCTAAATTAATACTTTAATAATGTTCTTTTTCTTCTTATGTCGGTTTATTTTGCCTAACTTTTAATTGTATTTGTTTTAATGATTATTAATATCATTTATTTGTAATATAATATGACAATAATACTTTCCACTCATTTGTCAAGCATTGTAAGCCAATGTCATCATAGGGCTTTGCAAGCAAGTAGTTGGTTGCAGATGCTTGTGGGTTTGCATCCCAGCTGATGCTATGACATATGGAAAAAAAAACCTCGATAATGTTTTCATTTAAATTTATCTTAAGAGAATATTTACTGTATAAAGCCTTATAGCCTATTTCCTGCCTATAAGAACTGAATTAATAATAGTTCTTTTAATTATTGGTTGGAAGATCTATTTATTTATTTGATATAATTTTACCAAGAGCTGATATAAATTTTATCAGCTTAACTTCTAGCTACTAATCTCTTGATTAAGTTATTTAATTTCTAAAAGATTATTGCACATGTGTTAACATAAATTCATTAAAGATTTGACATAGTTTTGTGAGAGAGAGAAAATATATCTCCTTAATTTAAGTCTAATCTGTCAGCATTTGTGTTCAGGGAGAGCATGATATAAGGAAGTACTATTATGTAATTGCATTTAGGCATTTGCCTATTGTTAGTTTGATTTTAAATATTATTGACCAAGTTGTCACATCAAGTATTGATATTATATATATTTCGGGCTTTAACTTTAATATTATGACAATTATATTATTTCCATTCTTAACATTTCTGGCATGAGTTGTCTTCTTGATTTCTTAGGTTTTGTCATTCCTGTAGTATTATTTTAATGGATTAAAATATAAAATAAATGTTATTTTCTATTGTTCGCCACTTGTTTGGACTACCAAAGGTTTGTGTCTAAGTCCCTGTCTAGCTTTCCCCATGTTCCACAATTATTTGCATGGCAAATGTACTTGTTTCAACAAGTAGCGATTGGTCTTCTTGAATCTTCCACAAAATCATTGACCTCATTCTTCATTCCACTGCTCATATTGTGCAAGTATTTTTCTCATTGATGAATTCAAATAACAGCCCGCATTTTATTTTGCTTTGTAATTCATGACGAAGTGCTCCCTTTTAAAATCAACTTATTTTACATTTCTATGCAAGTCTAAATAATTGTACTTGCCAAGTGCTTAATTGAAATTATATTTTTGTACTTCTCATGCTGTCCATAAACCGATTTATAAAGGAGTGGGAGATAAATAAATCTCGTCATTTTTTGTTCCATTATATAAATTAGAAGTGTATTTTTTTTCTAGACAAACATCAAATTAATAGTTAACATACATAATTCAGTTGGCATCTATACTATACATATTGTAATTACACATGTCTGTTTTGTCAGAGTATAGATTAGACATATATCCATCTATACCTTAGGTATTTAGGCATTAATTATTGGAATATATATATAAAGCCTGCCATTATTCTTGTATATTGTAGTTCATGTTTTAGACTAGAGATAAGTTATGCAATCATCATCATCATGTATATAATCATTGCTTATATTGTAATGGTCAGATTTGTATGTTTCAATAAGATAGTGCAGAATTCAACCACCAAACAGAAGAGCAGCACCATTGGTAGGGAAATTACCAATAGTATTGAATTCGAACATGGTTTATCAGTTCCACAGTACGCACTATGAAACAACACATCTGATGATACGTTTGCAAACATTTCTCTAGGCATGGGGATCAAGGAGATGCGAGAGACTTATAGACTTTATTTTGAGTTAGACATATAATAACATTAATTTTAAACATTTATATATTTTAAATAATCGAGGAGATATTACTATGTATGTGTGTTGAACAAATAAACATAGGATGGCAGACATATGGTTTGAAATTATTTAATTATAACATTTAATTATGCTGAAATTTTAGTAGCGGTATTATTATTCCGATACCTTTTTATATTTACAAATGAAGTACAATTATTTTATTAACATAATCCAGCTACCTGAATTCTTGGATTAGTATTTTCAAGATCATGCCTTCAGGAACTTAATGTCTTTTGCAATGCATGAGTCTAAATTAGGAAATGATAATAGTGGCTGTGGACACATATTTTTATTTAATTAAATAAGAGATTTATAAAAAAATAATTATGGGCAAACATTGATCCGAGAGCAAATTTATGCTGGATAATGGAGAGACAGTCATACTTGGAATCCAAAAATTAATATTAAAGAAACATGTGGTACATTTAGAACTGCGATGCGAATGTGGCAGTATATTGAAGCAGTCAGATCTAAGTTCGATCCTAGCTTCATGATATCTCAACTGTAGTTTACTTCAAACCCTAGCACTAACTGTGAATTTCCAAAGGCAATGGGGCTTTATATGTTCAATACACACTAGTTTTAATTAAAACAGTATTATATAAACATGTGTTAAAACCAACTACTTTAATATTTAAACTAGCCAATATTATAATTAATTTCATGATAAAATTATTCAAAATAGTAACAACAACACTACTACTACTACTACTACTACTACTACTACTACTACTACTACTACTACTACTACTACTACTACTACTACTACTACTGCTGCTGCTACTACTGCTGCTACTACTGCTGCTGCTGCTGCTACTACTACTACTACTACTACTACTACTACTACTACTACTACTACTACTACTACTACTACTACTACTACTACTACTACTACTACTACTAATAATAATAATAATAATAATAATAACAACAACAAAAATATTTAACTTCAATATCAAAAAAAAAGGTACACATATATTCATTCAACAATTACATATGTTGTGAAAAGAAAAACAGATCCTTACAACATTAATTATATTTCACAATCTAAACATATAAACAATAATAAGTGCAATAAATCAAAAATATCAAAAGATTAATAATGTATTATTGTAAAATAAAAACTTTCAAAATATTAATATCCTAGCAACATATTTACATATGAAACTTCTTTTCTTTTAGAAATGAGAGAGATCAAAAAATAGTCATAATTTTCAGATTTTAAATTTAACTCAAAACACATACACAAAAAAAATTAACTCAGATTTCTACCATTACAATATATATGATTAAAATATGTAGTTGTCTATTAAATTAGTTATGTTTATATATCAAATCTTCAGTGAGAATATGTTTATGTAGTTTTATGATAATTTAGTTTAGGTTTTTTTCTCTATTTCTAAACATAACTATATGACATTTATCATAATGAATTACCAGTTTATTGACTAAGAAATGTTTTTTTTTTTTTTTTTTTGTAAAAGAAATGTACTTTTAAAAATATGTTAACATATAGCAATTTATTGCAGCATCAGATATGAAAACTGTTCTTTAAGGTTTAGATTTTGAAGAAAACTGTTTTTGTATAATTTCTGATTAAATTAACCTTCCGGATAAGTGTAGAGAGGCAGTGGTGATTCTTTTATATTTATTAACTTTAGCTCGTTTCACACACACACACACACATATATATATATATAATCACATTTATATAAAAAATATATTATTATTAGGCCTAAAAATTGACACCGTTTATTCAATTGAAGGAAATAGTTTAACATCCTCTCTCGATTTTCATGTATTAAATAAAGCCTACTCAATTGAAATAATTCAACTAAATGGAAACAAAATGATTAGAAGAGTTTCTATTACTTACCGTGTTTACACTAATTCATCAAAACTGGTATCAGAAAAATTTTCTTTAGTAAATGTTACCCCATCAGATTCTGGAACGTATGCAGCCATAGTAGACAAAAGGCTTTATAGCAGAGAAGTGATAATAGAAGGTATTTTTTTTCATTTATTATGTGCACAATACAATTTTACTTATTTCATATTTGTTTTTTAAGATTATACAACTTTTTACTGTTTTATTCAATTTTTAATATTTATTTTAAAATATGACTTTCCTAAACTAATTACATAATCCAATAAAATAATTTTACAGAAACTGCTCAATAAAATTAAGTCACTTATATCTATTGTAACTAGGTCAGTTTTGTCTGTTCATATAACAAGATCTAGCATCTAGGCAAAAGCACCTCAAGTCCGATCATGTACAAGATACCTAAATCAGGAACACTCATGAACTCTTCCCTATTTGCCTATTTTCCAGATCTACCAGCTTATGAACAACAATCCCTATGTTACTGATCTAATTTATATCTCTCTGCCAGCATCACAAAGCAGAGACACAAAATGACTCTTATTTGAAATTATATAATGATATATTTTAATACAACATATAAGTTTGACTCATTTAAAAGCTGTGACCTTTCATGTGAATTATCTATAAGATTAGTGTGAGATCATCTAGTCAGGGTGAGCATAATTTAATAACTAAAATATTAATATTATAAATGAAAGAAAACAATGATTCTTCAAGTTTTTTTTCAAAATAATCTTTATTTGCACAAAAAGTAAAATATACTTTGTAATATAAAGTTCATGTTTACAATCATGTCTGACACATTAAAGACTAATTAGTTATTAAATTAGAATATGATTATAAGATTAAAAGAAAAATTTCATGTTATGGTACTTATCGGGGGTGATCTAATTTGGCATATAAATCCCACAACATCAAAGTTTGAGTGTTATGAATAAATAATATACATGGCTATTGCTAAATATTTAATTGACTCCATGTTTGCTCAGCAAGGCTAGACAAGCATGTTAAAAGATCTCTTTCTTTAGCTTTATATAATATCTTTAAGAAAATGTCTTCAATAGGATTAGCCAACTCTCTATCAAATAATACCTTACATCTAATCTTCCATATAATAAAATTTATGAAAGTGGCCAGGTGGATGGAGCCAAAATTTCCATTTTTGAATGCATCATTAAGGTAGACATTTGAAGAATTGTATCCTGTAATCCACTGTAGGGCAATATTATGTAACCAAGTTCAGCATTCACATTGATAGAGTATGTATTCAATGGACTCATCAAATCTTCTACAAAGAGTAGCCTTATGAGATGAGGGATTGCAACTGGGAGAAGATTCTCTGTCCTAGATTTACCAGAGTGAACTAATTGATAAGAACACCAGTATGATATTTTTTCATCAAACATGGAGCTAGAGCTTTTGATGCTATTAAAGACAATATTTAATTATTGTTGCATCCAGATATTTCTTTTATAAGGAGGTGGGCGATCAGTGGGGATTATTTTTTCAAAAGGTATGAGACTTTCTATGTTTGCATTATCTTTGAAAGTTTTAACAAGAACATTGTAAGTCCTCTGTATCAGAAAATTTTTAATCAAGTGCAGTCCTAAACCATTAAGATATCTTGGTTTTTGCAAGATATTAAAACATTGCTGGTGTCTTCTCTTCCCAGCACAGCTTTCTGCATAGAGATTTAACCTTGCGGATGAAGAAAATTGTTGGTGAAAAAACAGCTAGATAATAAATAATTTTTGGTAAAATCACAGAATTAAGGAGTGCAATCTTTCAAAACAGAGAAAGATAAATTTTAGATAGTGAAATAACAGTCTTTTCAATCTTGAAAATTAATGAATTTTCAAGTTCTTTTCTCATTGCTGCTGGAGAAGAAGCAATACTAAAACAAAGAAATTTCTGTGGGGGAGCTTTTAGACTACCAGATATTTGCTTCCCTGACAGGATGGACCACATTGTTGACTTTGCTGCATTAATTGCCAGGCCAATTTTATATGCAAACTGGTCTAAGAGTTCCTCAAGTTTAGAGAACTCATCCTGAGATGAAAGAAACACAACCACATCATCCATATAGGAAATATGGCATATGTTCTTTCTCAATAAAGGAATATAAATCCCTGGAAGAAAAGACTCAATGCTCAACAACAATGAGTTCATATAGACTGTGAAGAGTAATGCACTTAGTGGTGAGCCCTGAAAGATGGATACACAAGGCCAAAAGCTAAAAGCAACTCTTCTATCAAGTGAGAGAAACACTTCTCTGTTAAGGAGAAGGTTCTCAATCATCTGAAGATATGCCAGAGGCACTTGGAGTTGCTCCAGTACACTAAGTAGCATATCGATCCTGACACAATCAAAAGCTCTGGCAAAGTCAAGTTGAACTGCAACTGGCTATGGCATCCTTCTCCTGTGAATATGATCGATTAGGAGTCAAAATGGACCAACAGCATCAGCAGTAGAGCTCCCTTTCTTTTCAAACTGATAGGTTGATAATTTTCCAATAATGTTTGTTTGTATATCCTCTCTAATAATACCTTCAATGGTTTTAATAAGCAATGGCACCATAGAGATAGGCTGAAGATTATCAAGATATTTTGACCCTCAGGTTTTTTAACAAGTGGGACCATGCCTATTGGGCAAAGCCCAATAATTTCTCAGCAGCTACTATCCAAGAAGTCTACCATTTTTTAATAATGAAAAGGTGCATAAATGAAGTAATAAAAATTTTGGTAGTACATGTAATCCAGGGTGAGTTCTGTCAGGGAATGATGAAATCTTTGAAATGAGTCTTACTTCAGTAATTTTGTGTTGGTCAGAAATGTTCATAAACAAAACATTTCATGACAAATGAATGCCAAGTGGTTGGATTTTTTTTGCATAATATTCCTGAATTCTGAGAAGCATGGAAGATTCCTGTATAGCAGTTGCCATGTATCCCAATGGACCTAGGTGCTTTTGATCTTCTGCTATAGCCAAGGGCCCATCTCAGGTGCCCCCTAGTCCAGCAATGTTGGTGATGAAGATATTGCCTGGCCCTTTTAATTGATAAGTACTCAGCAATGGCCTTTTGTTTAGCCTTGTATTTGGATTTTAAATTTAAAATATTAAGAATATTTTGTGCTTCATATGAAATATTTTTGAGATCACTGAATGGAGTCCAGCTCATTGAGAAAAATTACTGATCTTTTAGATTTAGCAGTACAAGAATTTATTAACTTTGTTAGTGTATCAGTAAAAGTTTTCCATGCATCTATCACAGGGAGTGTTAAAATTTTTGTTCTATGGAAATTGATATAAGCTTCAGAGATCAATTTAATAGTGGCATTAAACTTTGTAAGCATGCAAATCGTCCTTGTCATCTCAATTATAGGTTGTAGAATGTTTCTTGGGATTATTTTAATCTCCAGAGCATAATGATGAGAGAACATAATGGGCCACAGATAATTTTCTATTTGTGATGATAATGAAGGTGAAAAAAAAAGTAAATCAATTAGTGAACGTGATGATTTTGTATAAAAAAAGAATGCTTCATCATCAAAGAAGAATTTTCCACTGCACAGAGACTGATTTATATAACCAATATATGTTTTTTTAAAAAACTTGATAATCGTTTCAAAAGGGCTAGTTCTCAGTGTTGAATTAATTGCATTAATCACTCTTATAACAGTATCTTGAGATTTAGGAAGATATGCATTTATCAGATTAAAGTACTAATATTGATATTGTATGATCGCAATGAGGCAGTTTGAGTCAATGAATAGTATTTGAACAATGTGATTTGAGAATTCTTGCTGAAAATGATCGCCACTCCTCCATTAGCTGAATAAAAGGAGTAGTGAAAATATCCAAACTATGTATCATATCATTTATGCATGATTCCGAATGCAAATGTAATTTAGTCTCACTAAGACATAAAATATCAGGTTCATGAGAATGAAACCAATGTGACAAAGCATATGATCTGTCACGAGAATTTAAGCCTCGTATATTGACATACAATATTAATCATTCTCCAATTTATTTGAATTACTAGCATCCTGACAATCCACTTCAACTTGAAGTTGGCTATTGTAATTCTGGTCATTCTTGTTATGGAGGATATCCTTTTCTGAGTCATGATTAACAAGAGAGGAAGATAAACCGAAATCTTCCAATTGTAATACCTTTTTACAATCATTTATTTTTTTGCCCCAGAAGTATGAGCCAAATGAGGATTGTGATTAAGATTAAGGATATCATCTATAACAACACATTCTGCAGAAGAGGAAGAGTTTGACAGATGTGTCTTATTTTTCCTGTTTCTGTTCTTATGCTTGCAGAGAGGGGAAAGAGAGTGAATGGCATTTTGTGGTTGAAATTATTTATTAGAATCAATAAGGCTGTATTCAGTCTGAAGTTCAGCAGGACAATCAGTTATCTTCTCTCAAGAAGTGGCTTCAGTTTGATTTAACAACTGAAAATTGAATGAGTTAGTTGTGTCATTCAAAGGCTCAGTGTATTTTAATGTAGTATTTGAAGAAACTGTATTCAGATTGCTGCATAAATTTCCTTCAAGATTTATCGACATTTCCTGGGGAACTAGAGTTGTGGATGATAAAGAAGGCACAAAATCTTTAATTATACATTTATGAAACTTTTTCTTTATTAGAACACATTGATGACATGAACATTCCGGGCATGTTTTCATGAAATGTCCTGTTTTTGAGCAATGGAAGCACTGTGGCACAACTCCATGCATATTAATTATAATGGGAGATTCATTGAATTGAATAAGCCCTGGAATGGATAATGATGAAATATCTTTTGCAAGTACAATTTTACAAAAAGCAGTGTTTGTAAAAACTTCACTGTCAATGTTTCTTAAATGAGAATAGACATAATTTTCCCATAGGGGCTGAGGATTCTTTGTACTTCTGTTCTGTCAAAGTTAATAACACAATTGCATACAAATCCTTCAATATATATTGAACAATTTATATCAACTGAGATTAAATTACGATCTTCTAGGGTTTTGTGATTGTTTCTAAATGCTTCTTTGGCAACTGCATTCTTAAACTGTACCACAATATACCTATTGTTTGGCTGAAATAAAATCTTAAACACTGAAGGCCAAATGCCATGTTCTTTAATTAATGTGAATAAAGCCCGAGTTGGAAATTTGTAAAGTTTTATGTTGTTATCTGTGGTTGTTAAAATGACAGCACTTGGATCTTTGTAATTCATGAAAGATCTCATCAGTATAGCAGGAATGGATTGTTGCAAACTTTCAGTGATTATATTATATCTAGAAAAATCACAATCAGAATTAGTATTGATAGTAGTAGGATAGTTCCCAATGGATTGTGTTGTAGAGTTCATATTATCTAAATCTAGAATTTAAATACCTTTGTGATAATCTTCAATATTTGATATTACATCACTTCTTTTCTCACTTGCTAAGTTCAAAGTTGATATTTTTGAATTGGCTGCAGATTTATCAGCATATGATAAAAACTTAGAAATATTAAGTTTTAACATATTATTATTAGTGAAGTTTAAATTGAAAGTATGATCTGATGTTGTGTTTTTATTTAACACTGGAAAGTCCTCTTTATATTTGAAGTTATGCATCTTCTGTGATGTAGTTGAATTTTCATTGTAATTATAATTAGAGTTAAACACAGTGTTATTAGATTGTTGATTAGAATTTTCAATGACAAACTTGTGATAAGTTTGTCTTTCAAACATATTCTGTGAGGCAAGTCCAGAGCAACTTGCAGACAGATTAATAAATAAATAAATAAATAAATAAATAAATAAATAAATAAATAAATAAATAAATAAATAAATAAATAAATGCCATGGTTTAAATAAAAGAAGCATTCTAATATAAATTTACATTTCTATTTTTAGGTCCAAGTTTTAGAATTTCATTCCTTTCACAGTGTATTGCAAGATGATGAACATAGTTAGATATTTAGTTCTCTATTAAGGAAAAATTCAAGATACTTTTTGCATTTATTTCTCTTATCCATTATCATAGTGCTGCAACATGTCAATATGTCTAACTTTGAATTTAAGTCCAATACAATTCACTATCAGTATGTTAATAAAGAAGAATACACAATTCAAAACACATAGGGGTATTTAGGGTTTGCATCTCAATATTAATAAAATCATCCTCTTCATCAAATATTCTTTACACTTCTTGCAATTTACAGAATTAAATATGTAGAAAGTGATCTTGGGAAGTTTATAAAAAATGTATAGTGCCAAATTTATAAAGAAACTAAATAACATTTCAAAATATTTTAAATAACATATTACATTAATAAAATAAAAATAGACATCACTCTTTTGCAAAAAAATATATTGAAATATGAATTTTATTCTACAGTGCAGACTTTTTTCATAGCTGCAATTATATATGTAATATATAGGGAATTTGAATTCAGACTTTCAAATGACTCTCAACTGACTATGCTATCTCATACCACTGACAAACTTGATCACACACATGTTGAAAAGATAAATAATAACCAATATAAGGATTTTGTGTGAAACCAGCACTCTCAGTTGGTCCAGATTATCATCTCACATATATGGAATCAAAGCTCAGATTACATTGTAAATATTAAATAAATGATTTTACTTTATTTATTTAATTCCCATTATAATTAGTATATTATTACTAATAATAATACAATTATTTAAATATTTTGTTATCATACCCTTTTAAATTTAAATAAAGTCAAAAAATTACAACAATTGTTGCACACACACACAACACACGTACACACACACACACACACAACACACGTACACACACACACACACACACACACACATATATATATATATATATATATATATGGGTGCTTTTGGATGATATAAATATAACATCTAAATAACTGACATTTCAGTACAATAAAAAGTACTTTTCTCAGAGCTTCTTCTTTCTCAAATCATAACGTTTGTGGTGAGATTTTCTTTCTTTACACACATTCTTTCAAAACATGTCAATTCAGTAAACAAATCTTTCCTGTAAAGATTAATAATGTTAATTCTAATAAATTCCAGGAGGAAAGTATTTGTTTAATTCTGAAACATAAGCAATTTAACTTATATTTTTATTACATGGAAGCTCCCATAAATTATATTATGAATTCATTATTTATCCATGAGAATATTAGAATTAAAATTATTAACATTATGGGAAAGATTTGTTTACACAATAGACATATTTTGAAGCAATGTGTGTAAAAAAAGAAAGACTCACCCCACACATTCTTATGATTTGATAAATAAGAAGCCCTGATGAAAATATTTGTTATTGTACTGAAATGTCAGCTATTTAGCTATTATATTTTTATTAAAACAGAGGCTCTCAGAAATAATACTATGAACACGTCATTTATCCATGGGAATATTAAAATTATATATATATATATAGTGAAGGTAGCTCTAAAATTGCTCCACAACAAACCTTAACCTTAGCCATCTGAAAAGATAGATAGTTTTTTATGTAATTGGCATCTAAAGATTAAATAAAAATAAGTTTTTGCTAGAACACTTTTGCAGAAAATAAATGTGTTCATATTTTTAACAGTGTAATAACTACATATTGAATATGGGGAATGATGGACAATTTATGATAAGAAACATATATATATATATATATTAGTAATAAAATTTTATTACTAAGAAAATATCAACCTTGATAAAAAAGAAATCAAACTAATTTATATATATATATTGATAGTTGTATTGTGTTATGTTAAACAAACAATGACTTAAATAAAAAAATCATTATAACAATAAAAAAAGAAATCAAGTATTGTAATATCTAAATATAAGAGAGAAAATAATAATATAATATTGCAAATTTATGTTATAATTTGTTTTTTTTTTAAATGAATTGATATAAAATTTTTTTTTAAAAGATGCAAAGCTGGAACGCTTGTTTTTAAACAATAGGAGTAACTCTGTTATAAAAAAAAAACAATTAAAAATCAATTATAATTCTTGTTCTGCTTTTGATCTTAAAAGTCAAGTTTTATTAGAACTATTATTTTAATATTTTTTCTGCAAATGGACATTTTTTAAAGCAGTGTCTCAACAAATATTAATGTTTTTTCTAGTTAATTCACCGTTTGAAATAGGAGTAAAGAACATGCATTAGAACATTATTAATCTTATTTATTCAGCAGATAAGTTAAAATAGTTTATCAATTTAAATTTAAAAAAAAAAAATTATGATTTTAGTTTAAAAGAAACTAAAAAAAAAAAGAAATCAGAACAGTTGATTTAATTTACAGTTTGTATAGCCAATATTACATGCAATAGATAGCTGTTATCTATTAATATATTCTTATTAAATGCAAACCATATATATATATATATATATATATATTGTAACCTTTCAAAAGATATGTGAGAGAGGAGAGAAAGAGGGGGGGGTAAAGAAAAGAAAGATGAAATAAATGGAAGATAAAGAAAAGAATAGAATGAGAAAAGAGAAAGATATGAAGAAAAGGAAATGGTGATGAAGAAGTAGAGAAGAGAAAAGATGAGGATGAGAAAGGAACAGAAATGGGAGAAGAAATGATGATGATCTTGAGAGAGAGATATGAAGAAAGTAGAAAGATGGTGAGTAGTAGTGGTAGAAGAGAGAGAAGATGAAGAGGAGAGATGATGAAGTAGAGAAGAGAGAGAAGATGAAGAAAAGTGAATAGTGAGAAGATGAAGAGAGAGAAGAAAGTAAATAGAGAGAAGTGAAGGAGAGACTCTTGACGACTCGGCTCAGTGGGGTTACAATAAATATAAAGAAAGAGATGATGATACAGAGATGTATGATCATATAGAGACCAAATCTAATACTAATTATAACTATCATAGCATGTCAATGATTTACCAATAAGCAATACAAAGATAAATAAAAAAAATCATTAGCTAATAGTTATTGAAATCAGCCTACCATCAAACCACACTCTCTGAATAAAAATAAATGATACTTTGATTGGGAGGACTATCACATTAAATGTGAAACTAATAAGGCAACAAGAGCAAACAATATCAGGGGTTTTAAAAACTAAAACTCTTGTGCTAAATAAAAGATTATGTTAAGTTGCCTACTAAAGAATTGCTAAGATGACTAAACAATTGAGTGATATCTTGGCTGACCATAAAATAACTATCTTGTGGTTCAAACATGGAACAATAAAGAAATCAAATATTAATTTAATAATTTTAATGAACCAATCTAAATTTAGGTTAATAATGGCCTATTACCCAAGATGTTACTCGAGCAAGGAAAAGGGCAAGGGTACTTTTTATGCCTTTCCTCATACAGAAAACCTACTAAAGACCTCAAATGTAGATGGATTACAATTCTTAACTGTAAGATGATCATAAAGAATGTGAAGCCAATGTCAGATAATGTGCAACTTTAAAAATAATAATAAATACTCTTCTGAGGCATTAATTTTCTACATTTTTATATTGCATATTTTTAGTGTAAGAAGATATAATGATAATTCAAAAATCAATTATAAATGTGCATTTAATTAAGTATCTGATATAATGTAATTATATGTTACTGTGATTCAATCTGAGAATCACTTAAATTGACATGGTTTTATACTTCAAACCAGTATCAAATATATTTTATAAACTTTATCATATGTTTGTGAACTTCTGAATTGGAAATTTTTATGAACTATGAAACTCAATACAATAATATTTTCATATAAAGTAAAGCAAACAGAAACAAAACTTTTAAAATAATAATAACAATGTTTATTATTTAAAACAATGACAAGAAAATATTTACAATCAATTTTACTACAAGCATTGTCAACATGGCATTGGAAACTTTTATTTACAAAATATTTTGATTTTGTTTAAAACTTTATTTACAAAATAAAGATAATATGAACAATTTCTTTAGCTTCAATAACTGAATACCTATCCTAGATTCTTTCAAATGGGTTGTTTTAATAAATAAATTAACAAATAAAGAGTATCTATAATTGCAAGCAAAGGCTATTTAATACCAAATTCTAATCTCTTTTAAAACAATCAGAGATTTCAAATCTTTTAAAACTTAAATTTAAAATAAACTGAGTCTAATAATTAACCATTCTATTTCTTTTCCATGTGTCATAGCATCGGCCGGGACGCGAACCCACAACTGTCTGCAACCAACTACTTGCTTGCATGGCGACTGCGATACCTCTCGGCTAACAATGCAAGACGACCATTCTATTTCTTTATTACAATTATTAGCATATTAACAATATGGTAGTGTTATCTAACAATCAGAATAGTACATAAGAAGCTTAAAAATTATAATTCTGAGCTTAACAAACGCTAAGTTGGAATAAGCATATTTAGTATATATTTAAAATATTATTACCAGTTATACTGTCAGCACTAATATTATAGCTAGTGATATGATTAAGCAATTCTTTTAACTAACCTTAAATTAATTTAAATATATGGGTCACTCATTCATCAGAGGTCATTTATACACTTTTAAAATAAATTTTGTCCACATAAAATACTAGCTTGAGTGTGTGTTAAAATTAAAGACCTAAAAACTTACAAATCCAGCGGTGAAAATCTGGATGACATATTAAATTTAGTATGTGTGAATTGCCACTTATACCATATGCATATATTTAACATACTTAAAATAAACATAGATTAATATCGGTTGGCTTGTGCATGATAAAACTATCATAGCAACATAATTTAAACATTGATTTACCTATGAGCCTTACAATAGCTACCACTATCTGAATAACAAAGTTCCTCAAACAAGCATATCTAGTCATCACAATCTAAAAACAAATGCAGCATCATCTACTGTGGTGGAATTAGTATTAAGTCATCATGAATGATAGGCAAAAATATAAGAACATATAGGCTACTCAGAGCTGGAAAAGAATGTGGCGCCTTTCAAACATGACTAACTTTGAGGCAGAAAACATGATGCATGGACATTGTCTACAGTGCACCAAGAACAGAAAAAATGCACCAGGAAAGCATGATCCTCTTCTCATGAGATTCCAATGCTTGTAAATGTGATAATAATCACTAGAAAAATAAAACAACAAAATATACAATAACCCACTATGGGCACAAGCACAATCAATTTATGGAAATACAATACAATAAGGATGGAGGACCTTGTCTACTCCACAAAGCATACTCAAAATTATTAACTAAGCCTAACTCTATGAGGCTAACAAATACTAACCAATGACAAGATATATACTTCACATGAATTAACCAAGTTATTACTAAAAGATTTAAGATAATGACATGTATATCTAATGCAAAAGCCAACAAAGAAACACTGTGTCAAAACAACTACTATAAGAAATACTTTAAAATTAAATGCATATAAAATTCTAGGCAAGGCACAATGCACACATAATAAAATATTCAATACTAAATATATTGATTAGTGTGAACTTTTAAAAGATTTCAAGACGAATATGAGAATATTAATTCTCAATGCATATAAAAATATTTGCAGTTATTATTAATATAGCATTCATAAAACAACTGAATGGAAACTCTCTGATAAAGTTCTTTGGCTGGTTTAAAGTAAAACTGAGTGACACTTCCCCCATATGAGTGACTGTATTATTATTATTATTATTATTATTATTATTATTATTATTATTATTATTATTATTATTATTATTATTATTATTATTATTATTATTATTATTATTATTATTATTATTATTATTATTATTATTATTATTATTATTATTATTATTATTATTATTATTATTATTATTATTATTATTATTATTATTATTATTATTATTATTATTATTATTATTATTATTATTATTATTATTATTATTATTATTATTATTATTATTATTATTATTACACAATATTATCCTATACTATTCATTAATTAATTAACTTCTATTTTTATCATTAATTTTTTTTTTTTAAATTAGAAAACTAGAAATAAAAAGTTAAGCTAATATCAACTTCAGCACCTTTTGGAACCAAGTCAAGTTTCACACACACACACACACATATATATATATATATATATGAGATACATTGGCTAAAAGGCTTAATTATCATTGAGGTGGATCACTTTCTTTTATCCACTATGGCCATATGAGTATTCATATTTACCTGTCTACAATTTAAGTGCATGAAAAGATGGATCTACACAAAATGAAAATCTACCTGAGGAGTAACATAAAATATCTACTGCCAACTTAAATAAATTTAGGATGTGCTATATAAAATTAATCAGTTGTTCTTAAATATCTATAATACAAAATGCATAAAGCATAAGAACTGTTTGTGTAAAGATAACTCTGAAAAAAAAAAGATGCCTGAATACATCGATTCATAAAAGATTGTAAAATTATGTTTTATTTTCTGTTGTATAAATCTGTATTTTTATTTATTATCTTGATCTCATATTTGGGGAAGTGCTAATTCTAATTTAATAGGGAATAATCCAACATAAAAAAATATCAAGAGAGTAGGGGGTATGTTGAAAAGTTTTTCTTTTTGTTTTTTCATAAAACTTAGGTTACCCTGCCTAAAATACTTGAACTACAGTTATGAGCATAAAGTTCAAATGGTAAGAGTTTTGTTTTTTTAAAGATACTGAAATAATCATTGCCATGACATGATATGACTTATTTGTAGTTTATTATATATGTGTTACTGACAGTATTTTTAATTTCTTTATAATGAATGATTCATGTTTTTACATTAATATTCTTGATACTTTTTTATTCTTTCATATTTTGTGTTGTTTTATTGTTATACTTTTCCATACTTAAAATTGCTCACTATATCTGAGGTTGCATTTAACTTTTCATTGAGTTAGCAATCTCACTTTTAATTAATATTTTAATTATTATCTTGGATATATAGATGCCTATATTATGGGTGTCTATCATGAGAAGTAAGAGTGATTCGTTTTAAATTATTTAAGCAAAGAAATGATAGATACTCATCATAGACATAAAAATTGTAAGTACATAGTGATATATCCAAATAATTTATATGCATTTGTAAATATTTTTCTTTTTTGAAATTTTTATTTTCTACATTGATTAAGAATTTATTTTATGTTTGAATATATCATATTTTTTGTAAATAAATATTACGAAGTTTTGTTAATTAACAAGGTCTCTCTAGTTTGGTTGATCCAGCATTTATATTAAATCCTACATTTACATTCCATCCTATAATCAATATTTTTACAGATGCACATACCCACATTATTGTTTGATAAGCATGTGAGGGAATACTAAATAAAGGTTATTTCTTTCTAATAGATAATATATATCATTTGAGTTGTTGATTAACAGTTTGCATAGATACATACCTGTTAAGAGAATCAAATGTGAATTCTTCCTGAGTTCGAATATCTAAGGCAATGGTTTTGAAAAAAGAATGGTGAGATGTGAGATGAACTGATTTGAATTACATGTAGATTTGATGGATAATGCTTAGGCTAGTCTATTAAAGATGGATATAATCATGAGTCAGGAAATTCATATTATCTCTAGCATCCAACATGAACACCCTAGGTCTGGCAGTAGTTATATGTGAGCTTGCTCTCTTTCTCCTATATACATGGATGGAATGGACTGTTGCATTTGACCCTATCAACTTTAAAATATGAAAAATAGATGTACTAGCACTTTTATATTGGATGTAAGTTAATTATACATTGTCAATGAACTAGCTGATTGATAAAGTTGTTCTGTGTATTCAAATCTATTTGCAGACTGGGACATCCAGGTATATTCGACACACCATTACAACCAACCATTACAAACATTATATATATATATATATATATATATATATGTTTATATATATATATATATATATATATATATATATATTGTAATGCTATTGAGCATCATTCATTTAACATTGTGTTTACAATTATTAAAAAATAAAAATTTCTCATAAAACAACATTAAAATTTAAAATTAATAATAAATACTAAAAGTATTGCATAATAATTTGCCTGTAAATGATAAAAAACATCTCATTTAAAAATAAATAAATTTATAGAAGTCTAAAGAGTTTTATTATTGTTAGTTTAAACAAAATGCATTTCGCTAAAAAAGAAATAATCTATAAAAGTTAGGAGTGATTGGAAGGGAAAGGAAATTAAGTAAGAAAATTTTAAAGTAGTTGAATTGCAATTAATTAAGAATTAAATGTATGACAGTTTAAACTTAAAGAAAAAAAGTAATCTTAAAAAAAACAACTAAATAACAAGTTTATTTTAAACATATATGTGTGTAAATAGCAAGTGATTGTAAAAGAAAAAGTATAGTAAAATGTGTGTATGTTGATAAAATGGTATATGAAAGTTAAATATTAAATTTGCAATGGCTACTAATAAAAAATCCCCAGAACAACAAATTAGCAATGGTTACCGACTGAAAACAGGATGAAAATCTTATCAAAACAATGTAATCAAAACAGTGGACAAATTTCAACAACAGATATAGCTGGCAGATATAAAAACTAATTAACAACATGACAACAGGTCATCATATACATAGATGCAATCAGTTCTTCAATCAGTTCAGTTGAGTTCACAATCAGATTCAATCAGTTAGTCAATCAGTTTTATAAACAGTCTCCACTTATCAATGTTTTCCAGGACAATGCTGAGCAAACAGTGATTGGAAACATACAACTGTGTCCCAGCCTAAATCTGATGGAACCAACAGCCTGCCAAATAAAAGTGATGCCTGCTTGACAACTTGAAAACTGCTATGGATATCTAACTATCTTAAGGAATAGTTCTATGGAATAGTAAGCAAAAAATCTCCATAAAATATTGAATCCAAACAGTTAGAAAAACTCACCTAAAACAGCAAACAAAAGAATTTAATGTCCAAATCCTATATGTAATGAATAACTTTTCTTATTTCATTTCTGATAATAGTATAGCCATTTTAATGTTGAATTATATTACTAATATATATCTTACTATAATATGTATGTGCATGCAGTTATCATGAATCATTGATTATATTTAATTTAGAAAAACTTATATGTTGTGTAAAAGTTATAATAAGTATTTATTTAAAAACAAATTATCTTTAAACTTAATGCTTGTCGATCAATTCTTTTACCACTAATTAAAGCAAAAAGCATTATGTTCCTTTTGATTGAGCTAGTTGGGATATCTTAGATACTGAATTTGTTTTCCAATCATTCAAACTGTGTCATATATCTTTTTGTAATTGATTGGTGCCTGGAGTTTACTCCAAAACAAAAAAAAAATTGAATAATAGGTGTTGAATTCTGCAGCCAAAAAACCTGTGTCTTTCAAACATGGTCATAGTTATATATTTTTATATATAGCTCTGGCTTGGTCATGGGGGCCCCATGGGCATTATTCTTCTCTGACTAAAGGTCTGAGGTGGTGCAATATTTAAATTGCCTTGGTGTTGGTCAAATATATTAAAATAAATAATTGTATCACATTTTTTGTATAAAAGTTTTACAATATTGTTTCACAAGTTATTTGATTTAAGTGTCAAAAATGATAATAGATTTTGTTGCCTCCTGCAAGTGATTGCCTTTAAAATTCTCCACCCGGTTATATATATATATAATATGTTTTATTAATAATAAATTGTAAATGCTAGATGTCTTAAATGTCAATAATCAAAAGTTATTTTATTCAATACTTATACATGTTTATAAAAATAAAAAAACAAAATAAACATCTTTCTTAAAATGAATTATGGGAAAATACATTTTATTAATAAGTTATAAATATTAAAAATATCTTTAATCAAAAGGCATTTTTAATGAGGCAAATTATAAATGATTAACTTCTTATATGCAGAAGCATCTAGATTAAAAAAAAATTAAAAATGAATACTTATAACGGTTTATATTACTAATATACAAATAAGTATACATAGAAGAGTCAGAAATACTGAGCTATATTACATATAACTCTAACTGGCTAATAAATAAATGCAACTTCTGATCAGTTTATAGGTAGAAATATACATCTGTGGCAGACCAAATAACAATATTTATACTATATATTAGAATAACTAAATAAAAATTATAAATGCTTACATGCATCTCGATGGTATATAAATAAAATAATGAAATGTATGCATATAAATGCACATTGACACTTGACTGGATTATGAATAGTCCACAAACCCAGAATTGTTTACATTACCTGTTTACATTACCTGATTTGATAAATTAAAAAAAATAATGAAGTACTATATGGATTACAAATGCTTACCTGAATATTGATTTTATGTGAAAAAAATAATAAAACTTATGCATATAAATTCACATTGACACTTGACTGGATTATGAATAGTCCACAAACCCAGAATTGTTTACATTACCTGATTTGATAAATTAAAAAAAATAATGAAGTACTGTATGGATTACAAATGCTTACCTGAATATTGATATTGTGCAAAGAAAATAATGAAACTTATGCATATAAATGCACATTTACTCTTTGAATTCTTTACCCAAGATAAATCAAAATGAGCCTTCATTTGAAATAAAGGATGAACTTTATTAAAATGACTTATAAATGAACTATTGATCAATAAACTGCTTTTAACCTTTTCATAAATGAACTGAAAATGAGTCACCACATGGATATTAAAGAACTATTGAAAGAAGGACTTTATTATACAACAAATTACATTCTTTAAGTGCTATTATTGGAAGTATACTGAAGAAACCCAATGGACTGTAAATCAAATATTTGTTTGAATTAAGTGGAACTCTGAATTAAATGGGATCAGTTGTCTTCATTATTATCTCTGTTGTCTTAATATATCACACTCCTCTCTGTGAATTAACTACATGATTAAAGATGGAAATTGTTAAAGAACTATTGAAAGAAGGACTTTATTATACTCTCAACAAATTACATTCTTTAAGTCATATAAAAATGTTATTAGAAGTAGGCCAAAGAGATACAAGCGACTGTCAATGAAATATTTTGTTTGATGGACATTTAATTAAATCTATTGTTAAATAAAATTGTTGTTACTTAAAATTAATTTTAGTTATCCAGTTGTTCAATTCTATTTTTTTTTTATTGCATCACTCATCATTCAGTGCACTTGTTCATGAGAATTTCATGCCTCCTGAGCTATGTCTGGCATAACTAGACCTACGTAAGTCAGATTGTAGTGAGATGGAAATTTAGTGCTTCCGTTTGGAAAACCAAACACAGAAATGTCTAGATGCTTCCAGTCTCTATGGTGCTACATCCTCTGATGAGCAGCAAATATTGTTGTAGGGGGGGTTAACATCTGCATTGGGTAATGCCAATAGATATTTCCTTTCTGCAACATGCTCATCAGGAAATTGTTACAACCGAGGTAATGAAGGAGTTGTATGGCAGTCCAGTTACAATATATATATATATATATATATATATTGTAACATTTTCTCATTTCGATCCATTCTGGTAGACAGTATTTTACATACTGTTAAGTGAAAGTTAATCGAACTATGGATAAGAAAATATCTCATTTGTATTTATAAAAAAACATAGCTATATTTCCTGATTATCTGGTCTACTATTATGACAGGAATTGCCGATGAAGTTAGTTTTAATTTATAAGATGATGCCATAGTCAATAGACTCTTAACTTCCTCGTATTCCATAATTTTGATGAAAGTAACTAAAAGAATGGGGTTATTATTTCCTGTAACTTTATTTTTTAGAGAATATTATTCCTGGAGCTTAGTCATCAAATATTGGCAAAAGTAAATTATACACTCAAATGCTAATAAACTAAACATTAATAAATTTAACAACTATCATTAATAATACACTATGAAAAGTTGATATTAGAAATAAATATTTTATTCTAACAAATTAAAATATTTAAAGATAAATTATTAATAAGGTGGAAAGAATGCTCACATGCTACTTTAGACATGAATCAATTACAGTAAAAAAATCCAGTTAAACAATTACACTTCACTCCCAAATTTCTTCTAGGAAGTTTTGTAAAATGAAAGTCTCTTGAATGAGAAAATTAATGACTCTATCCCATTTATATTATAAGCTTAATTTTAGTCACAATCAGGAATAATTAATCATAGCTTACCAGTAAGTTTACCAGGATTACGAAGATTGTTGATTACCATGCATAGTTTTTCATGAGAGAGAATCAGCTCATGGCCATTAGTTTTAACTTGTTCTTGATCCTGGTTCTAAAGACTAGTCATGAAAGCTTTTCTGGCATTGATGGTCTTCATGATGAACAATGTTAAAATTTTTGGTCCACTCCAGCATGAAGAATTATTTCAGTGTAGATCCATGACCTGCCAAAAGAAAAACAGACAAGACACTCATCACACTGATAATCTTCCTTTAATACTAGAGATCCCATTTTCAGACTTCTGCACATATTTTTTTTTTGCCATTTTATCAACATACATGATAATAATCATGTACATTCTTGTTTAAATTTAAGTTACAAACTCTTTTTTTTTGAAACATAATTCCACCATCTTTAATTTGATTTCAAAAAGGTTTTACTGATTGTAATCTGCATGTGGAAATCTTTTTCCTTTAGTTTATCTGGATTAGTCATCTGCATGTCTTTTATTCTTTTTAATTTTAACTTTATTTTTAATTACATAAAAAATATGAATGGCAAATGTAACTTTCATTGTATGTTTTTAAAAAAAAAATTAAGTGCATCTTTTAATAATATCGCTAAATTTACTTTTTCTTTTAGCTTTTATCAAATACCAATATATTTGTAGCATATAGAAAAAAATGGTACCACATGTCTGGGGCTAGAAGATGAGAATAAAATAGTGGTTTCACCTAATTTTATTCATAAGTTTTAAATCCGTATTTGGGTCTTTTTTGTATTAGTGTGCTGATATATTTTTGTATACTCATTCAAAAATGATGTGTGGCTTTAAAACCCACTTTAGGGTCTAACATGGCAGGGATGACAAACATTTTCACTTTCACCTGTGTCCTATCTGCCTAAGTGTACTACTAACAATAAAAGCCCAAGTCATAAGCACATATGAGCATTGCTCATCCTTTTGAATCTTACAGGTTTAAGGCAACTTGGTCCACTCTTTTCCATTTTTCATGAACCCTGCTAGAAATAAACTGATGGGTATTATGGTCTTATGTTAATACTCTATGAAAGGACTGAGGGTGATGCTTTTTCTCTTTACAGTATCTACTTGCCCAGTCAACACTTGAGACTTAAGATCTACATCAGCCACAGTCATGTTTTTTTAGACATATTTAAAAAAATATATTTTTATTTGTATAATCCGATTTAGTTAGTTAGTTGTTTTTTTTATAAAAAAATTACTATTCATTTTCTGGATATGGGTTTTGGGCCATCATTGTAATGTTCTTTATGCCATTATGATGTATCTCAAGTTGTGGTTGTTGTATTGAATCCTCATGTTGGGACATTGGAATGTTCTCTCATTTTGATTGATTCTGGTGTGGCGTCTTTTACACACTGTCTAGTGAAAGTTAATCAAACTACAGTTAACAAAATATCTTGTTTGTATTTCTAAAAAAAACATAGCTATATGTCCTGATTAACTGGCCTACTAATTATTATGACAAGAATTTCCCACAAAGTTTGTTTTCAATTATAAGAGAGCGCCACAGACAATATACTCCTTGCTTCCTCGTATCCCATAATTTTGATGTAAGTAACTAAAAGAACGGGGTTGTGATTTCTCATTACTTTATTTTTTTTAGAGAATATTATTTCTGGAGCTTAGTCATTCAATATTAGTAAAGGTAAATTATACACTCAAATGCTAATAAACTATATATTAATAAATTTAATAACCATCCTTAATAACACACAATGGAAAGTTGATATTAGAAATAAATATTTTATTCTAACAAATTAAAATATTTAAAGATAAATTACTAATAAGTTGGAAAGAATGCACACATGCTAATCCAGACATGAATCAATTATCTTAAAAAAACAGTTAAAGAATTACAGTTTACTTCCAAATTTCTTTTAGAAAGTTCTTTAAAATGAAAGTGTCTTGAATGAGAAAATTAATGTCTCTATCAGATTTATTTTATAATCTTAATTTTAGTCACAATCAGGAATAATTAATTAATCATAGCTTACCAGTAAGTTTAGAAAGTTTATGACGATTGTTGATTACCATGCATAGTTTTTCATGAGGTAGAATAAGCTCATGGCCATTAGTTTTAACTTGTTTTTAATCATGGTTCTAAAGGCTACTCATGAAAGCTTTTCTGGGCTTCATGGTCTTCATGATGAATGACGTCAAAAGTTTCAGCCCATTCCAACATGAAGAATTATTTCAGTGTAGAGTAGTCCTGGATTTCATGTTCCAGGACCAGCCAAAAGAAAAACAGACAAGATCCTGATCACATTGCTATTTTTGTTTTTAAACTAGAGGTCCAGTTTTCAGACTTCTGTAGCATATTTTTATTTGTCCTTTTATCAACATACAAGATAATAATCTTGTACATTTTTTTAAATGTAAGTTACAAACTCTTTTTTTAAACATAATTCTGCCATATTTAATTAGCTTGCAAAAAGGTTTTACTGATTATAATCTGTGTGTGGAATTCTCTCTCCTTAATTTATCTGGATTAGTAATCTGCCTGTCTTTTATTATTTCCAATTTTAACTTTTATTTTTAATTACATAAAAAAAATGAACGAAAAATGTAGCTTTCAATGTACGTTTTAAAAAAAAAAATTATACAAACTTATAATCGCTAAATTTACTTTTTTTTCTAGCTTTTACCAAATTCTAATATATTTGCACCATATATAAATAAACGGTATAATATATTATATATTAAACATTTTATCATTATTCAGTGCAATTTCAATGGTGTGTGTACTCTAATAAAGTTATTCCTAAACTAATACTATTTTAAAATAATTTATTATTATTGTTATTGTTATGCCTTTTTATTTTATATGGTGTCATTTGAAAATTAATTTTATGTGCAGGAATATTTTTATGATATTGGGTCAGTTTAATAATTTACCTTATAAGGTAATTTTATTAGTAATATTAGTAATACTTCAATAACATTATTTATAACTATAACAACAATAACAGTAATAAATAATAATAATTGTTATATAGATAAGCTGCTAATTTTTTTAGAGATTCTGTTTATAAACATTAATTTGGACATAATGTACATTACTACAAAATATTATACTTAAATATGAATACATTGTCTATCCTGAACATAATGAAATTTAGAAAAGATTTAAATTCAGACTCACTCAATCTTATATAACTGATACATATTACCACATATATGTGAAAAAGATAAATGTTTCCCCATTACACCTGGGTCTCATTTTATGTGGTAGATAGGTTCCTCAGAAAACATGCACAAAAAATTGCACAAAAATAGACTTAACTTACCTTGAAAAATGGGGGATATGTACTGTAATTTTCAAAAATTGCATAAAAACTAAGCAACAATGTAAAATTACTTTATAATTTGCATAAAAAATATATGAGGAAATAAAATATGACTAATAAAAAAATTCAAATTAGAAAAAAAATTGATACAAAACAAACTTTTTCCACTTTTTTTATTAACTACAGTATTGAATTTTATTCAAAACAATATATTTTATATATAATTTACAGTATTTTACATTTTTTCATACATGTACAGTATTTTAATCATCACCACTGTTTGACAATATGCAAGTTTGTTTGTGAACTGGTAAGACATCAAATTCACCACAAGAGAAAATACAACTAGTGCCAACTTCATTTTTTTAATTGCTTTTACAGTGGACTTCCCAGAACTAAAAGGTTATCCAATTACTATTGATTCTTCCCATTTTGCTAAGCAATATAAAATTAAAATTTTTGTTTCCAAAAAACTCATTTTCTTGGGTGTTTTTTCTCTCCATTAGAGTAAACTAAAAGTTTAAAATAAAAATAAGAACTTAGATTTATGATAATGAAAGACACTTACTCACCAGTATTGGGAAAAATTTAATTAAAACTAAGAATTAAAAATTATATTTCTTATTTTTGTTTTTAATTTTTTAAATTTTCAATTCTGTTTAAAAATCAACTTTTATTATTTCACATCACATTACATTATTTTTAAATTGTTAATTACAATTAAAAATCCGATTTTAATTTTCAATTATCAAATTTAATTGTGTGCATCACTGTTACTGTTACTCCCCTTTTAAAAATAAATTTGTAGACACTAAATGATTAATTAATTACATACTCTTTTTTAAAAAAAAAAATAGAATGTGATTTAAAATGCAAAAATAATGACATGCATATTATAGGCATCTATAATGTTTGAACAGATTTACATTATAATCTTGTAAAATTTAATGTGTGTATATAACATGGGGAAATCCTGATTATCTGTAAATTATGAACATCTTTATTGGATAAAATCTTCTACAGTACTATTATAAAGCACTGAAAATGTTGAAATTATTAGATGGAAGTTGAACTCAGATAATGCACTGTTACTTTAAATATGACATGCAAGTGCACAACATTTATAATATTTAAACTCATAGCACAATAACAGAGCTTTACTTCAGACCTAATATTTTTTATCGCATAAAAGAAAAAAATGCATACAAATATATTAAAGAAAAAACATGAATTGCATAACTTCAAAATTGTATTAAAGAAATCCACATAAAAAGAGACTCGGGCGTGTATGTATTTAAGATAGCAAATCTCTGGACAGGCTTCAGTCTTCACCACTTTTCAACTCTTCAGAAATCCATATTATTAAAAGTCTGATGTTGGAATGCTCAAAGCCTTTGTTGAAGCCAATATTGTTGTCATACCCATATTAACTTTAAGTCGCTCTAACATCTCACATATAAAACTTTATTATGTTCATTAAAATACACAGAAAATGGATTTTCAATATTATGAATGACTGAAGGGTTGGAAGGATGAGAATATTAAAGATTTTTCATTTTTCTTCTCTGAATTTAAATAGATATAGCATGGTAATATTCATGAGGGGTCAAAGTGACTTAACTACAACAGGGGTAAGATAGCAATATTGCATCAATAAGAGCTTTGATCATACATCATCATCAGATTTCCAATGATATAAATTGCTGAACAATTGAAGCTATTGGAAAACAAAATAAAATTTAAAACTTTTCAACCAATAAAATTTAAGTATGAGGAGAAACAAAAAGATAAAAATGATTTTAAATCTCACACACATTACTATAATTTGACAAAGAGAATGCTTTGTGGAAGGTACTTGTTATTGTACAGAAATGTCAGTTATTTAGCTATTTTACCACAATAAATATCCTGAAAATGACATATATAAGAGAAAGAGAGAGGGTACTTGATTACATTATTTGATATGTCATTTAACATTTAAAAACATTGAGAAATTTATGTAATCTATTGCAGAAAGCTTCCTTTATTAAGATATGTTATACTCTATGGCTAAAAAGGCTATGCTACATACATATATTTGAATTCTTTCATATTTAATTGTATTCATTGTAGCTCTAAGTTTTAACTCATTGAAACAAAATACTAGAGTGAAGTTACATAAAGTGATATTATGATTTTAAATGTGTTAAAAATATTACTCAATGGGAGACAACCTCTATGGTGACAATTAATTTTACTGACCGAGTGAGATAAAACTCTAAACTTTTAATTGGTCAATTCACAAACTCAGCCATAAAAAATATATTAATCTTTTAATATTATATTATTTTTAGCTTTGTTTGTAAAAAGTATCTTAATAATTGTTTAGGCTATGAAAGTGAATGAAAGTGTTTTCAAAAATATATTTTTATTTATAATTATAAAAATATTTGATAGCAGTAAATTTAAAATGAATGTTAGTAATCAACTAAAAAGTGTTGCTGACATCAGTGATTTCTTTCTTAATTTTATGTTGCAGAAAACTTAAAAATGTTTACTAAAATCTTAACTATTTTTCTATAATAATTTTATTTTCAGCATATTTTATCAAAATAATTTATAATATGTCAAAAATACTTTTAAAATGGTCTACAACATTCGTTTATCACTTTCAAAATGAAACAAAAGAAATCATAGTGGTAAAAATTATTGACAAGCAGTTTTCTTTGTCCTCTACAGATAACAACGAATCAGCATCAAGAACAGACTGTCCTTTTTTATTGTTAACATTGAATTTGAATATTACTGATTTTTTCCTTGTAAAAAAATTCAAGGGCAGCATCTTATGAAACTTTTTAATCTTTAAAAAGAGTGTAAAATCTTTACTGTAGCATTAAAAATGATGGAAGTTGAGCAACTTGAAGCCAGCACTGTTTTAGACCAGAGAACTCTGTTAAAACGTTAATTAATCACTTTTCAGTCTTCATTTGTTGCTGGGTTTTGTCGTGGAAAGCATTGAATATATATTGCTGATTTTTTTATTATTGATAGTTTGAGTTTAAGGAGAAAGCAGCTGTTATACATTGCAGGTATTTTTTTCTATGATATTTTTTAGTTGTTGGTATTTTTATTTTCCACCATCAGATTTTCTATGGTATGAATGGCTGAAGAGTTGGATGTTGGAGTAGAATGAAGCCTGTCTATTAAAGTATGAATGTATGTTATCTTAATATAAACTGAGCACTGATTGCATCTGTGTGTGGTAGATGATAATATGCACTAACTGATGAGTGCTTGTTCTGTATGAATACATATATTGGTGTTTATTTATCTTTTCTACATGTGTGTCATCATGTGTATCAGTGATATGTGATAGTGTGGGTAGCTGAATAATACTTGAAAGCCAATGTTCAAATCTTCTATGTTGACAAAATAAAGTAAACCCAGAAATTCTCTATTGTAACTGCAATTCAAAAGAGTAAGCCATTTTTTGCACTTTTGTCAATCTTTTTTTTAAAACAACAAAAGTTAATTTACTAGTTGGGAATGCATTTAATAATTTTCACCAAAAATTACTTCAGAATTATTTACCAACTTCATGCATCAGTCTGGTTAACCATAATCTTTAGCATATTTACACATGTCATATACTGTTACATTTTTATTTACAATTATGTCAAACTCACTCCAATCACAACTTTGACTCCATCCACCTCAGATAAATGAAATAATGATTCTTACTAATCATTTTCTAAATGAGAGATTATCTCTAGCACAGATATAAACTTTAAAACTCAGTTAAACATTAATATATCAGATTTTTTCATTGTAAACATACACACATTGAGTTATACACCTTTCTCTTTCCCATGTGTAATAACGTTATAGATATATTAGACAACCTATATATTTCCCCATTCTTTTTAAGTATTGTTAATCATTTTCATTCTTGTTTATTTCTTTATCATTTAATAGTTATTTTCCCTAAGTATGTTTTTATCCATTTGTGATTGCCTCTCAATCTCCTTAAACTTATCATATTATCTATTTCATTTATTTTAATAATAGTACCAAACTCTCCATAAAATTCCTATCAAGTGTCTACTCATTCAACATCATCCAAACTACCAACCTTGTGACTTTCATCAGTGAGGAGCCTTGTATTTGAGAATATTACATCTAGCTCCTAGGGTCTAATGTATCCTCCAGCAGTCACCTTTTACCTATTTGATTAACTGTAAAGCTAGAAGCCCAAAATAAAAATACCATAATGTTTCCAAACCCTAGATCAGTTGCTTGTGCAATCACATAGATGTTATCTCAGTTTTCCATCTATAAGTTTTGGTATCTTTATATTTAACCAAATAGTTAAAAGATGGCTGATGAATGATTATATTAGCTCCTAAGATCTAGCAGCATTTTTCTCAATTTCAAGGCTCCTCACAGGTAAAAGCCACAAGTTAGAAACTAATCTGGGGATTTTAGATGAGTAGACACTAAATAAGAATTTTATGCATAAAACTTCCTGCATCTATTGGTTATGAAGGCTTGCATTTTTTGGCCCTACTATATGGAGAGTTTGATAGTCTTATTAACAACATATGTAAACATGTAAAATGGTGATCATGTATTGTTTTAGTGGTTTATTTATTATGTTTTATTGATGGGTGTAATTTTATTATATACTATATTATTGATCTACATAATTATAGCCCATTCTGAATTTTCCTGTTAGTGTAACAATACTACTCACATATGGTTGCCTTGACAGCAGTGAGTAAGCTTGTGGTTTTAAGACCTGTAGAGGTCCCTACTATCACATTTTATACGCATGTGCTTGAGGCTACAGCCTTAATGAATATTATTATTATGAATGTTTAGGTGATTACTGGTTGGAACTTGTATATATATGATCAATAGATGGAACTTTACCAAGACCTCCAAACAAGCGTATTTGTTTACATAAATGTCAGAGTCAATATTCACTATCTCTTTCATTTTGCTCCACCCTCAGATCAGCTGATTTCAAGCAAGCGTATTTGTTTACATAAACATCAGAGTCAATATTCACTGTCTCTTTCATTTTGCTCCACCCTCAGATCAGCTGAGCTTGAAATCAGCTGATCTGAGGGTGGAGCAAAATGAAAGAGACAGTGAATATTGACTCTGACGTTTATGTAAACAAATACGCTTGTTTGGAGGTCTTGGTAAAGCTCCATCTATTGATCATTAATACAAGCGATAGCAGGTTTTTACGTATATAAAACTTGTTTTGTTTTTCAAATATATATATATTAAGTAAAAGTGAAGTTATTGTTCTGGTCATTCTACATTTTGTACAGTTTGCCGATTTAAAGTTGGCATGGTTATTTATCTTTATTTAGATCACAAACAAATTGAGCTCAGTCAAATTTGATTTATAAAATTCTTGCTATAAAAATTTAATAATTATTTTAATCAGGTTTGTTGATGATTATTAATTTAAAAATTGTTTAAAATATTTTTTGATTAATTTTAGTAGTATATCATTATCAATATAAAGATATTGTTTGGAATAAGAAGCAAACATTATTTTTACTCAATTGGTAATTGTGTTATAATTTATATTTTCATAGTTACATCTGGATTATATATTAATCTTACTCCACACTTTCAACATCCTTAATAATATAATAATAGGCATATACTCTATTTTGTGCACTTTTTACTGAGATTATTTAAACCATACAAATGATTCTCCATTGCTGCCATTAATATTGCACACACACAAAAAAACATTAATCAAAACAATAATCAGTAACGCAAACATAGCCAAATGATTTGACTTAAATACAGAACAACTAAGGAAGTATTTAAATTTATTACAAAATAGCCAAGTAACTAAAGTTTTGCATTATTTTGTGGTTCATTAAATAAACCATCTCACACACACTACAATAAAACATAATTATATTAACCAAAAATTGTCAGTATCTAACAACGAGTACATATTTGAATTGTAGTGCGTTATTTCAAGCCACACATACTTATATTGCATCAATGAATATTTCATCTAAACCACAACATTAGTGACATCAAAAACTGAAAAAATAACCAAGTGGTGATAAGTTATTTGAACTTACTATAAGTCACTGTACCATTTAAATATATATGATTCTAGAATAGTAATAAAGTGTTTTAATACTTTCAACTCTAAAATAAATAAGATTAAAATGTAATTTCTTAGATTGATTTGAATCTATATGGGTATGAACTTTCAATACTTTTTACTGAATATTATATAAAATTACACTTACCTGTTTGATACTAAAAGCAAATTCAAACAAATTATGTTAAAATAATTTGTTTTCAATTCAATGAATATGTCAACAATTGAACAAAATGTACAAAAAAATCATAAAAGTATAAACAATTATTATTATTATTATTATTATTATTATTATTATTATTATTATTATTATTATTATTATTATTATTATTATTATTATTATTATTATTATTATTATTATTATTATTATTATTATTATTATTATTATTATTATTATTATTATTATTATTATTATTTGCTAGCTGCAACTCTAGTTTTATGAACATTTCAATTTTCAGGACTTCCTACTATTCGTGTTAATGGAAAAGAATTTAAGAAATCAACCCTTCATAATGTTTACTACAGTTCTGTAATGTTTACATGCTATATGATAGGTTCTAAAGAAGGGGTGATAACATGGATGGAAAATGGAACTATGCTCAATGCAAGAAAACAAAATTATATTTTAAATAAATATAAGGAAATATTTTGGTACACAAGTACAATAGTTTTATTTAATTTTACCCAACAAGTACATAATTTAGACTGCATTGGAAAAAGTAGTTTTTCACAAATTGAAAAACCAAATATTCAATTACGAATTGTTCGAAGTAACTTTCCAACTGAAAGAATTAAAGGTAATTTACTAAATTCTATTTGTTGTTCTAGTTCAAAATTCTGATGTTGTACAATATAATTTAAATAATAATATAACTTCTATTGGACTATCATTTAATTGAATGATAACTATTCAATTTGCTATCTATTATTAAAGTAATAGAAATCAGTGATAACGTATTTTATATTTACTTTTTATAAAGAAATATATTAAATTTCAGTTTAATTAAAAAAATAATAAAATATTACTTAAAATTTAGAGAACTGTATTTATTACCCCTGTCCCTCTTTGACTTGTGACTAGAAGTTAAGCATTGTTTTCAGGATCAAAGTCAATTCCCATAAATTATAAGTATGAGTTATAAGTAGTTATTAATCGATAATTATAATAAATTGTTTAACACTGCTATATAGGGACTGAAACTAGTGCCAAATACATATCTATTTCGATAAATTGACTTGAAATTAATATATTAAGATGTTTTAGAATTTCAGGCTAATATATTAATTCATATTAAAGAAAGAATAATTTAAAATGGCTATTAAACAAACAATGTTTTTTTTTTTATTCTCAAGATGCCATTGTACTGAATTAAGATTCAAAGCTTGTCATTAATAAAGGCCATAATCCAGAAGTTATTCTTAAAAAATATTAAAATATCTCTGAATAAAGATTTAATTTCTAACTTGAAAGAGCTATTAATTAATCATGTTTACAATAATGGAAATAACAATTATTTTGGAAAACGCAGTGATATTTGGAATTTAAATATAAACGACAAAAAAAATCATTTGACTCAGCCCTTTTAGAAAAGTCACACACACACACACACACACACATATATATATATATATATATATAAGCAGGTGGTTCAGGTTGACATTTGATAAAGACTTTTTATTAGGTTCCTACAACTGCACACCATTTTCAAGTGAAGAAAGATTGCAAGAATTGTAAGAAGGCTGTTTTACATTATATGAGACACTATTGGACTTTGTGAAGTTAGAAGAAAAAGTGAAGAGACAATTGATTTAAAAAGAAAGCATTTAATCTAGCACAAAGTCAGAAATGTTGGAAGTACGAGTGGAGTAGAATTCATTATAAATAAAAAGTTGAAGAACAATATTGTGGAGATTAATGGTGTATCAGACAGAGGGGCAATATTAGTTATTCAATTTAATAGCATTAATGATATTTTTTTAAATTAAACTTATTAATTAATTCATAAAAATGTGGTTAAACTTGATGTTATCACATCGTTCTAACATGTACAAATTAAGTTTACAAATTTCTGTCATATATTTATTTTATTTTATGGTATATTTTAAACTGTATTCCTAGTTTTATTGAAAATACTATTTTTTAGCTATTTTTTTAAATAAATATAAAAACAAAACTGAATTAAAGACGGTATCCATCTAACATACTTTTTTTATGTGACCGTAAATTAGTATTTAAAACATATATGACCTCTTATATAGATTCATCTGTTATATAGACTTTTGATCAAAGAAAACAATATTTTAAAATTCTTATGGGATACTTTAATTCTAGAATTGGCAAAGATATGAAAGACGAAAGCGCTATGGGTAATAGAAATGAGAGAGGAACTAGAGTTGCGGAGTTTGCAGAAAAAGAAGAAAAACCTTTATATTATGAATTCTTTTTTGACAAAAATGTTAAAAGGAAAAGAAAAAGGAAGCATCCAAATGAAGGTACAACAGAATTGGATTATATTCTGACTAACAGAAAATACATATTTCAAGATTATAATATTTTTAATAAATTTAACTCTGGAAGTAATCATCGATTAGTAAGATGTAAGATACACGTTACTGCTAAACTAGAGAGATAAAAATTATTAAGAAAAACAATATTTACAGTTGATATTCCTAATTTTCAGAAACATTCCAATAAATGTAAATTAGAACTTACAAATTGGTTTCGAGTATTAGTAGATTGTGTACATGATTCAGATTTAATTAAAAATAATGAGAAAATAACTGATACACTTTTAAAAACTGCAACAAAAACAGCTGGTAGAAAAAAGCAGCAATTGATGAATACAATTTTTATTGAGACTGGAGAATTTATGAAGAAAAGAACAAATATAAAAATATACAAAAATTATGCATTAAAAGGATTTAATATCTTAAATTTTGTAAAATGGTGGAAAAAGAGTTGAAAATGATATAAGAAAGTATAACTGTGAACTAGTAAGAAACTGTAGAAGAGAATAAATGTCTCAAGAGTGTAAAACAACATTTTGGTATTGTTAGAAAATTTATATCTGCAATAAGAAAAAAAAGATGGAATTATTAGTAAAAAGAGAGATGACATCATGGAATGGGTAGAAGACTTCTATCAAAAATTATATAGTAATAATAAACTAGTACCTCCTATATTTATTATATCTTTCGAATTGTTCAGAATTTTAAATGAAGGAGTGAGACATGCAATTAAATTTGTGAAGAAAGGGAAGGCTCCCTGTAATGATGCAATTTTAATTGTTATATTAAAAAAATCAGGTCAAGAAATAAGAAACAAATTAGAAATGTTATATACCAAATACCTAAATGATAAAGATGTACCAAATGATTGGAAGAATGCTGTATTAATATTAATATTAAAAAAAGGTGATAAAAAGATATTAGAAATTACAGACCTGTCAGCCTTTTATCAGTTTTATACAAAAATTTTACCAAGATAATTACAACTCATCTACAGAGAACATTTGATTTCCACCAACCAACAGAACAAGCTAGGTTTACAAGTGGATATAGTACAATAGATCATATTCAGATATTGAGAGATGTTATAGAAAAAGCAATTCAATATGAGTTGCCATTATGCTTTGGATTTAAAGATTATGAAAAGGCAATTGATTCTATAAATCATTTCTTCATTTATTAAAGCATTAGTTCATCAAGGTATAGATCCAGGATATTGTCATATTTTAAAAAATATTTATACAAATGCAACAGCAACAATTAGATTACATAATGGTACTAGGATAGTCAACACAGAGAAGGTTTGACGACAGGGTTATTCCATATCTGCAAAACGTTTTACGGCACTGCTACAAGAATGTTTTGTGCATTAAAATGGGAAGCTAAAAGAGTGATAGTAAATGGAGATTATTTAAGTTATTTAGATTTTGCAGATTATAATAATGATTCAATAAAACTGGTAACAATTACGAGATTCAACACAAAGTATTTAGTAAAGTACACAGTTCAGTTTAACATTAAGAATATACCCCTAAAGATACACTCCCATTGCATAGGAATATCGCCCCTATCTACTTCCAAAAACTTTAGGTAATATTGCCATGGCTCACATAGTATATGAAGTAAATTCTAATTAACAATTACATAATTACATTAATCTAGTATAAATCATTAGCGTAGTTTAAAAATATAATAATAATACATCGTTACATAAAAATTTTAACACATTATCATCTTAATCTAGCTTATTACATTATTATTATCTGAGGTTCATTTTATTCTAACAAACATACATTAAATAATATTGCTAAATATAGTGAGGCTGTGTACATATACTTAACTATACCATAATGACAATAATAAATAAAATAAAATACCTCCAATTATTATCCACAACTCCTATTATTTATCATCTACACTCAGAATACTTTCTTCAACATCACAGATATGTTGTATCTACTTGACATAAAATAATTTATAATTTTCTTTCACAAATATTCAGTATAATGTCAAGAATGTTAAAATATTATATGAAGAAATGATTTTAAATAATTCAACATAATAATAATTTCATATAAATACTTGCTTTGTAAAATAATTTAGATCAACATATTAATTTATATGTGAACAGATACCATCTAGAATAATATATTCACATTTAAACATAATATTTCAAAAAAAAAACAACAACAACATTATATACAATGTGCATACTTCTGAATTATCTAAATAAATTTAGAGATATCACATATTATATTTCTATACTTTCATATGATGTTTCAAAAATTGATTATTATATCATTAATAATAAAATAATCATACTATTTAGTTTTTTGACTCAGCATTTACATAAATTAATGAACATACATATCAAATATCAAGACATATAAATAATAATTTTCCTTAATCTTATACATTAGGATTAATAAGACCAATTCATCCTCTTGACTGATGTCCATGCATTTTAAAAAGTTATAGAAATATTATCTCTACACAAAATAATAACTTTTCTGACATGCTATTTTTTTGTTTATGTTTTAAAATTACTAAAATAAACCTCTTTATGTAAAAGTCAAATTATATCTTATATCGAAATAAATATTAATGCATATTATTTCTTAACAAAAAGAATTATTAACAAATAATAATAATAATAATAATAATAATAATAATAATAATAATAATAATAATAATAATAATAATAATAATAATAATAATAATAATAATAATAATAATAATAATAATAATATCACCATGTTTAATGATTCTAGAGTGATTGGATGTGTAGACTAGGTATTTTACTGTATGTGTAGGTTTTGGTTAAACTAGTTTTGACTTTGCCATGAGGGAGTCTTATCACAAGAATATCTAAGAATGCCAATTTTTGTTCTTCTTCTGATTTTATTGTGAATTTAATTGAAGTGAATATGTTGTTGATGTGTTTCCAGAAAGTTTGTAACAGTGGTGTAGTCATACAACAAATGTCTCATCCACATAGTAGAGCCAAACCTTTGATTGATATTGAGTAGTTTTTATGGCTACGGTTTCATGTTCTTTCATGTAAATATTGCAAATCAAGAGATACAATGGTGAATTCATAGACATTCCTTGATTTTCTTGGAAGAATTATGTGGTATATTGAAAGTATATTGTTTTTTATGCAGAATGTAAATAATTCAAGTTGACTATCAATAAAAATAACTGAGATTGTAAACTATTATCACCATTTAATATTTTCCTTACAGTAGACAATGTTTCTTCACATGTTACTTCCATGAATAAATTTTCCACATCAAAGCTTAGCAGTAACTCAGTTCTTTCAATTTTCATGTTCTTGATTAATTTTACAAAATGTCTAAAATCCCTGACAAAGGACTTTGAGAAAAAAAAATTGCCAAATTTTCACAAGATGAATCACTAGAACTAACAATAGTTATTTGTGAAACATGATCCTTATGTATTTTAGTTAGACCTTAAAGATGAGGAAATTTTTCTGAAATATATTATTTTCCTTTTTAGTGAATCATTGAAACATCTGCAATGCTTTCTAAGAAATGCTTGTTTCCATACTGGGTATTGGATTTCTGCCAATCTTCTATATTAGGAGAATAATTATAGATTTATCTACTTTGAGAGATTTAGCTGTTTTTTTCTCACCATAGAAATTGTTTGACTTCAATTTTTGTTGTTTGTTAAGTGTTCTTTTTATTCTCCAGTATAACTCTGCTGCTTCTTCTAAAGGCAATTTTTGAGTGACTTCCTCGGTGGCTGTCATTATGTCTAATAAAGGGATATTAGATGGTGTTATTGCAAAGTTTAATCCACTTTCAAGAACAAAATTTTCACTATCTCTTACATGTTTTGATCTGAGATTTTAAACGAAGAAGTTGATACATTGCTTGGTATAATACAATGTTTGATATGTCCATGTTGGTTAGCATGTTTCATCTTTTGGTATTTTTTTCCATGTAATGTAGAATATGATTTTGTTATTGCTTGAGAAACTCTCATGTAGTCTTCATCAGTAAGTTTATTTTTTAGAAAACATTGTGTATATATATATATATATATATATATATATATATATATATATATATATATATATATATATATATATATATATATATATATATATATATATATATATATATATATATATATATATATATATATAATAAACTTTGAACATTTATTCTTTCTCTTAACAGAGCTTCACTTGCTCTCAGAGTAATTTTCTCAGGTGTCTTAGAGTGAATTGGAAGTTTTATTTGAAAACCTTTAGGAAATATCACTTCAGATTTACATTTACATCAGAAAGCTCAATGATTTTTTTTATTTTGGCCAACTTTAGACATAAATTTTCATAATGTCTAAAGTTTGATATAGTATCTTGTCCATACTGAATACTTAGTATTTTCCTTAAGGTTTGTGATGATGATGTTCTAGTTGTATTTTTATATTGTACTATTTCCATTCAAAATGCATATTGAATGTCTTTAGACAAGTTTACCTTTATTGAATTATTCCTAATACATTCAACTCAAACTGGTTAGTGTATGCACAACGTTTTTAGAAGTATTATTCTCCACTCTTGCAGGTCTTTCTGGACTATCCAGTGACAGTACTGGCATGAGATTCAAACATGAACTCTTAGATTGTTGAGTACTGAATTATAAGGTAATGCTCTAACCAATAGAACTATCCTGCCAAAGGCAACATTCATTAGAAATTTCATATAATTATCTATGAGATTCCCCCTAATTTCTCCACTTTTTACAAAGAGCAAAGTTGATTAGTGGTTTTCATACATTATATATAATCTAGAATTTAAGAGTCCACATTCAAATCCCATGCCAGTACTATCATTGGTCCGATCAGCAAGACGTGAAGAAGAGGGGGATATAATAGCTATAGCAACGTTGTGCATATACAAACCTGTTTGATGTGCTATTACTAACACTTGAATGTATTTGGAATATGTAAGTAAAGTTTTTTTTTTCTAAAGACATTCAATACGCATATTAGATTATGTAAATAGTCCAATATAAAAATACAGACTAAAAGAGAAATAGGAAGAAGAAAGATTTTGTCGGGCAATATTCAATTTTTAAATGTATGTAATTATATATATTTAATAAACATATACATAGACTAATAGTAGATAGACAGAAAATGATGTAGCTTATATAAAATAAATTTTTTAAATTACTTATTTTAAAATGTTTCAGATGAACCCTTTTTTGTAAAAGAAGGTGACAATTATACTTTTGTTTGTAATAACGGCCAATTCTTTTCAAGAATTATTTTTACTTATGAAATCGATGAAATATTTTTACATATTTTAACTTGGTATAATAAACCAGAAAATATTGTCATAGATCCAAAATTTAAAAACCGAGTCACTTACATTAAAACACCTATTCCCTCATTAGTAATTTCATACTTTTTTCGAGAATATGAAGGAACGATTATTTGTTCTGCATCTTATCCAAATGCTCTTAAAGATGTTCCTCCGGAAGGAGAACAAAACAGAGTTGACCTTTCTACATCAGGTTCGTATAAATATGTGGCATTTATAGTCACTTTTACTTTTGTCTATTATTTATAATTGTATCCCAGCTTTAAAATATGTATTATTTTAAATAATCAGTAATAATTTTAATAAAAAGGTATTTAAAATCTTTCCAATTCATACATAAGACTATAATAGAGGTGCTAGTGTCAACAATATGACAATCACATTTTGTAGGTTATTAATGTAAATTTGTTCTTGATTTAAATAATAAAATAGCATTAATCTCAACATTTACATATTTTTTGATATTACTTAACTATTTTATTTTATAAACAATATTAATTAACTATTGGTATTTAAAACTATACACATATCTGTCAAACAATTGTTCATTAGAACTATTTTGGAATGGATACGAATCGATTTCGGAGAACTAGAAGAACTATTTTACGATTTTATACATCCCATCCCTGAGTTTTAAGATTCACAGTAGTTTCTCATCTTTGAATTATTTAAGTGCTTAAATAATGATATAAGTTCTTAAAGTAAAAAAAAAAAAATTAATGTTTATTTATACTTAATGAACAACAATAAAGATATGATAAACGAAGTTTCAATGAATAGAGTTTTTATGTTTAACAATTTTATGTATAGAATTTAGAATGATGAATGTTAAGGAACCATAAATCTTCTTAACATATGTTCTCCTACTTCGTTAAATAATAAAATTGTCTTCTAGTCTTGGTCAAATTTATTAATGTAAGGAAATACCTGAAGATAATGAAACAGCTTATGCTCAGTCCAATTCATTCAAGTTTATGACTAAATTACTGTTTACAAAACAATCACATTAGTAGTATATTAGTAAAAATCTCATAAGCTACTTATACTCATATATATAATAATACTAATTCAAGTCATCCACAAACAACAAACACGTATGGTATTAAAATATAACTAAAATTAAAAATCATTAGCAAGTATTAACAATACAAAAACAAACTCTTTTTTTTCATTTCAAAGATAAAATCGAAAATTCTACTTTATAAGCTTATTGTTAACCCACTCATTATATTATCGTATTAAATGACTCCCAGAGAAACCATCTGACTTTTGTAAGAAGATATATATATATATATATATATATATATTAAAATCAGTCAACATTTAGATAATACTAATATTAATAACAATTAACAATTACAATCTGTTGTCAAGGCAAGCCCCTTTTAACAATGAATATAGAATTTCACCTTTATTTATGGTCCAGATAAGCTTTAAAATTTGCAATATGAGGACAGACACTGAAATTATTGATATAAAGAAGCTTAAATAAACCCTCTTAAAAGGTAAATATAACTTGTTCTGAATGCAGAATAATAAATAATCAATTATCACTTTCAAACAGCAATTACAATTTTCAAATATATATATATATATATATATATGCTAATAATAATAGCTCTCAGAGTAGGATAATTTAGCTCGAAGAATTTATGTAACTAAATATAATAATGGCGTAGACTAGCTCTCCTGCTGCTGTAAAACATGACATCCGATCAAGAGGGTTTTAGTACTTTCTAAATAAAAATCAGATTACTTAAAAATATATTATTAATCAAATTAGATTTCGCAAGCTAAATAAAGCTTTCTTAATCAAATCAAGTCTCAATCATTTTTTTGCTATAAAATTCTTGTATAAACCAAGATAATCTTATTCTTCATCTTAAGTTGTTATTCAAACCATGAATGTGATCTTAGTATATGTTAGTAAAAAGTCATGATCCGTCTCTGGATAATAAATTAGTGAAATAAATAATTTATTAATTTAAAATTAATCATAAAATATTTTACATTAAAATAATAATATCGTATTCGCAAAGCTACCATATATCATACAGAAGGTTTTTCTTATAATCTTATTCCAAAATAAAATATAAAAAATCTTATCCATGGATGTTCATTTAAAGATCAATAACATAATTCTTTTATTTTTATATTTCATTAGTAAAATATATAGATTTTTGAGAAAGTAAATAAGTATACAAATACATATTCCAAAATTAATATTTAAAACAATATTTATTAACCCTAATAAGGATTACAATAATAATCATTCAATATGTTCATAAATTATAATTATCACGAGGTTAAAATAAAATTGTAAATTACAATTAGGACAATAAATAAATAATCTCAATGTGATTTATCTATGAGTACATATATCTCTTACATTTTATTATTCCAACTTTCCACTTACATGTGTTCTTATAGGAAATGTATTTAATGATATTACTAAATAAATCTTATCATTATAATAATAGTGATGAAATGGGACGAAGTATAATTTTAAAATCACATAAATAATTATAAACTTAAGGAGAAAAATCTTTATCAAGATTTAAAAAAAATATAGATATGCAAACACATATCAACACGATAAACATTCATAAATTACTGTAAATTTATTAAGAGCAAAATAGAGACAAGGTTAACAACACCTATAAGTAAAATATTTCAAGAGCAAAAAATAAAGACGTTATTATCTAGTATGACTTTTACAAAATCTCATCAAGATAAACATGAAGCTATATAAAAGAAAGCAAAATGATAGAATAAACTCAAGAATAACAAAAGTGCACATAAAAATAGGATGTGTTTCTAATATTAAAAAAACATATACGAACAATAGCCTATTACAAAAAGGGGGTGCCTAAAATATAGCCTCATATACTAATTGTCACCTAAGATAAACAAGATTACATGGAAATAGGGATCATCTATTTATATCATATAGCAATAACGAATGTGTTATGAAAAACGGATAAAATATAACAATTATTATAAAATATTGGTAAACATACAAATTTGTGATTTAATAATTTAATAAGAACAATATACATCTATCTTTTAATTTGTCCAACCATTTATACACATTTTAAATAATTCCATACAAAATTGATAATACACACTCTGATTACATTTCAAAAAGAGTAATAGTCCGAAAATTATCATAAAAACATATTAAAGTAATATATAAATAATATATCGCTATTTCAGAAACATAACATATATATATATATATATATATATATATATATATATATATATATATATATATATTAATAAATCTTAAAAGAAAATTTTATACCCTTTTAACAATTAATAATTTATAAGGCCTTAAATTTTGTTTTCCATATTATTTAGAAGCAGTTTCATAATAAGTCCTTGGACATACTGAAGAATTGGTACAACATCAGGATGATAAGACTATCAAATATTGGCAAAATAGGTAATTCAAAATCCAAGGCATATATAATAAATAGACACTGACACTACTGAAAAGCCATTCAAAATAAATAACGAAGTATTTATTTAAACAACATGAGAATAAGAAATATAATTTCTGTCGAAGCAATTCAGTTATAAACAAAGAAATATAGAAAACATATTATTCATTTTAAGTAACACATGGATAAAAATATTGTTTTCTTTTATAAACACAATTTGCAATTTCAAATAACGAGACTGTAACAAACAGAAGAACATATACTTTTTCAGGAATACAATAATCTTTTTAAACAAAAACACGTTATAAAATTAACAACATGATTGTAGAAAACTTAGCTTAAATATTTTATATTTCGTAAGCAGTAAACTATTTAAAAGCATACTTATTGAGTATAGTATTGTTTTATCAGCAGTTAAATAGATTGAAATAAGCACATAATATAAATTATATTTTAGCATTAAGAGACAGATAAAATATTTATTAACAAATAAAGTACATTCAAACATAATTATATTTTTTTATAGAATAAGACAAAATATTTTCATATTAATATTTTATGATGTATATTTTATTCGAAATTAAATATATGAAAATAAAATTTATCCATATCTAAACTATTTCATAATAAGAAACATTTCATAATGAATATAATATATCCACTTTTTTCAACTTTATGAATGGTAAAACAAAATTTTGTCAATTCCAAAACAATAGTGCAATAAAAACTTTAAGGATGTCGTTTCAAAAATCAAAAACATAACACTATAATCATTTATTTTTAGAACAAGGAAAATCATTCATACATTCATTATTATTTAATAATTACTTTATCACTCACAATCTTTTACAAGCTCATCAGAAGTTATAATTTTATTTAAAACATCAAATTAATCTTAATTGAGAATATTCTGCAAACAATAAAGATGTTCAGCATTTAAAATATAACATCTACAATTTTTCGTAGCATTAAGTATATACACTTTTTAAAAATCAATGCAAAGTTTTATAATGTGATGGCATTCAATATTTTAAAATTATTACTTCCAAATAAATTTTAAGCATGACTATTCAAGCAAATTAAAAAATCCATAAGAGTTCAATCCATATTTATATCTTCTGTAGAAAAATGTCATGTTGTCACAAATTACTATAACAACATTTTGCTTCCTTCCTTATTTATGCATTACCAGAAATTCATAAATGATGAATATGTTTAAAACGGTCTAAAGTGATGGTCAGGCCAAAGCTAAAGATTCTAGCAGATAATAATTATAACCATTTATAACTTAAAATAGGAAAAATAATAAGTAATTATAAAAATGGTACTTATTAAACAATGAAGAAAAATGATAAAGTGGTGACAAATACATGTGGTCAAAGCTTAAATAAAGTAAGTAATAGGATAAATAATTAACCAGATGAATCACAATGAGTGAATGAATTCTAATTAATTTAATCTACCTATGTATATACAAAAGTCAAATAACTAAAAATAAACATTTTAATTGCAATGACTGCAAATCTTTTAGATAGAATAATTATTACATCATCTTTTTATAAATTATTATTTAATAAATTATTTAATAAACTTATTAAATCAATAAAGAATATATTTATTTAAACATATTTTTTACTTCCCAGAATATTATCATTTGTTATTTAAATATTAAACATTTTCAACATAAAATATTACAAAATAAAAGCATTAAGTTACTTTAAATATTAATTCTTTTGAACAAGCAAGTTAAAACATAATTACTATTTCTTTTAAACTTTTAGTTTTAAATTGAAACTGATTATAAGTACAAGCACACACTAAAATTATATAAAATAAAGGTTTAGAAATAACTAATTTAAAGTTATTGACTAATTATTTCGATTATAAATGATTACAGGATTATAATACTAGCATTTATAATTATATTTTAATACATAAATTGTAAATTATTTGGTGCTAATATAGTATGCACTCAGTGGCCATTTTGAATTTGAAAACACCCAAAACACTGCTGGCAATTGCAAGTGATAAATGATATTGAATAGTAACACTCAGTTTTCAAAAAAATAAATCGCCTAAGGCACTGCAATTTAAAAAGGGTAGTAGGAAGGCACTACACTTAAAAAAAGTGTGGGGAAACCATCACATTAAATATCCTAAGGTGCTACTATCAAAAAAATGTGGGAAAAGAAAAATAAATGAACTGAATCAGGCAAGAAAGAAATTGAGAAGTAGTAAGGCAAGAAGGTTAGATGGAAGGGCACAGAAGAAAGTTTTTCATTTAGTTGAAGTAATATGAGAGTAAGATTATTATTTAAAGAAAAAGGTAAGGATTATTGAAAGTTAAATAATTATAGACTGGTAGTGGTTACATCAGTTTTATATAAAGTTTTTTTCATATATGATGGCTGGAAGAGTTGCAAAATAAATGAAAGAAAATAATGTAGTGGAAGAAATACAAGGAGGTTTTAAGTTAGATAGGCATATCAGAGATACTTTATTTGTAATTACACAACTTATGGATATGAGTAGGACTTCAGGTAGACAGTTATATATGAGTTTTATAGATATAGAGAAGGCATATGATAGAGCGAATAGAAATAGATTATAGATAAGTTTAGCAAATCTGAGAATGATGAAGCTTTAATTGGTGTTATTAAAAAATATATAAAAATAATTACTATACATATCAATTAGAGGATATAATCAGTTAAAGTTAAAAATGGGGTGGGACTGAGGCAAAGATGCCCTAGGTCACCTACTTTGTTTATGTTGTATTTGAGTGAAATGGAGAGAGCAATAGAAAGACTAGTAAGAGGGATAGAGATATGATTTAATAGGTGGCAAAAGAGTATATACATTGTCAGGTATTTTTTGCAGATGATGTCTTTTTGTGTGCAGAAAGAAGAGAATATATGGAAGTTATGCTGAGGACAGAAGCCTGGGTAAAGATATGGGGGCTAAATTTAATGAAGAAAAATAAAATATAATGATGGCGAATACTGGGGAAAGAGAAGACAAAGAATTATTATTGTGGGATATAAAATTAAATGTGGTGAATAGATATAGTTATTTGGGAATCAACTTGAGTAATAAGAAAAAATGCTTGGATGAATGGGAGAAAAAATTGATAAATAAAGCAAAGAAAAGAAAGGAATTGATAAAAAAAATAACAGTGTTTTCATATAATAAATATGATGTAGCTAGAATTGTACTGAAGGTAGTGGCATTAGCAGGGTTAACATTAGGCAATGATGCATTATGTGTTAGTAAAGGGGTACTAGATTATTTAGAAAAAGTACAAATGGAAGTAGGAAAACATGTACTAGCTGCAGAGATATGGACAACAAAGGAGGCAATTCAAGGAGAAATGGGATGGTCAAGTTTTTATATGAGGGATGCAAAAAGCAAATTGAAAATGTTTAGTAGATTGCAGTTTATGGATAATAAAAGAATAGCCAAAATAGTAAATAATTGGGTTACAAATAAAGGCAGGCAACAAGATGGGTGAGAAAGGTAATGTGGTAGGCAGAAGATTTGGATAAAGAATTTATATCAATATACTTGTGCAAATGGTGGAATGATTGTGTTAGGAGGATTGATATGTGTTATAGTGGTAAGGAGTGAAATAAAAGAATAGATATATTAAGAAAGAATAGGGAGTTGTAGACACAGAAAACTAGTATGGAGAGTAAAATGAGTTTAAATATATATAGAAGTAAACGGAACATTGGGTGTGAGTTAATTTATGATAATAGTAAGGAAATTAGTTTATTGTTTAAGGCTCAAATGGTATCTTTAGAAACAAGGGAATATACACATAAATGTAAAAATATGGGTGATTTAATCCGCAAGTTGTGTAAGGAAGGCATAAAAATGTTAGGCATCTGTTACTTCAATGTAATGCTTGTAAACAGAAAGAGTTCAAATAATGATGTTATGGAAGCTTAAATATGAATTATTGGTTTTTATGCTAGATTTGGGAAAAGATAAGGGGGATTTAGAAAAGAAGATCATGGAGTTGACAATGATTATGTTGTGGAAATGGGATGAAACATATTATGGGAAAACTTAGGGTGGACAATGAAAAGGGAAGGTAAAGTGGTTAACAGGTTTCTCTGCATACAGCTTCTGAGAGATTCCTGACTCTGTTTAAGGAGAAGTCACAGTGTATCACATCACATCACATATATCACATGATTCTGCACATTGCACATAGTAACTTACAAAGCAAATACAAAAATATAAATTATGATTTCCCATTACTTAATTATTTTATTTTAAAAAAATATTTCTCCCAGGATTTAAATAATAAATCATATTGGTAAATTAATTTATACACTTCTCTAAAACGAAATAAAATCTAACACTCAAAATTAATAATGTAACTAACTAAAAAAATAAGCATGTACAATAAAAGTTTTATATTAGTAGTAAAAGTTTTATTATGACACATTAAACACTTAAAAAGGAATACATGCACACATAATCATATAAATATATTTAACACTTGATTCAAACAGTTCATTGTTAGGAGTAAAATAGTATATGTCTCTTTTTTATAAGTTAAAAATTTAGCATTTTAAAGTTAGTACAAAATTATCCTGATTTATATCTGAATTAGAATATGGGCATTAACTTTCCAGTAAGCTTCTAGTGTTAAGTAGATGATCGACTTTCATGGTATAATTTCTTTTGATGAGTAGTCTGCATTATTGATTTATTGTTTCATTTTGGTTTTACTTCCATATCTTTTATATCTATTTAGCTAATACTAAACAAAACTTTTGGTGCCTTTTCTAAGAGAAGGTGCTGGTGAACAATCTGTGTCTACTCATGTATGGAGACTAGATTCATCATAATACTTTGGGTAGTAGCATTTGATTATGCCTTCAAAATGTTGCATGTAAAAACAGCCAACAAAATGCAAGTAAAAAAAAATTCTAATCTTCTCTGCTTCTTTTATACTCATGATCATTTTTGAGATGTCCTGCACATATTTTATCTTTTGTTTTAGTTTTTAGTTACAAAGTCTTTTTTATTTATACATTATTACAGTCATATTTAATTTGAATTAAGAGCATCACTTTGATTTTACATACTTTCTTTTGTATATCTGGTTAAGCAATTTCTGTGTGTTTCCATTCTTTCCAATTTTAAGTTTTTTTAATCAAACGGATAATGCTAAACAAAAAGAATATTCATTGTACATTATTAAAAATGCATAAATTATACTAACTAAAAAAAACAAACTAAATTGCATCTTTTGACTGATCTTTAAATATTATTTTTTTTAACCTTTTTTAAATATTACTCAATGCCAATATAATCGAACCATATATATGTAAATGGTTCAATACAAAAAAGTTGGTGTTAAAGCCACATGTCATTTGCAAATAGTCTGCAGATTATATCAGTGATGCTAATACATTAAAAAAACAGAATACAGACTTAAATCTTAGTAAAAATAAAAAAAAGGTTTAACCCCATATTTTATAGGTTCAATTCCCTATTTTATTCTTGATTATTGAGCCCAGGGATATTGAACCATTTTACATATATATGGGGCAAATATATTAACATTTGGTAATATTTAAAAAACACAATTTAGGGTTTTTTACTCAGTATGATTTATTTTTTAGATAATGTACAATGAGTGTTATTTTTGTTTCATATTATTGATTTAATTCTAAATAAAAGTTAAAATTGGAAAGAAAAAAAATATATGCAAATTACTATTCCAGATAAACAAAAAGAAAAAAAAAATCCACCAAAACCTGTTTAACTCCAATTAAAGATGTGTACAATTTATATAAGAAAAGAGACTTTATAACTTAAATCTAAAAAAAAAAAAAAGATATGAACATATATGCAGAAGTCTGAAAACTTACTCAAGGCTATAAAATGGACAGAAAAATATTGAATGAGGTTTTGTCTGTTTTTCTTTGTTCTTTTGGATGATCTTGGATAATGAAGGATTCAGAACTACTCTATGATGAAATAATTTGTTATGCAGAAAGGACCAGAGTGTTTGCTGACATTTTTCATCATGAAAACATCAACCCAAAATGCTTTTGAGACTACCCTTAGGATGGACAAAGAGCAGTTTAAAACCAAAAGCCATGAGTTCCTACAACCCAGGAAATAAACACATACTACAAAAGCTCACTGGTAAGCTACACTATTCTTATCCATACCCGATTATGTCTACTTAAGTTTTGAAAACTAAATTTAACTATCAAACTAATGAGAAGCTTCAAATACAGATATAGATATTCACTGTTTTATTATTCAGTGAACCTCTAGAAGAAAATTAAGTGTAACATGAACTTTAATTATTTGATTAATATTATTTGGATTAGCATGTGGACCCTCTTTCTATTTTAATAATAATTCTCATTTAAATATGATAATTTGTTATAATAAAATATTTACTAATACTTTTCATTGGTGTTATTAATTTTAAATTTATTAGATTTACTGTTAATTAATTGCATGAGAAATGAATAAATCACTTTTGCCAATATGCTTGTTTTATAGTTAAGCCCCAGGTAAAATTAATATAAAAGATTTTAAATGTCAATGCACTTGTTTAATAAAATTTCAAAGAAAAATTCAAACTTTTCAGTAAACATAATCCTGATCTTTTCAGTTATTTGCTTTGAAATTATGGGATACAAGAAAGATGATGTGATATGATGGGATGCACTGTGACTTCTCCATATATTGTAAAGAATAGCTTACAATGCACACATTCCTAAAAAGATCAAGCATATTTATTGAACCCAATCCATTTGGAATTTATAGTAATAGTGGGAAGATTATTATTTGTTATTATTATTGCCTATATACATATAACACACAATAAATTATTATATTTATAAAATAAAATACGATCAATATTTTAGAAAGTACTATTGTATATATATAAAACTATTTGATTAAATAAACTGTAATGTATATATATATATTTAAATTTAAAATTGAATATTAATTAATAGGTAAATGAATTTGGGATGACTTGAAGTTAATTAGGTGGGTACATATGTGTGAAAATAAAACTGATTTTATTATTTTATTATTATTTTTATTTATTTATAATAAATCTAAATGTATTTAAACAATAGGCAGTTAAGGATATCAGCGTTCCTGAAAATCTACGTGCATGAAAATGTATAAAAACAAAAGACAGTTTACAAATCATTCTTATTGTTATAACAACTGTAACAAAAGACAGCAACTATTTTAAAACCTAATTATATAAACAAAAGACAGCAATTAAAACTAAAAAATTAGAATGCTAAAATGGAGTTTTACTTTTTCTTTTAGTTAAATTATAAACATTTTAAAAGTTGAATACTGTAACAAAAAGTTTATCAAGTTCAAAGGACAGAAAGTGAAAAGAAGTAAGAATAACTGATTAATTCTTAAATAATTAAATCGTGTTTAAAAAGTTGGAGTAAATTTGAATTTTTTAAATCTTTTCAAAAACAATAACGAGAATTAAATTTGCTAAAAATTGGAGAAGAAAGAAAAATGAAATAATTTTCTTAATATATATATATAAGCGCTTCAATATTATTCAATAAAAATACATGATTATAAATAATTATTAAAATGTACTTTAATATGAAAATGGGCTAGAGCAAAACATATTATTGTGTGTAGTGGTATTTCCTGCCAGCTGCATTATATCTATATATGTTTCTACTTTATTGTAAACACACAAGATGCCTTCAGTCCAAAGTAAACAAGGATTGGAATACATTATGGTGAATCAAATGAGGATCAAGATGTTTACCATTAAACACAACTACAGGGGACACCATTGTACCTATCTATCCTTGCTAAGGAGAATGATTTACTAAGTGAAACTGCTTTGAAGAACAACTTGCCTAACTATCAACTACTACTTTTATTATGATGATTTTTAAGAAATTTATTCCAATTACAATTTTTAATCAAAGAATCAATATTGTAAATTTTTGTTTATTTATTATTTTATTTTTTATTCATATTATCTGTTGTATTTTCACACTCTGATGCTGAAGCCTCATTTTTCAGAATTAGCAAAGAAGAAAAGGGGGGGATTATTCATTTTGATATTTTTTTAAATATTTTTATTATAAATAAAATTTGGGTAATACCACCTGCTTCACATCAGGTCATCCACATAAATATTGAGGTAAGATTCTCTAAATTTATATATAAGTTAAATTACAACACATACAGAATACATATATGTTTTATTTTGTGATTAACCATGTACGTATATTTTCCAGTATGTTTGACTAATCAACTGGGATCTATCTCTATCATATATATATAAATTGGGGAAACTTGTTAAATAAATTAAAATTTGTAAATTAAAATTTGTAAATATATAATTTAGCTAGCCAGCATCTCAATTATATTAAATAACTAAAGTTGATTTTTTTATATAATTATGATTTGCAGAGAATAAGTGACATATGTGGATTTCTACCATAAGATATAAGGGTTGGATCTAGAGGATAATTAATTAGTAAGATGGTAGAGGTTCATTTGCGACACATGTACATATGATGATTATTATATTTTTTATTTTATTTTTATTTTTTTATCATTACTATTATTGTTATACTTGATAATTATTATTGTTAATAAATGTTTGAGAATTTATATTATTTCGGTCTTTGGTTTATTGAGTTGTCCTGACATTCTACAGTAAAGAAATAATTATACATGCACACACATCTATTTTTTTATTATATAAAAGCTTGAAAATAAAACAAATATTATAAATGCTAGTTGTAACCTATATATATATATATAGGTGCAGAAGTTGCTGTGTATATTTGTTCATACTGTATAATAGAGTTAAAAGCAATATTCTCTCTGGGTTTGAATATTAGGGCATAACAGAATTAAAAAGGGGGAAAGTGGATGAAGTAACCTAAATTGCATTTAATATTATTAAATAGGGATAGAGTTAGTCAATTAAAGGGTATGCAATCATTGGTTAAGCATTTCATCAGGTTCTCATTAGCACTTATCAGATGATCCACAGTCTGAACATAGTTGGATGCAACTTTTTTCCCTTCTAAGCCTGGTAGGTCTCTGCAGATTGTTTTGTTAGGGGTAATAAATTAGAGCATATTAACTTATCCCCTCACCATATTGCTACATCTGCATATTAGTGCAGTCTGCAAGTTAGTTGACCATCCATTACATCTGGTGTTTGCAATGTTTGGGATTAGTTGTAATCATCCCATCCGTTATATCTGGCATCATCAACTTCTGGTGCAAGTGGTCATCGTTCCGTCCATTATATCTGTCACCAGCAATGTTTGGGGCTCGAGAGATAGGTGTATCATCACATAAATACTTTGTGTAAGTGGGTCATACATTGTGATTGAACCAACTGATTGTTGAATCTGATAGATATTCGAAGTGCTAATCATTCCGTCCATTATATCTAACGCACAACGTGGTAGGCATGAAGATATTACAGTTGATAGAGGTATCCAAGTATATTTACTAATAGTTATATCTACACAACATGGTAGGCATGAAGATATTACAGTTGATAAATGTATCCAAATGTATTTACCAATAGTTACATCTGGTATCCAGTATACTAGGTATGAATATACTATAATTGTAAAGGAAGTCCAGCCATTGGACTGGTATTTAAATTTTTTTTAAAAAAATGTTAAAGCACATTTCATTTTATATTTTTCTATTAACATAAACCCATATGAACTTATGCACATGGCAAATAACTAGCATGTTCATTAAAAATAATAGTAATGGGGATGATAGATCATATAAACTTGAATCAATTTTCAATAAGAGATCTAAAGTATGGAATGTAAATTGGAAATATGAAGGATTGGACAATAAACAGAGACTGATGATAAATACTTAAGTGATTAATAAATGATAATAAAATAGTAGAGTTAGGCATGTAAAAGGACATAGGCTAAAAATATCTATTAAAATTAAAAAAAAGAGGTAAAAGATAAATGCAATGGTTGGGAGTGGCATGATGCACTGTGACATGTGATTATTTATAGTTTCATAAATAAATATTTTATAAATAGTTTGTAAATAAATAAATATTTAATGATAACCAGAAGTGGTAAGCAATTAAGTAATATGGAATCAAAACATTTGGAGATAGGGAAAGATAATGGTGACAGTGAGATGGTAGATGATACTACCAGTAATAAGATAGAATCTGTGATGATTCAGATACCTGGGGAGTCTAGTCCGGAAGTTGAATAATCCCCACAAATGCAGGAAGGAAGTCAAACGGTTTCTTAAATTCAGATGATTCCTCCCATTGACATTGTTCAAGTGCCCGAAGTGGAAATAACTCAGGCTATGCAAGACCCTACAACATTGGCACAATTAATTCAAGCAATCATGGAGATGAAAAGTGATATAAATAGCAAGATGGAGAATATGTCAACCAATATGGAGAATATGAAGAGTGATATAAATGATATGAATAGCAATATGGAGAATATGAAAAATGATTTAAATAGCAAGATGGAGAATATGAAGAGTGATATGAATAGTATGAATAGCAATGTGGAGAATATGAAAAGTGATTAAAATAGCAATATGGAGAATATGAAGAGTGATATGAATAGTATGAATAGCAATGTGGAGAATATGAAAAGTGATTTAAATAGCAATATGGAGAATATGAAGAGTGATATGAATAGTATGAATAGCAATATAAAAAATATAAAAAGTGATTTAAATAGTAAGTTGGAAAATATGGCAACCAAGGCTTATATAAATAAAATAAAGGAATAAATGAAGAAGGATGTGAATGATATAAAAGAACAAATGGAAACAAAAATTGATAATGTTGAAATTAAGCTGTCTGAAGATATGGGGCAACTTTCCTTTAAATTAGGAAGTGTTCAGAAAGACAATATTGAATTGAAGCAAGGAATGTTAGAGATGAGAAATGAAATTGATGAAAAGAATACAAAATGCCAACAGCAAATAGATGATTTTAAATCTAGTGTCATGGAACAATTGAATGCAAAATATGATGAGGCATGTAAGATTCAGGAATCATTAAAACATAAGGTGCATGTGGAGCAGGATAAATTCCTACCGAAGTTCAAGATGAATTTCAGGGAATTCAATCGAGAATAGAACAACTTTCCATATCACAAAATAATCAGATTGAGTCATGCAAGAAGATGCTAGTAGATTTGGATCAACATCTTAAATGAGTTGAGAGTAGAATAGTCAAAGGGGGGATGGACACGACTGTAGACAAAGCCAATATAGAAAAGTTGTTGGTAAGTGCTCATGAAATAAGAGATGAAATTGATAGATTGGGTAAAGCCATTAATCAGAGATTTGTAGTGCTTGAATCTCAACTGTGCCAAGAGATGCTGACCAGTGGAGGAAAACATGATGAACTTGATGTAAGGATGCACAATAATAATAAAATAAGGAATAATAGGACTCATCACCTAGAGATGGCCCTTAAGGACCCACAGAAGATAAGTGATCCTTCTGAAGAAACTCTCCTCCCACGTCACATTCTGTCTGAGGCAGAAGATTATCCTCCTAATTTTAGTTTAGAAGGTTTAATTCCAGATAGTTACCAAACCCACTATGATGATCATACATTGACCCCATCTTTAAATACTACAGAAGTCAACAAGACACTTTGCCATCCTGCACAAGTGAATGCTATTAACCAGTTTGTCAAACTAAAAGCATTCAAGGGATCTACTAACGAAGCTCCCACTGAAAATATCTGGAGTCTGAACCTTTATTTCTCTGTAAACAGAAACTTGTCAGAAGGTGAAAATGTTATTATTGCATACAGCCACCTGCAAGGTGATGCACTGGTGTGGTGGGAGTCATTGTTTCAGGCCCCATTTACCTTTGATGAATATCAGATACTGCTGGTGAAGAATTTCTGAAACAAGGACAGGCAGGAGGCCTTATTGTATCAGTTATTTCAAGAGAAATATAGGGCAGCACCTGGAGAAACTTTGACAAAGTTTTTCTGCTGTCAAGTTACAATATTAAAAATGTTAAATACCTACTGCCTGAGTAAAAGTCAATTTATCAGAATAATAAAGAGAAACTTACAATTCAGGATTGAACAATTGCTATTATGAACCAACATTAGGACCAAAGAACAGGTGGCAGAACTGTTAATTAATATATTTATGAACAATGCTAACCTGTCAATTAGGGCACCTGAAGAAAGGAGAGAAAAGGCTACTGTTAATGCTATTTTTTATAAAAAAAGAAAAAAATAATAATGATGTTAACCATTGGAAAGGGAAGTCCATACAAAGTAATTCACCTTATGTATGGTCAGCTAAAAGGAACTGGACAAATAGTAGCAAAACAGGAATAAATCCTCTTCATAGTGCCAAAAAACCCAAAACCAGGGTGTAGTAATTATACACCAAAAATTTAACAGAAAATAAACTAAAAGGGTACTTGAGGTTATGTTCCTCACCTTGAGAGACCAAAAATACCCTGAGGAACATGAAACAAACCCCAGATCGAGAGATCACTAATATGATGTGTTCATGGGAAGACAAAGCACCTGACTATGCTTTACAGAGCTGCCCCATGATAGAGGTTTTGTTTGAGGGTTTACAAGCTAAAGCACTGTTAGATTCTGGTAGCCAGATTTCCATTATCTCAGATAAATTTTACCAGGAAATTTTAATTAAAAATCCCCAAAATTAAAACCTTACCATTGAAATCTATTCAGGTTACCATGGCTAATAGTAGGAAAGCAAAACTTGTACAAAAGCAAATCTGGGTGGAAATGAAAGTTGGCCAAACAATCCTCTATCATGTGTTCCTTATATTGAGTGGTTTAATCCATGATGTAATTCTTGGGTCAGACTTTCTACATTTGAACAATTGTATTATTGATTTCTCTAACAAAGTGGTTGAGATAAGTGATTAGGTATTGGAGATGACATTACTTATGAGATATGGACTCCCTGAAGTTGACTGTGTAATATCTAGTTTTCCTGGAGGCACTCATAGATAGTAAGCTTGCAGAGTCCAACTTGCTTGGAAGCATGGGGACATTGAAATTAAGATCTGTGATACATAAATTTAATCCGATTTTTTCAGAGATACCAGGAGTAATAGAAGGATTTCAGCAGAGAATAAGATTAGTATATGACCAACCATTTCAATCCAGGTCATATCCTATTCCATACCAGTATCGGCAAGAGATAACCAAACAAATTAACAAAATGCTAGATTGGGGGGATCATTTCCAAATGCTCTTCACTGTACTGTAATCCAGCTGTAACTGTGAAGAAGAAGGATGGGTCGATGAGATTTTGTTTGGATGCTAGACAACTAAACAAAATTACTGTTCCTGACAGAAATATTCCACCACCCATATATGAATTATTTGTGAAATTTGGAAACAAGAAGGTGTTTTCCACTTTCGATTTAACCTCTAGTTATTGGCAGATCGAACTCCATCCGAATGTTCCCCAATACACTGCCTTCCGATATGAGGGATTTACATACCAATTTAATAGGATGCCATTTGGATTGATAAATAGTGGTGCTGGTATGATACAATGTTTAGATCAGATCTTATATCCTGAGGTGAAGCAGGTCATCATGATATATGTGGATGATGTGATTATCACATCTACCACTGTTGAAGAGCATTTTCAACACCTGACTATGTTTTTCCAGGAGTGCTTCTGGAAAGGCATCAAGATCAACTTCAAGAAGAGTACCTTAGTTTCAAATCAGGTTATCTTCTTAGGTCATATCGTAGGTTGTGATGGGATAAGATCTCATCCAGACAAGATCAGTGCCATTCAGAACTTTCCTAAACTAAGTAATAAAAAACAAATCCGATCATTTTTAGGGCTATGTAACATTTACCATCATTTCTACCAAAAATTCTCTGACCACACAGAACCATTATTAAAATTAATCAGTAAAGATGAGAGATGGAAATGGACTGAGGAGCAGGATCAGACATTTGAGAAAATTAAAACAGGGTTTTTAGAGCAAATTATGTTAGCCTTCTCTGATTTTAGTAAACCATTTATAGTTCAGATGGATAGTAGTGGTTTCGGATTGGGGTAACATTATTCCAAATCCAGGAGGATGGCCAACCTGGCGTTCTCTACTTTATCAGCCGACTCCTGAAAGGTCCAGAACTAAATTATACAGCAACAGAGAAGGAAGCACTTTCAATAGTGTGGGCCTTCCAAAAGTTTCAACAGATGCTTCTCGGATCAGAGGTGATAGTGATCACAGATCACAAAAGCCTCGAATTCCTGAACCACAGTTATCTAACCAACAGCCGGCTAGTTAGATGGAGTTTGCTGTTGCAGAAATTCAATTACACCATGCAGTATTGCAAGGGATCCAGGAATGTTGTAGCCAATGTGCTAAGTTGAAACCCATGTGGATCAGAACAAAGCCATTTATCGAAACCCATGTGGATCAGAACAGAGCCATTTATCGGTAGAAAATGCCTACATTACAAATGCCAATATGATGACTGATGGTAATGTAGAGAACAATTTGGAAAACTTGCCTGAATTGCAACTTAAAGATAATAATTTAGTCTTGTATTGGTGGTCAAGAGGTCAGCGCGACTACCTTGCACTTGCAGGCAGTTGCCTGGGTTGCGGGTTCATGTCCCAGCTGATACTATGACACTTAAAAAAAGATAATAATTTAAACTTAATCATGAGAGCTTTGAAAAGAGAGAAAGTTTTGAATGTGCCAAAAGATCTTGGATTTTTATAAGATAGAAAATGAGGTCCTGCTATATAAAATAAATATTATTACAGATGAGTGGAGGGTAGTAATGCCAGAAACATTGCATATCCAACTCATAAAATATATTCATTGTTTATATGGACACTACGGTGCCCATAAAATAGAGCATACTTTGAGAAATTGGTTTTGCTGGCCTGGTATGTATAAAGACATATTAAGGTCACTTCAAAATTGTCTAGTGTGCCTTTGAGCCAAGCCATTAAATCAAAATTATTATAATACTGCGAAATCAATATTACCTAAAGGACCAAATGAGATCTTGATGATCGGTTATTATGGGCCAATACCCCTATTTAATAAACAAAAATATTTAGTGGTCACTTATGATCTCTTTACTAAATATGTTTCTGCTTACCCAATACCCCAAGCCAATACCAGATATACCATCAAGGTATTAGACACCCTCCAATTTATGAGGATAGGAAAACCCAAAACCATTTTAACAGACCATGGTGCTCCTTTCCTATCCAAAGAATGGAAAAAATGGGTGGAAAGATCACAAATAAATCATGTGCTTACATCAATTAGGAATCCACAGTCAAACCCTTGCGAACGTGTAATGCAGGAGCTTGGTCATTTGTTCAGGACATACCTAGTGGATGAGCATAGAGGGTGGGTAAGACAGATAGACCAGATAGTTAATTATATCAATTGGAGTGTGAATGAATCCACTGGATTCACACCCATTGAACTACATTTTAATCAATCAATTTCCATGTTGTTCACTAAATATCAACCTATAACTAGATATAAACAAAGTAGTATGGAGGAAAATGTGCAGAAATCATATCTTCAATTGGTAAGTAAGGCCAATAAAAGGAACAAAAATAAGACTGGAACTTTTCATACTTTTAAAGTAGGAGATCAAGTTTTAATAAAAAACCCTCATATTAGTAAGCAAATTGAAAATAAGTACAGTAAGTTTTACCATCTATATGAAGGACCTTACACAATAGTTAAACAATTGAGTTCTAATGCATTTTGGTTGGATATGGAAGGGCAAGTTATGGGCACATATAATACCCGAATTATGAAACCATACTATGGACAATTTTAGTAATTGTAGAATTGTCATACTCAACTGATGTGTAAAAAAAAGATGAAGGCTTATAAAAAAATAGATATTATGAAGTTAGGTTAAAAATATGATGAGAGTATTCCCTAATGGATGCCAAAGCAAATATTAGGATACTTTAGAGCCACTTTATTTAAGAGAGTTAAACCACATTAAGTGATGGTTGCTCCAATCTTTTGTTAGTCCTCAAAGAAAATCCAATAAGACTCTATAGGAGCAGGATAGAGGATAACAAAGAAAAAAATATGTGCTATCTGAAACAGAAACATATTTTTATTAGTGTGCTCAAAACATAACCATCATTAGTTTTTTTAAAAAAAAAACCTATGTATGAACCCACCTTGAAAAGTATTTTATGAGAGTGAGTAAAGAAGAATAGAAAGCAATTTGTGTAGTTGAGTGTAGAAAACAGTAAAATCAGGTTTCACTACCCTTCTTATATTTGTTAAAAAAAGTCAAACTTCAGATGCAAACCTTGTGTAAATGTTAAAATTTTCATTACATATTAAAATTCTAAACCTGTAAGAAGAGGGTGTTGTAAAGGATAGCTTACAATGCACACATGCCTAAAAAGATCAAGCATATTTATTGAACCCAATCCATTTGGAATTTTTAGTAATAGTGCGAAGATTATTATTTGTTATTATTATTGCCTTTTATACATATAATACACAATAAATTATTATATTTATAAAATAAAATACGATCAATATTTTAGAAAGTACTATTGTATATATATATATATAACTATTTGATTAAATAAACTGTAGTGTATATATATATTTAAATTTAAAATTGAATATTAATTAATAGGTAAATGAATTTGGGATGACTTGAAGTTAATTAGGTGGGTACATATGTGTGAAAATAAAACTGATTTTATTATTATTTTTTTTTATAATAAATCTAAATGTATTTAAACAATAGGCATTTAAGGATATCAGCGTTCCTGAAAATCTACGTGCATGAAAATGTATAAAAACAAAAGACAGTTTACAAATCATTCTTCTTATTGTTATAACAACTGTAACAAAAGATAGCAATTAAAACTAAAAATTTAGAATGCTAAAATGGAGTTTTACCTTTTCTTTTAGTTAAATTATAAACATTTTAAAAGTCGAATACTGTAACTAAAAGTTTATCAAGTTCAAAGGACAGAAAGTGAAAAGAAGTAAGAATAACTGATTAATTCTTAAATAATTAAATCGTGTTTAAAAAGTTGTTGGAGTAAATTTGAATTTTTTAAATCTTTTCAAAAACAATAACGAGAATTAAATTTGCTAAAAATTAGAGAAGAAAAATGAAATAATTTTCTTAATATCTATCTATATATATAAGTGCTTCAATATTATTCAATAAAAATATATGATTATAAATAATTATTAAAATGTACTTTAATATGAAAATGGGCTAGAGCAAAACATGTTATTGTGTGTCATGGTATTTCCTGACAGCTGCATTATATCTATATATATTTCTACTTTATTGTAAACACACAAGAAGATGCCTTCAGTCAAAAATAAACAAGGATTGGAATACATTATGGTGAATCAAATGAGGATCAAGATGTTTACCATTAAACACAACTACAGGAGACACCATTGTACCAATCTAGCCTTGCTAAGGAGAATGATTTACTAAGTGAAACTGCTTTGAAGAACAAATTGCCTAACTATCAACTACTACTACTACTTCTATTATGATGATTTTTAGGAACTTTATTCCAATTACAATTTTTAATCAAAGAATCAATATTGTAAATTTTTGTTTATTTATTATTTTATTTTTTATTCATATTATGTTGTATTTTCACACTCTGATGCTGAAGCCTCATTTTTCCGAATTAGCAAAGAAGAAAAGGGGGGATTATTTTTTTTGATATATTTTTTATATATTTTCATTATAAATAAAATTTAGGTTATACCACCTGTTTCACATCAGGTCATCCACATAAATATTGAGGTAGGATTCTCTAAATTTATATATAAGTTAAATTACAACACATACAGAATACATATTATATGTCTTATTTTGTGATTAACTGTGTACGTATATTTTCCAGTATGATTGACTAATCAACTGGGATCTGTCTCTATCATATATATAAATTGGGGAAACTTGTTAAATAGATTAACATTTGTAAATATATAATTTAGCTAGCCAACATATCAATTATATTAAATAAATAAAGTTGATTTTTCTATATAATTATGATTTGCAGAGAATAAGTGATATATGTGGATTTCTACCATGGGGTATAAGGGTTGGATCTAGAGGATAATTAATTAGTAAGATGTTAGATGTTCATTTGTGACACATGTACATATGATGATTATTATATTTTTTATTTTATTTTTATTTTTTTATCATTACTATTGTCATTATACTTGATATTTATTATTGTTAATAAATGTTTGAGAGTTTATATTATTTCAGTCTCTGGTTTATTGAGTTGTCCCGACATTCTACAGTTTAGAAATAATTATACATGCACAGACATCTATTTTTTTTATTATATAAAAGCTTGAAAATAAAACAAATATTATAAATGCTAGTTGTAACCTATATATAGGTGCAGGAGTTGTTGGGTATATTTCTTCATACCTGATAATAGAATTAAAAGCAATATTCTGTCTGGGTTTGAATATTAGGGCATAACGGAATTAAAAAGGGGCAAAGTGGATGAACTAATCTAAATTTCATTTAATATTATTAAATAGGGATAGAGTTAGTCAATTAAAAAGTATGCAATCATTGGTTAAGCATTTCATCAGGTTCTCATTAGCATTTTATCATATGCTCCACAGTCTGAACATAGTTGGATGCAACTTTTTTCCCTTCTAAGCCTGGTAGGTCTCTGCAGATTGTTTCATTAGGGGTAATAAATTAGACCATATTAACTTATCCCCTCACCATATTGCTACATCTGCATAGTAGTACAGTCTGCAAGTTAGTTGACCATCCATTACATCCGGTGTTTGCAATTTTTGGGATTAGTTGTAATCATTCCATCCATTATATCTGGCATCATCAACTTCTGGGGCAAGTAGTCATCATTCCATCCATTATATCTGCCACCAGCAATGTTTGGGGCTTGATAGATAGGTGTATCATCACATAAATACTTTGTGTAAGTTGGTCATACATTGTGATCGAACCAGCTGATTGTTGAATCTGATAGATATTCGAAGTGCTAATCGTTTCATCCATTATAATATAAAGTCAGGAATCTCTCAGCAACTGTGCTTAGACAAACCTGTTAGCCACTTTGAGTTTTCTTTCCATCCCCATCCCAAATTTTCCCATATTCTCTAACCTGTTCCATCCCATTTCCACAACATAATCTTTGTTGACTCTATGACCTTTATATCTAAAACCACCCTATCTTTCCCCAAACCCAGCATAAAAAACAATAAGCAACATTATGTATAATCACTTTGTTCATATTTATTTTCCCACAACTTCAAATAAGTGATGATGTGATGTGATGCAATGTGACTTCTTATACAGAGTCACAATTCTCTCAGCAACAATTCACAGATAAACCTGTATACCTATACCTTCTCTTTCAATTCTTTGACCTATAATTTCTGATATCCTGCTCAATCCCATTTCCACAACATAATCTTTGTCAACTCCATGGTCTTTATATCTATCTCCTTCTTGTCTTTTACCAAACCCAGCATAAAAATCAATACCCCACTGTCTGTATAATCACTTTCACCACAACTTCATTATTTGTATCCTTTTTCTTTTCAAATATTTACATTCATTTAACAGATGACTAATATTTTATATGCCTTCTTTACACAATGTGCAGAATAAATCACCCACATTTTCCCAATTTACATGTATAATTCTCTGTTGTTAAAGATCATGTTTGAGCCTTAAACAGTACACTACTTTTCTTTCTATTATCATAACTTAACTCTCACCTAATATTCCATTTTCTTCTATATATATTTAAACTCATTTTACTGTACATACTAACTCCCCATCTCTCCAAGTCCCTATTCTTTATTAATGCATCTAGTCTTCTATCGCATTCCTTATCACTATAACAATGAACAATTCTCCTAACACATTCATCCCACCTTTTGTACAAGGATACTGATATAAATTTTTTATCCAAATCTTTTTGATATCACATTACCCCCTCGCCCATCTTATTACCTGCACTTTATTTATAATCCAATAACAAATTTTGGCTATTCTTTTATTATCCATAAACTGCAGTCTACTGAACAGTTTCATTTTGCTTTTTGCATCCTTCATACAAAAACATTACCATCTCATTTCAACCTGAATTGCCTTCTTTTCCATCCATGCATCTGCATCTAATACATGTCTTCCTATTTCTCATTGTACCTTTTCCAAGTAATATAATACCCATTTACTAATTCCTAATGCATTATTACCATATGTTCACCCTGCTGCAACCACTCCTTTCCATACAATGCTAACTATATCATATTTATTATATGAAAACAATATTAACTTTTTTATCATCCCTTTCTTTTCTTTGCTTCATTTATCAATTTTTTCTCCCATTATTTCAAGCAATTTCTCTGATGACTTAAGACAATTCCTAAATAGTTATATATTTTCACCAAACTTAATGTTACATCCCCTAATAAAATATTTGATTCTATTTCCCCAGTATTAATCATCATTACTTTTAAATTTTCTTTATTATCTTTATTCCTATTTCTTTACCCACTCTTGCACATTTACTCAGCATAACTTCCCTAACTTTCCTTCTTTCTGCACACAAAAAGACATCATCTGCAAATAAAAGATCAGATAATGTATATATTCCCTTGCCACCTATTAATGGTATGTCTATCCCTCTTTCTAATCTTTCTATTGCTCTCTCCATTTCTCTCAAGTACAACAAAAACAAAATAAGTGACATAAGGCATCCTTGTCTTAGTCCCACCCCATTTTTAGCTTTAACTTGTTCTATATTCCCTAATTGATATGTATAGTAATTAGTTTCATAAAATATCTTAATAATATCTACTAAAGCTCTATGCATTCCCAAATTAATTAAACTTACCCATAATCTATTTCTATTTACTCTTTCATACACCTTCTCTATATCTATAAAAAACATAAATAAGTGGTTATCTACTCATATAGATAAATTGTGTAACTGCAAATAAACTATCTCCTATATGCTTATCAAAAACCTCCTTGCATTTCTCCCCACTATATTATTTTCTTTCATCTATTTTACTACTCTTCCAGCCACAATATACAAGGAAACCACATATAAAACTGACATTATTGCTATTGATGAATAATTGTTTAACTTTCTATGATCCTTATCTCTAAATAGTAGCCTTATTCTTGTATTACTGTAACTACCAGGAAAAACTCTCCTGTGCCATCTGATTAAAATATGATAATAATTTTAATTTTATCCTATGCCCTAAATTCATTAACATCTCTGCTGCCCATCCATCTAACCCTCTTGAATTTCCACTTTTTAATTCATTCTCTGCCTCCTTCAGTTCATTTTCTGTAAACCTGAATATTCCCATTACAAAATGCTTTTGTGTTTGCTATCATTCTGCCCTTCACATTTAACATTTTTTGATATACATCAAATACTTATTTAATATTCTCTAATTCTGCCCAAGAATCTCTTTTCCCTCATCATTTAATAATACTATCTCTCTCCCCTATATTTCTTCTTTTAATGTTATGTCCAAAATATTTTACTCCCATCTCTTCCACTATTATTAATAACCTCCAACAATTTACTATTCAATTTTATTCTCTCTATATATATTTATCAATTTTAGTCAACTTCTTTTTTTCTAAGTACTTTTCCCATTTAACATTAACATCCTTTTCATTTTCTTTGTTCTTAATAGCACACTTATAGTTTGTGTATACTTTCTCCTTCTCTTTTACACTTTTACTAACACTTATTTTATTACTTTTATTCTTCTAAATATTCTCATCTAAAACCCTATTTCCCACTTTCTCTATTGCACTACACCAGTCTTTATACTCATTCTGAACCAACTCTTCCATGGTTTCTTCAACTCTTATTTTATACTCTTCTAACTTACTCTTATCTTTCACCATCCATCCACATCTTTTACTATAATTTCTACTTTTATTTCTATTTTCAATCACATTACTATCCATTTCTATTATAAAAAATTTGATCACTATTACATACTATCTCTTCATTATCAAACATCTTAATTTTACAAGTTGGTTTAATGTGTAGCACTGTGACTTCTCTTTATATGGAGTCAGGATTCTCCCAGTAACTATATCCAGAGAAACCTGTTAATCACTTTACTTTCTCTTTTTATTCCCCACCCTATGTTTCCCCATATCCTGCTCCTTCCCATTTCCACTACATAACCCTTGTCAACTCCATGGCATGCATATCTAAATCCCTCCTTATCTGTTCCCAAATCCATCATTAAAACCAATAACCCACTTTCTGTACAATCATTTTGTTTATATTTAGCCTTCCATAAATTCATTATTTGTATCATCATCATATAGGTGTATATGGACAATAGCATCCTCTTTTATAAAAATTATTAGGCCAGTTTATGAAAAAAATATTGCTATGTTCTTAAAATATTATCAGAATATATTTTCTTTTTCATGGCTTGATTAACTTGTACTTATAGTTTGTAAAATAAAAGCCTAATAATAAACACAAAACTTAAATATGTTACCCTTTGATTCCTCTTAGAGGCCTTAAAGGAACCGAGCAGGGCAAATTCCTAATGTCCACTCCATACGTTCTTGTCATTGCAGCTGTTATTACTATGTGATTATTCATATAGTATATGAACATGGATGGGCTGCTCACCGACATTCATTAGCCAGCATGGTGAGTTTATTGGCTTTTTACCTCTGAGTTTAAGATCAAGAAACACCATGGTCTTTCTTCGCAGTGCCTGGTAAGGCAGAATGAATGTTTGTGTAAATGATAAATATTTTTCTAATACATATATACAATTATGACAGACAAAAATAAAGCATGGCCCTTAATCCCAGGAGGCTGTAAAGTCACCAACCAAGGCAGCAGTTAGTGGCCGAAGGTGGAGGGTGTTAAGAATCTCCTGATTGCGGACCCAGGCTGCCATTTGATGACGACTTTTTATTTAGGTACTTACAATGGCAAATCACTTTCAAGTGAAGGAAGATTGCAAGAATTAGAAGAAGAACTGTCTTATACTATATGGGACATTATTGGACTTTGTGAAGTTAGAAGAAAAGGAGAAGAAACAATTGATTTAAAAAGTGGACATATACTCTATTATAAAGGCACACATATTGGAAATACAAGTGGAGTAGGATTCATTATAAATAAAAAGTGGAAGAACAATATTATGAAGATTGATGATGTATCGGAAAAAGTGGCAAGATTAGTTATACAACTTAATAGCAGATACCAAATGCAGATAATTTAGATTTATGCCCCAACAAGTTCTCATAGTGATGAAGTAGTAGAAGATTTTTATATGGATGTACAAAAGGCATTTGATCAGAGTAAACAACATTTTAAAATTGTTATGGGAGACTTTAATGCTAGAATTGGTAGATAAATGAAAGATGAAATTGCTGTAGGTAATTTTGGTTATGGTAATAGAAAAGAGAAAGGACATAGACTTGTGGAGTTTTCAGAAAAAGAAAAACTTTATATTATGAATTCATTTTTTGAGAAAAATGTTAAAAGGAAATGGACATGGAAGCATCCAAATAAAGGTACAGCAGAATTGGATTATATTTTGACTAACAGAAAATACATATTTCAAGATTGTAATGTTCTTAATAAATTTAACAAAGGAAGTGATCATCGATTAGTAAGGTGTAAGTTACGTGTTAATGTAAAACTAGAGAGACAAAAATTATTAAGAAAAACAATATTTACAGTTGATATTCCTAATCTTCAGAAACATTCTAATGAATTTAAATTAGAACTTACAAATAGATTTCAAGTGTTAGGAGATTTTGAACATGATTCAGATTTGAATGAAATTAATATGAAAATAACTAATACACTTTTAAAAACTGCAACAAACATAGCTGGTAGAAAAAAGCAGCAATTGACTAATAAAATTTCTACTGAGACTAGAGAATTTATGAAGAAAAGAAGGAATATGAAGATATACAAAAATGATGTATTAAAAAGAATTGAATATCTCGAATTTTGTAAAATGGTATGGAAAAGAGTTGAAAATGATATAAGAAAGTATAATTGTGAAATAGCAAGGAAAGCTGTAGAAGAAAATAAAAGTCTCAAAAATGTTAAACAACATTTTGGTATTGGTAGGAAATTTATATCTGCAATAAGAAAAAAAGATGGAATTATTACTAAAAAGAGATATGACATCATGAAATTGGTAGTAGATTTTTATCAAGAATTATATAGTAATAAAGAACAAGTACCTCCTATATCTATTACAACTTCCAAATTGCCCAGAATTTTAAATGAAGAAGTGAGACATGCAATTAAGTGTATGAAGAAAGGAAAGGCTCCAGGAAATGATGGAATTATAATTGATATACATCAAGAATTATATAGTAATAAAGAACAAGTACCTCCTATATCTATTACATCTTCCGAATTGCCCAGAATTTTAAATGAAGAAGTGAGACATGCAATTAAGTGTATGAAGAAAGGAAAGGCTCCAGGAAATGATGGAATTATAATTGATATATTAAAAGAAGCAGTGAAGAAATAGAAACAATTTTAGCAAAGTTATATACGAAATGTCTAAATGATAAAGATGTACCGGAAGATTGGAAGAATGCAGTAATAATATTAATATTTAAAAAAGGTGATAAACAAGATATTAAAAATTACAGACCTATCAGCCTTTTATTAGTTTTATATAATTTTTTTACCAAGATAATTATAACTCGTCTACAGAGAACTTTGGATTTCCACCAACCAAGAGAACAAGCTGGATTTAAAAGTGGTTTTAGTACAATAGATCATATCCAGGTATTGAGAGAAGTTATAGAAAAGTCAAATGAATATGAGTTGTCATTATGTTTTGGATTTGTAGATTATGAAAAGACATTCGATTCTATACACATTTCTTCAGTGATTAAAGCATTGGATCATCAAGGTATAGATCCAGGATATTGTCATATTTTAAAGAATATTTATAAAAATGCAACAGCAACAATTAAATTACATAATGATACTGGAAAAATCAACATTGAGAAAGGTGTAAGACAAGGTGACTCCATATCTCCAAAACTCTTTACAGCAATGCTGCAAGAAGTATTTTGTGGATTAAAATGGGAAACTAAAGGAGTGAAAGTAAATGGAGATTATTTAAGTCATTTAGATTTCGCAGATGATGTAGTTGTTTTTGCAAATAATGCTTCAGAGCTGCAGGAAATGTTGCAGGAGTTAGCAGATGAAAGTAGAAAAGTAGGACTAAAGATAAATGTTAAAAAGACTAAAGTAATGTTTAATCGATTTGCTCAAAATATGAAAATAAAGATTGCTTATGAAGAATTAGAAGAAGTTAACAGTTACAAATATCTTGGTCAGATTATTAATACAGATGGAAACATAATGGAAGAAATTAGTCATAGAATTAAACTTGGTTGGAGTGCTTTTGGTAGAAATAACTTGATACTAAAAGGAAATATGCCTATGTGTTTGAAAAGGATGGTTTTTAACAAATGTGTTTTACCAGTTCTTACTTATGGATCTGAGACTTGGACACTTAATAGAAGAGCAATACAGAGACGTCAGACCACTCAAAGAAGTATGGAGAGATATATGTTGGGAGTAACAAGAAGAGATCAAAAACGCAATGTATGGGTAAGACAATAAACAAGTGTTACTGACCTTATTGAAAAAATTAAAAGATTGAAATGGAGTTGGGCTGGACATATTGCTAGAAGAGATGATAATAGATAGACAATTGAAATTTTCAACTGGATTCCAAGAGATTGTAAAAGACCCAGAAAGAGACCACATGTGAGATGGATGGATGAAATAAGAAAATGTGCAGGGGTGTTGTGGAGAAGAGAAGCTAAAGTTCGGAGAAGATGGATTAAACTTGGAGAGACCTTCATCCTGCAGTGGATTGATAATGGTTGATGATATATATATATATATATATATATATATATATATATATCAATCATATGTACATATATATATATATATATATATATATATATATATATTGTACATAGCATTTCCAAAATTGACCAACCTTTGAAGATCTAAAGCATTAGTCCATGAGATGATTAACTATTAAAAGTAAACCTATGTTACAATTAGAAATTATTCGTAAAGTCTAGAGTTCAAATATGACAAGTGTTTTAAGAGTACAATTTTGAGAAATCCAATTTGTGGTATTAGTATGGAGATTTAAAATGCCACATTATATTATTTGTCTATAGCAATTCCAAAAAAATATCCAACTTGTAAAGATTCAAAGCATTAGTCCATGTGATGATTAACAATTAAAAGTAAACCTATGTTAAAATTAGGATTTATTCATAAATTTTAAGAGTACAATATTCAGGAGTCCAATTTGCGGTATATAAGTTGAGATATAGGAAAAACTTGAGATAACATAAAATACAGACTAAATCTAATCTACTGTTCAGTTCTCCAAAATAGCCACAAATATATTTACAGGGGAGCAATTCAGAAAAATTTGGTAGAATTATGGAGAATTAAGGGAAAAAAACTAAGCTTTGAAAATTTTCTGCTGAAATCCATTCTAATTCATCACGAGATGCCACATGAACAGCAAAAAGCCAACTCCACCAATAGCAACGTTGGAAATAATACAAATAAATAAGATGACTCACTTGCAATTATAATCATTAGGCCAAACTGCAGCTTACTTTGCAACAGTTCATGGATATAATCATTTATAAGAATAACGCTAAAAAACTGCTATAAATAACGTTATTTTTTCTTTTTTTGTGAATGAGAATAACCAATGTCGAAAACGATCTCCACAGCGTCCTCATCCCAGCTCCCTTCCTCAAAAGAACTAGGATTTACCCCCCCCTCCATAGCCAGACTTCTTCACTAAGCAAAACTGAGTGAAACGAAGAATTTTCATTAAAAGTTAAAATCAATGTTGAGACCATTTGAAATTTCAATGGCTGCCATATGATTTGCACAGCGTTTTTATAAAGATTGAAAATTTTCTTACTTGTGATAACATGTTGAAGCAACTTGTACATGAAAACAGAGCTAAAAACTCCTCTTTTGAATAGGAACACTTTTAGAAAAAATGGATTCCCTAAACTAAAAAAAAAGAAACTAAAACAGGGAGCCAAAAACAGAGTCAACTGGAGTAATAGGCTGCTTCTAGTAGACTATACAATATATAATGTTTTATTTTAAAAATAAATATAAATACATTATTGAAATTATTCAACCTAACTGAAACTAATTCATTCAGATCGTGGTAAAGACAATTCTAAAAATTCCTTCATGTGTGTGCACAATCTATACACATCCAATCAATGTTTATATTAGAATAATGCAATATATAATATGTAATAAGATTAAAATGGTAAAAAAAAGCTAATATTGAACTTCCTATATAACTTCTATAATATATACTATGAAAAAAGTTCCCAACAAGAAAAAACATTCTCTAAAAGAATTTCACTTAAAATAACACTCTGAAAATACCATTTTCTATTGTTATTAAAAAAATGTTCTCAAATTGCAACTTTTGTTATATTATTATTATTATTATTATTATTATTATTATTATTATTATTATTATTATTATTATTATTATTATTATTATTATTATTATTATTATTATTATTATTATTATTATTATTATTATTATTATTATTATTATTATTATTATTATTATTATTATTATTATTATTAAATTTAATAAACTGAATCATTATTTAAACACATATGATAAAGCCTTTAGGCTATCTCTTAATCCATAAACAGAGAAACTCTTTTATATACAATGGCTTCAGTTTTCACAACATTACATGCAATGCTAATATCTACCTATAACAATGATATTAGTTAAATAGTATCTGCCTCTGACTTTTCTACATATTCTACTAATAACGGTATCATAGTCCCTACATAACAAGATGGGCTCATAAAATATATGCAAATAAATAGAATTTATTTAGTAAAGGGAATATAAATAATATATTTTTCTTATTAAAATTCCAAAAGTTTAAAAATAAACATGCAAATTTACTGCCTCTTGATCTGATAATTAAATTTTAATCTCAGAATTCACTTACAGTAGCAAAATAAATATAATATGCCAATAAAAACTTATTAAAATAAATGTGAATAATTTGTAATATATTTCCATAAATGTAGTGTTATTGTATAAATGATTCTGTAATACTTCATATATTGAATTTCCCCCCTTTATATTATAAAATTTTATTTAAGTTATCGTTTGTAAATACAAGTAATATTTTCTAATTTTTTCAAACTCAAATTACTTTAAGAGTACAAATAGAGTTTTTCCAAATATTATTTTTGTGACACTTTATTTGGCGAGTCCATATTATATAACAATATACTTTCTTTAACTTTTTATAGGTAGCATATTTATTCATATGAATATTAAAATCTACAGTTTACAATGTAAGATTTAAATTGCGCTTTACGCAAATAAGTGAAACATTATTATTATTAGAAAAAAAATATACGGCTAAGCGCTTTCAGAGAACTTAAGTCGCCCAAGAAAAGAAAATTTAAGTCTCCATATTCATAGCCTACTTTACTTAAAGTTTAGCGGTAATTTATGCAAAATTTAATGCAAAGTTTTCTTCCATAAAAACCATTTTCTGGAGATTGTAAATCACGATTCTTTTCGATTTATTGCATAGCTGTCATTTGCAAAAAAGTATACCTCCTTAATCTTTTGTTTCATATTATTACATTCAGTGCACAGTGCCCTTGCCATAGTGGGTTCGACACATGGCCTGTTGTTTTTTGGTGGTCAAACAATGTGGATTTGTTTTCAGTATTATATTTGTAAACAATATTGTTTTTTGATTCTTTATAGCTGTATTCTCGATTTTGCTAAGAAATTGTTCAAACTAGATGAAACATAATATATAATTTTAAATTATTTTGGACATACTTTATTTGTTTTTCAGTCCGTCATCATACATTATAAAGGATAAATGTACAATGTTAACATTATATTTTTAGATATATTTAAAAACATTCACTTTCATCTTACACTTAAAATATATGGATAAAGGAATATAAAAAAACAAAAAATCATTTCCAAGATGTATTATTGGTAAAACTGACCTTCAGCAGGTATACTATATACTTACCCTCACATTATTTCATTATCATAGTTAGTGTTTATTCTATAAAATTATCACAATGTAATTTTCAAAAGCAACATAAACACACTAATTTGATATTATCGTTTTAAATAAACACATGGAACATTTTAAAACATCATTTTTATTAGATTTCAGATTATTGTTTAATTTTTTAACCTTGAAGTATATTTTATATTTGTTTAAAGAATAATAAATAAATTATTAATAAGTATATTTCACATATGAGTCTATATTATATTCTTTGAGTTCTCTTGCATTTTCATCTGCATATTTCTTAAGATCAATCAACATTTTTGTCGTACATTTTTTCTAATATTCTCTAGCATATTTCACAATATATCTTTTATTACCTCTTTATTATTAAGAATAAATTTAACGCAGTTTCTTTGTTTTACAATTTTTTCAAAAATAATCTTTTCATTTATTGGTTAAAATATTTTTACATTTTTGATCATATTGTTTTACAATTTATTATTCAAAGTTTTTCTGAATTATATATTTTTGAAGGTTCTATTTTTTTACTAATTTTTTTCTATTATACATGTCATTTTTCATTTAAAGAAGTTCTACAAAATAAACATTTAATAATACTATTTTCTAGATCTTATATTAATCAATCTTTAAATAACAATTCTTATTATAAATCTTTTTTTAATCATTACAATTTTCACACTAACCTTATTGTCTACTTTAATCATAATGCAAACCCCTACGTATTTTGAAGTGATAATCAGTTTAAAGTTAATGATTATTCATAACTTTTTTCTCTACTTACATTTGTTTACTTATTTAGTGTATATCTGGCTTTTACTTTCATCTAGAGCAAAATATGAGCTATGATAATATTGTTTAATAAGTTAGAAAAGGTAGTTTTTTTTTTTTACGTATATTTTTTTTTACGTATATTATTTTAAAATTTAATATAATTAACTTATAGATTTTAAGTCTAATTTTATCACAATCAAAATAATATAAGTTTGTCAATCCATCTAAATATATATTAAATAAAACAACGATAAAAATATCTACATTATGCTTATTAGTATATCTAATTTATAATTAAATCATCTATCTTATGTATTTCCATATATGAAAATAGGTAGTATAAATAAATAATAAATAGAAAACGTCTACAAATAATTATATAGTCATAAAGAATAAAACAATATTACTCCAAAACATTATTATATTGATTGAAGGGTCAAGCATTTAGAGAAAGATATATTATAAAAATCTATGAAGAAGAAAAGCCTATAACAAATGATGCAATCATTTTTGATATCTTAAAGACTGTGTTAAAAAAGGAAAAATTCTTAGAAAACTATATGTAAAATTTTTAAGTACTCAAAACTGTATATCAAATTACTAAATGATAAATATTTATTATTGTAGAAATATAATAATAACATTGATATTTTACAAAGATGACGAAGATATTAAAAATAATAACGCGACCAGACGTCTATCAGTTATATATAAAATCTTTATAAATATATTTACAACTAGTATACAGTAAAATAGGATTATCACCAATCAAAAGAACTAGGTGTATTTAAAAATAGTTAACATAGTAACATATTCAAGCATAGAGAAAAGTTGTAGAAAGGCTCAGGAAATATTACGAGTCATTATACTTTGAATTTTTAGATTATAAAAACGTTTTTGATTGGTAAACATTTCAGCTGTGATTTAAACATTGGTATATCGATATATACACTCGGGTTATTGCCATAGTTTAAACAGTATTTATCAAAATGCAGCAGCGATGATTTACATTAAGCATAGCACAAATAAGTTTAATATTATTAAAGATGTTTACAAAACGATTCTCTATCTCCAAAACATTTATGGCAAGTTGTGAGAATTACTTTGTACACCATTATGTGAAAGAAATGAAATAAAAATATATGAATATTATTTAAGTCATCTAGAAGTTGGTGATTTGTGCCTGCATTATTTTTGAGATTCAAAAAAAAAAGATTTGAAAAGACTAATGTTTAATAAATGTTTTCATAAAAAAAGAAAATTAAGATTGAAATTCAGTAATTAGATGGAGTTGGTAACTATAAATATCTTGGTCAGATTATTCATACACCTGGAAAAATAACTTTGGAAGAATGTACTGCTATCTCTCCAAGTACAATAAATGTTGTTACTAAAACAAAATTCACAAAAAACATTTCACCAAGGGTAGTTGCAGAAGGAAATTTCAAAAACTGAAAACAACATTAGGTGCTACTTCTCAAACAGGAGCTATTTTATATAGATAATTCCTCAGAAATAACAGTAGGTCCCTTTTCTGATTTTTTAAGGTTTCTATTTATTGTATCAGTTTTTATACTTTATATCAGAGGAAAATACAACATTATTTCTAGAAATTGTCGTATAGAAAAAAAGAGAAATTCAAAAATCTTACTACTTCTTTGCATTAAAAATGTATTTTATGGCCAAACTAAAATGATGGTCCATAGACGCGCGCGCGCGCGCACACACACACACACATATATATATATATATATATAATGTCTGTTAATTAAAAACTATTGTAATAATAATAAAAATAATAAATATAACGGTAAAAACTATTATATACAATCTTTTAATCTGCAGAAAAACTTTCAGTTAATACCCTAACGTTCCTCAACTGCCATTAGATTAAAAAAACATTATTGAAGCAAATATCATCAATTCAAATCCCATGAATCCCAAATTTTAACGCTAGCAACTTACCTATTAATTATATTCATTTTATTTCTATGTATTAAAACTGCCTCCTTATTTTTTTCTGTTTTTATGGTTTCTCTCTTCATGAAAAATCTTAACAATTTCAATATCATACTTATATATATATATATATATATATATATATATGATATTGAAATATTTTATATATATATATATATATATATATATATATATGAAAATAGAAGAAAGACCATGGTGTTTCTTGATCTTAAACTCAGAGGTAAAAAGCAACAGCTGCAACGACAAGAACGTATGGAGTGGACATTAGGAATTTGCCCTGCTCGGTTCCTTTAAGGCCTCCAAGAGGAATCAAAGGGTCTCCTTTCAGTTAATAATATTTATAAAAATGCAACAGCAACAATTAGATTATATAATCATACTGGACAAATCAACATTGAGAAAGGTGTAAGACAAGGTGACTCCATATCTCTAAAACTCTTTACAGCAGTGCTGCAAGAAATATTTTGTGGATTAAAATGGGAAACTAAAGGAGTGAAAGTAAATGGAGAGTATTTAAGTCATTTAGATTTCGCAGATGATGTAGTTGTTTTTGCAAATAATGCTTCAGAGCTGCAGGAAATGTTGCAGGAGTTAGCAGATGGAAGTAGAAAAGTAGGACTAAAGATAAATGTTAAAAAGACTAAAGTAATGTTTAATCTATTTGCTCAAAATATGAAAATAAAGATTGATTATGAAGAATTAGAAGAAGTTAACAGTTACAAATACCTTGGTCAGATTATTAATACAGATGGAAACATAATGGAGGAAATTAATCATAGAATTAAACTTGGTTGGAGTGCTTTTGGTAGAAATAACTTGATACTAAAAGGAAATATGCCTATGCATTTGAAAAGGATGGTTTTTAACAAATTTCTTTTTACCAGTTCTTACTTATAGATCTGAGACTTGAACACTTAATAGAAGAGCAATACAGAGACTTCAGATCACTCAAAGGAGTATGGAGAGGTGTATGTTGGAAGTAACAAGAAGAGATCGAAAACGCAATGTATGGGTAAGACAACAAACAGGTGTTACTGACCTTATTGAAAAAATTAAAAGATTGAAATGGAGTTGGGCTGGACATATAGCTAGAAGAGATGATAATAGATGGACAATTGAAATTTTCAACTGGATTCCAAGAGATTGTAAAAGACCCAGAAAGAGACCACATGTGAGATGGATGGATGAAATAAAAAAATGTGCAGATGTGTTGTGGAGAAGAGAAGCTAAAGATCGAAGTAGATGGATTAAATTTGGAGAGACCTTCATCCTGCAGTGAATTGATAATGGTTGATGATGATGATATACATATATATATATATATATTAAAAAATAATTCAATAAAAATTATTTAATAAGACAACTTTTTTAAAAAATATTATGTTTAATAAACCTTATCAACCCGGATTTCGCTTCTATATTGGAGCCTTATCAAGATGTAAATACACAAAGTTATATTATAATTCCTTCTATTTTACTGTGAGAACTAATCTAAAAAGTAAATATATTTATTTATACTTGTATCCATAATAAAGTATTCTTTTTTTTTTTTTTCAAGTGTCATAGCATCGGCCGGGACGCGAACCCGCAACCCGGGCAACTGCTTGTAAGGCAGTCGTGCTGTTGTTCCTAATTGAAAAATAAATGTTTATCTTTAATATCGATATAGGTTAAAACCAAAGTGAAAATTCTATAGGAGATTAGTGGCACACTGTCTGAATTATTACAGCATTATTTGGATTATGTATGATCAAAAATATTTTGATAATAAAGTAATAGTTAATGGCGAACTGATACCTCTTTTTAATCTTTCTTCAAGACATTCATTTTGTTTATCGCCTCCAACCAAAGCATTATTTTCTCAATTTACTCTTTTAATATATTTTGTTACTAACTTACTTTCTTTATATTGCTTTATTGAATAAATAACGCATAGTCTTTTATTAATAATGAAAGCATTTATATAATGTATAATTGATTGTCCTTTAGTATAAAATTTCTTGAAACTCAAATATTTCCTTATTTTTGTTAAGTTTTGAAAGATGAATAAGACGATTAAATGTTTGAAAGAAATATAAATAAATTAAAAACAATGTGCAAGTTACAATACATAATTTAAAATTAATAAGATGATTTAAAATATGTTATTTACAATAAATATGTCCTTAAATATTATAAACTTTTATGAAAATCAAATTTTCAAACAAAATTGTTAATCGAATGATTTTACAATATTGCTTAAATAGCTTAATACAGTGGGTAAAAGCAGAAACTGAAATAAGCTAGCTTAGAACAGTTACTGTTGTGATGCACTAAGAAAAGAGGAAGAATATAATGATATGGACCAAAGTACTCTACAAAATATTACATAGTCACAAAAAAGAAAACAAAATAATCCCAATAATTATTACTTCTTCTAAATTAATGTGCAATTTAATAAAGATATGAAACATTCAACTAAATTTATAGAGAAAGAAAAGATTTTAGAACAATTAAATGATAGGTTTTGATTTTTTTGCTGTTTTTATAATTAAGTTAATATTAAATGGAAATCTGATTAGTATTTGAAAAAAAATAAATTTCCATACATGTGTCTTACCAGTTATTATAAGAAAAATATTGTGAAGATTTCAAATCACTAAGAAAAATATGACAAAAAAATTATATTGGAAGTAACAAAAGGAATGAAGTTCGAAAAAAGCAAACAGACACTAGAAATGTTCTTGAAATATTTAATCGAGTCGAAAGAAACTGAGATAAACATATGTAAAAGTGATAGTATATAGATAAACCCCCAAAATTATAAAAGATTATAAGGATACATGTGTGAAGATTAAATAAAACACCTGCTAAAATTGGGGAGAATAGAACTTCACCTGAAGAATGTTTACAAATTATAATATATTTTTTTCCGTATTATTTTTATTTGTTGATAAAAGCGGTAACAATAATTAAATACATTTTTGAATAACGGAATTAAATCTTTACAGTTACTGTTTGCTTTGACATTAATTAATTAGTTCTAATATTAAGCATTATTTTAGAGATTGTAAATAATTTCTAACATTGTAGAAAATAAGCTTTGTAAAAAGAAAAAAAGGTTAACAGTTTATTTTATACATTTTTGCAAGATAAACAAATCTAATTTGTAACGTTAAATATTGTATATTTTTACTATTATAGATATGTTTCCAGTTCTAGTAGTATTAGAATCTAATAACAAAACGATTAAATGTCCATCAGAACCACTGTCATGGCATATTTTATATCCTCTCCAGGCTGACAGGGACACTATAATGTATGCAAAAAGTGATAGCCAAAAAAATCTTACAGACACATTTAATTTTTATAAAAGAACGTTCTCTTCAAGTAAATCAAATACCATATTAGTTCAATTTACTATACAAGATGATGATGCAGTTATAGCTTGTCTAACAACAAACGGAATGATGTTTATTGGAAAAATTGAAGTAATTGAAGGTAAGATTAGACAAAATTAAATTATATATAGTTAAAGTTATATAATCATAAATATTATATTTGTAAATACCAAAAAAAGAAGTTTACCCTAGTAATGTTTTAATTGCCTCCTTACTAGTAACATATATTTTGTTTGGCTTGTCGGTATGGTTATAAATGCACATTTAAATTTTTGTCATTATTGTATTAAATAAAAATTTTAGATAGAAAAAAGGTAAAAGAAGAAATAAAATAAGGGTGAGTTTGTATTATTAAAAACCTAGACGTTATGTGTATAGAATGCTTAATAACTTTGAAAATAATAATTATATTCAGTGTAGTCAATTTGTATCTGGCTTCATTTATATACGTTAAAATCATAACTTTATTGGAAATAATACATTTAATATAAATCTCTAATATTAAACATTTAAGTGTTAGTGAAAATAAAGAGTTTATTTCTTTACGATATTTACCTCATCAATTTATAAATTTATTTATAAACAAATATGTTTGATTAGTGATATGACGCTTTATTTAAGTTTATTATTAAATAGACCAAACCAGTCAATTTATAACAAGTCTTTTGGTGGAATAGTTGAGATTCTTTGCAGTTATCATAAATTTAATTTTTAAGGAAATATTTAAAATGCATAAAAGTAGAATTAAAAATAGATATCATAACTCAGCTTTGTATATTTATGAACTGAGTACAGATCATAAAATATTATTTGACAATGCTGGGGTTATCTATTATGAGAGAAGTGAATTAAAAAAAAAGAGTTAAAAACGAAGATTATATATAAATATATTTAAATTTGAGACAATCAATCTCATGAAGATATCTTTTAATGTTACAGGAAATTATTTTTGTAGTGCATGATGGGAAGTTGTACGTATCTTGGTGAAAAGCATTTAAAATATCTATTTGTTAATAGATAAAACCATGACCCTAGAAGAATTTTAATAAAATGTTGTTTCTAGACTAGTTTTGTAATAATACATAATTTTCTAGCTTATTCTTTTCTAATATATTGTAATTTATTACAACACAATCATTCTTGCCAAGATTAGCCCACTTATTAAATAAAGTCCATCATGAAATTTACATTAATAATTGGAAAGCTATTTAATTATTATTGACACACATATATATGCACAACACATGTTTATTTATATAAGCATTTAATCAAATAAGTCATGATAAATTATTGCTTTTGTTATGCATCCTAAACTGAACAATAATGTGAGCAAATTGAAGTTAACTAACTTGGAGATGATCTGCTGTCAAGATATGTAGCTAAGAAACAGAGTACGAAAAAAAAAAGATTTTACTATTATATTTATTAAAGAAATGTAATTAACAATGGGCAGACATGTCAATCTATAAGGAAATGAAGATCTTAGTGTACCACATGAGACATAAAGGAATGTATAAAATCTAAAGTCTTTCAAAATCTTTTCCTTGGAAATAATGCATTTGCTATCATGAACTAACAACAATTAAATTAAGATTATGAACACTAAAATGGAGTATTTTAATTGAATTACAGGAGTTTTTAAATCATGTACTGGATTCTAAATTTTATTCAATTCAGCAGAAAGAGTTGTGAAATAAAAATTAATGCTTTTTCATGATAATTAGATTATGTTCTGATCATGATTGAAAGAATTTCCTTTGCCAAAGAAAATGATTTGGTGAGCTAAACTGCTTATTGGAAATTACTATGCCTAAATATCATGAACCATTACTACTAGGATGATTGTATGAACTTTGTCTCAATTATTATTTTGATCAAGAGATTAATATTGTAAATTTTGTTTGATTTTTCTTTTATCTGTGTTTTATTTTTATACTCCATGGGACGTTTCACAGTTTATGCTGTGACAAATTTCCATTTTTAGAGTTAATAGAGAAGAGGGGGAGTTAACTTAATTATTTTTCTTTTTTATAATTGTAAATAAAATCTAGGTCAGCTCATCGATTTTCTAGCTGCTTAACATCAGTTTATCTATGTATATATTGAGGTAAGATTCGCATCTATTTTTACACAGATTAAATTACAACACTTCGTAGATCACAGAATTCATGTTATGTGTTATATATTATTGATTAACCACTGTTAGACATTATTTCAGTATGAATGTCTAATCAAATAGTATAAATTATTTTATCTATTGTATATGTATTTAAACTTAGATAAGGGAGGGAATTAAATCACATAGATTGCTTTTTGAGGAATAAATTGCAATATTATTAAAAATAGGACAATAGTTGTTTAATTTAGTAAGTCAGAATCACAATCATTTTAAACTATTGATATTTATTTTTTTATATATTCCATGGTTTTGTAATCAGTTGGCTTACATCGCACACACTAATATATATATAAAATAAAGGAAAAATAGAAATAAACATGGAATAAATTTTTGTAGATATTTTTCTATATTTTCTAAAATAAAATAATAACAAGTAAAGGATTAAATAACTCTGGGCTTAAAATAAAATTTCATTATGAAATTAATATTTTAAAAAGGTCTGAATAAATATATATATTGCATTATTATTAATTATTACTCTGATTTTGAAATTTAAAAACATCCTATTGTATTTTTGAAATTTTAATTAATTAAACAAAATTTTTATCTATTAGAAATTCCCTAAGTAAAAACATGTATATGTTTTCAAAGGGATTAGTGAGATAAAAATAGAAACTCTGTTTTTAATCAAGCTGCTGTTATCACCTTAGATGATTCTATAAAAGGGCTGATAAAAATTAACTCCAGTTTGAATAATGATTTTGAAGAGAGCAGTATGTTGTTGGCTGTAGCAGAGAATTTTCAGAAAAGCTTCCATGAACTAATGTTGTTGAAGGCAGGAGCTGATACTATTTTCCTTCACAGGAGTTTTGGTTTTGAAACTGGGTCACTTCTGAATCAATGGCCTGAAAAAAAATGAGGACAAAATAGCTAGCAGAATTATATAAAGCTCCTATGAAGATCTAAGGACAGTCCAGTAGCTGAATTATAGTTTACTGTAGAGATTTGATTCATGAAGCCAGGGTCACTTCAAGTGGATCAACTAGCTGCTTAAATATGTTTTAGAAGACAGCCTGACAATTGCTTGGACTACAAAAGAAATCTCATAGTATGCCAACAAATTACCGGAATTATATACTTTTACGTGATGATGACAATCACTAAAACCAAACTGATCAAGAAAAATCTTCCAGCTTGCTGAAGAATTAATTACACGTATGCTCAGTCAGATAAAGGCAGAGAAACACGGATAAACGTATATACAGCTGGTGGTGAGTAGCATTATATATGATAAGCAAGTGTTAAAAACGATTTTCTTAGTAAAATGACATTTTTATAACTGATAGAAATATATAAAACGATATTAGTTTAAAATCGTTTATTAAATAAGAAAAAAAACTGTTTAAAGTTATATTTATGATAAAAAAAAAAGTACAAAGTTATAATTAATAATCAAGAAAAGGATTTCCAAAAATCTTTTAGACTAGGAAAAGCAAGACATTTTAAATCAATTAACTGTCAAAAATTTGATCGGATTTATTTTAAGGAAAAAAATGCTATATTCAACAAATGGAATAATTGTGAAAATAACTTTTATCATTATAACAAATATGTAAATTTTATGTATATTCAAAATGGAATTATTAATTATAAAAGTAATGTCATTTATTGTTTGACAAAATTGAATTTATAAATAATCTGTGCGCGCATATATATCAATGCTTGTCAAATAATCTCTGCGTACATATATGTCAATGCTTGTCAGATAGGACATATATGAAAATGATAATTATTGTGTTATTGAATATTAATTGTATATTATAAATCACGCATCTGTGCGCATATATATATATGTAAACCATAGTAATAATATGAATTGTTTTTTTCATATATATATATATATATATATATATATAAACCATAGTAATAATGTGAATTGTGGTTTTGTAAATTAATGTAACAATTTGAATTTTGAATGGTAAATATTGTCAATTAATGTAATAACTTGAATTTTGTAGTAATCTTGTAAATTAGTGTAATGACTTTTATTATTGTATACTTTTCAAAATCAGAGTGTACTAGTAGATTGTGCTTGGCCATCTACTTATCCTGGCATTGGAGGCTACAGTTCATGTATTCACTTTTCCAGCTCATCTTACCCATTTCATCAGCACATCTAAAACCAGAAGAAATGCAGTAATGAGAGATGAAGTGTATAATATGTGGAATAAAATCGTACTTCCAGGCGATTTAATCCCAAAATTTGGTGGGGGGGTAATGAAACAAGCATGCTGTTTCACAAGTGTATGTATTCTAAAAACTATTTTACCCTCCCACCTTAAAAAACAGCAGATGTATAAAAAAGTCGATCTGATATTTTTTCTAGAAAAATATAGCAAAAAGTTTAATTTATAACTTTACAAGAAAATCATTATTTTCTATAATTGAGAAAAGAAAATAATAAAGATAAATCATTATTGATTTTATAGTTTTGGATTGCGATATAATTTAAATATATCACTAGTATTTATTTAAAGCTGGCATGTATTAAATTGATTACATTTTTAATTTTTGGATGTTTTCGAATAAAGTGAAAAAAAATGGCTTAATTTTCATGTGTTCTTATCTATCCCACTAAAAAAAGTAGATTATCCAATCATTATGAAGAGAAAAGCAATCAGACTTAAATGAGTGCTGTGGGACGACTAGGATATGTGGGCTGAGCTGCTTAATCAGTCTAAGAATCAGATATATATATATAGTCAAGTTGCAAGTTCAGAGCATAGTTTTAAAAAAGTTTTTCCAAAGAGATTCTAAGGAGATCAAATAGTTATTTTTTTTCCAAAGAGATAATTTTCAAGTAGCTGTTAAAGAAGAATTTTGAAAAAAAAAATTTCAATTTTAAAAGGATATTAAAGAACCTCTGTTAATGATGGAAAAAGAAAACTTTATTAAGAAAAACTTGATGATGAAAGCCTAAACAGTCACAGCTTTTCTCTTCATTCTAAGCCATGCTTTTTCAAGATTTGCTTTGATGATCATCATGAAAGGGATTAACACCATTCAGCTTAAATAAAACGACCCCTTTTTGAAGGAACAAACTGGATAAATGAAGGTAATGATTTTATAAAAATATTTGATACTATGTGCGTTTGTAAAAACAAGACAAAACGTCTTTCTTAAAGTAAAAGTATATGTGTTTTTTAAAAGATAAACAAAATGTCTTTCTTAAACTAAAATTATATGTGTTTTTTTAAAAGATAAACAAAACGTCTTTTTTAAATTAAAATTATGTGTTTTTAAAAGACAAACAAAATGACTTTGATATAAATAAAAAAAAATAATTATTAATAAATACAGCTACATGAAAATATATTTATTATCGAATTAAAATCATGAATAAATGTAGCTGCATGAAAATACGTTTGTTACTGGAAAATTATGAATAAAACTAAAATTATGAAAATCGTTTATTCTTGATAAAGTATAAATGAAAATGCTGATCAACTTATATCTGGAAACATATGTCTGTACCAGACCAAACAGCAATATTTATGTTAGATATTGGAGTAAACAAATAAAATTACAAATGCTTAATACTTATCTGAATATTGATTTTGTGTGAGTAATTTAAACCACATTACTGGATTTGATAAATGTAATGAAATACTATATGGACTCTAAATGCTTACCTGCATGTTGATGTAAAATTACAAAAGCTTAATACTTACCTGAATATCGAATTTGTGGGAGTAATTTAAACCACATTACTGGATTTGATAAATTTAATGAAATACTATATGGACACTAAATGCTTACCTGCATGTTGATGTAAAATTACAAATGCTTAATACTTACCTGAATATCGATTTTGTGAGAGTAATATAAACCACATTACTGGATTTGATAAATGTAATGAAATACTACATGGACTCTAAATGCTTACCTGCATGTTGATGTAAAATTACAAATGCTTAATACTTACCTGAATATTGATTTTGTGGAAGTAATTTATACCACATTACTGGATTTTATAAATGTAAGGAAACACTATATGGACTCTAAATGCTTATATGCATGTTGATGTAAAATTACAAATGTTTAATACTTACCTAAATATTGATTTTGTGGGAGTAATTTAAAACACATTACTGGATTTGATAAATTTAATGAAATACTATATGGACTCCAAATGGTTACCTAACTGAGGGATGATGATGATCATGTACTGTGGTAATCATTATAGATGGCTGCCCAATGTACAGCTGATGATGATCACATATTGGTGATCATCACTTCAAAATTATTAACTTGATCTCAAACCACGACTGAGAAAGAAAAAATGTGCATTTTATGCAGAATTAATTTTAAAAATTACTTTGAAATATGTGACAAGAGTAATGATGATGATTATAAATTATAAAATAGTAATTTTCATGAATTCAATAATTAGATATGTGCTATTGGGATGATTTAATAATTAAAAACATGATTCAATAATTTTTTCATCATAAGTTCATTACAAAACTCATCAACTGGAAAAGTAAATAAAGCACAATTCAAGTTTGTAATAGCAAGTATTAAGGTTTTATTACTACTGTTATTAAGAAGTGATCTATGAAGTTGTGAGGGAATTGTTGCCTTAAAGCTGTAAGTTCAATTATTTAAAGCATGTTGATCCAAATTTAAATAGGAAATTCAATATTGGTAGGTTCCACCTTTGAGGTTGAGGCTTTCATTCTCAAACATGTTGAAAATATCTTTATCTTTTTGAATATTTTTCCAAGCAGATGTCATAGGTCTATTGGGATTTCTTTACAAAGCATTAGCATATGAGATATTATTAGAGAAGTTATAGTTGCATTGAGTTTGGGGATGGGTTTTGTATTCAGATGAACTACATCCTACATCATTGGAAATATTATTTTTGGTATTATCATTGGCTGAAAGTTTTTTGCTTTTGTTTAAATGGCTATTATTTTTTTAAAAGTTAACACTTCTAATGCAGGAAATTCCTGCAGTGCAATAATCTCCTCTGTGTCTTCAATATTTCTTCTATCTTCATGAAAATTTAAGATGGGGTCCCAAGGAGGTAGCTTCTTATTAAGGTCACTATTTTGATTCATGAAATTAGCTTTAACTGGGTTTTGTCCATGCATAAGTTGCAAATATAAAGAGTTCTCAGGCATGCAAATGGCTACTTGTTCAGCTAAATCCATACAATAATTATTATCATTATCAAATCCTTCTTTTATCATGAATGAAGACTCCATTTTTGAAGTTGCAAGAAAAAATGGATGTTAATAAAAATTGTAATAGTCTTGAATGAAAAAACAACTTATATGACGTAAAACCAATACAAAAGTTAGCACCAGAAAAGCAGAATATTTATCAGAACTGTATCCACTAGTGGGAATATAAATATTTATTTGAATCATAAATACTAGTGTTTTATCAAAAACATGATTCGATAACAAAGCTTTCCTTTGGTGAAAGTTGTATAACATTTATTTAAAATCTAAGCATTAAATACAGATAAATTACAACAATGATTTATTTCATCTTTAAATATGCTGCTGCTACTACTACTACTATTACTACTACTACGATTACTACTACTACTACTACTACTACTACTACTACTACTACTACTCCTACTACTACTACTACTACTACTACTACTACTACTACTACTACTAATAATAATAATAATAATAATAATAATAATAATAATAATAGCAACAATCTCCTCTTACAGAACCTTCTCAGAATGAGTAAAGCATTTATCCAACTTATATTATTATTCATACATATATAATTTTAATGAGACCCAGCCTTCACAGGTGCTATGGGGTTGCACCATATTTTACATTATCTTAGAGTTTAGTACAATTGATCTACAATAATAGAATTATAAACACACACATTCACTTGATTTCCCTCATTAATATAATGTATTACCTGTACCTTCCTAATAATATTTTTTTCATGGAGACCTTTTATTAATCTGTAGTAGTAGTAGTAGTAGTAGTAGTAGTAGTAGTAGTAGTAGTAGTAGTAGTAGTAGTAGTAGTAGTAGTAGTAGTAGTAGTAGTAGTAGTAGTAGTAGTAGTAGTAGTAGTAGTAGTAGTAGTAGTAGTAGTGGTGGTGGTGGTGGTGGTGGTGGTGGTGGTGGTGGTGGTGGTGGTGGTGGTGGTGGTGGTGGTGGTGGTGGTGGTGGTGGTGGTGGTGGTGGTGGTGGTGGTGGTGGCGGTGGTGGTGGCAGTGGTGGTGGCGGTGGTGGTGGCGGTGGTGGTGGTGGTGGTGGTGGGGCGGTGGCGGCGGCAGAAGCAGCTTTAAACTATTAAAATCATTAAACGATTTAACTAAATATAGCAGACGTACAGTTACTAAACTAACATCCCCAGTTTCACTTTTAATTATTCCAATCTTATCAAAATATTATTTCACATTTCTATAGATTGATAATTACATAAAGCTGCATATAAGATATGTAATTCAAATAAGCACACAATTACTTATGGAGGAAGAGAATTTATACCAGTAATTCATTAATATCGAGGCTCTAAAGCATTTAACAATTCAACAATTATTTATTCGTATGCCTGCAAGTATTGATGTAGCAATTAATCCATTTAAAGAAATAATTCTTATATAGTATGACGTACCTGGGTGTTTTTAAGAAGATATAAAGCCGAAGAATTGAAATCCATTATCTCGAAGATTCATGTGGTCATTATTGTACCACAGAAATATTAAACATTGATTAATTTAGCTTTGCATGAATTTACAAAGTTTTAAATAGCTTTTTCAAAATATAATATGCAGCAATTATTTGATTCATTGCTTCAAGTTAATTTTACTATGTTCAACTCGAGTTCAGGTCATATTCACTAAAGATAGCACCAAATAATTTATTAATATATTGACTGCAATTCGTTTATAAGACATATCCACTGTTTTAGGTGTTTTCACAAATGTAAAATCAAATCATATGTAAATCCCAAAATTCTTATGAATTTTACATTATTCATTAGAAATCTTAGGTTATTGTAGCCAATTAAAAAAAAGGTAATGAATAATTACTGCAGTTTTATCACAAGTTTTAGCATTTCATATGCAATTTTAAAAATTCACAGATTAATAAGGATATTTAGATTTTGTTACTTTAATCATTGAATGATAAATGTTGTTAAGAATTTAATGTCTTAATTCAGGTCGATGTAGATTAAACCTTTGCTCCTAGGCGAACATTTAGCTGTTTATTCTACCCAGACATGCTATTGATGAAGGATAACAAAATGGCTAATTTCATATTTAAATCCCATCTAGTCCTTCAACACACTGTAATTAAAAATAACTGAACCAATTTTGATAAATGGTTATATTTAGAATTTTCTGCCATATTATTAGTGATTTTATAATGTTTTACTCCCAATACCTAAAAATCGGATTTGTGTGAAAAAAAAATGCGCTCTGGTTTTTAGTACATGATGGGGAGTAGGGTAGATTTGAAAGTTTTGAGAGATTAAAGCACCAAATTTGAGATAAAATATTTAAAATGAGTGTCAAATATTGTTTTGACATGTACACTACCATACTATATTAATTATAAAAATAAAATGCATAGTTGTTTATTTTACAAATAAATGATTTAAAATTTTAAAATATTAAAGTAAATGATTTCTGTTTGATTTGTTTTCAAGTTATCATTTTTAATAAAAATAAAATTATTTTAGTTAACACTAATAATAAATTCTTTTAAACATTTTACGACTTTACTTTTCAAATTGACGTTTTAAAACAAACTTTCATATTTTTTACAATTGTATGTTAATATTTTAAATACTTTCTTTTATTGTAGTTAATATACTATCGTTTTTGTCCAGTGTATTTTCCCCTCTAACATTGATTTTATGTGTCTGTCTTTATTTTTTATTCAATATTAACCATGCATTTAAAAAGATTAAGAAGCATATATTTGGGGCGTTGTAATTGATAAAATTCTGCACAGGAGACTTATTGGTGAATTTTAATAATCTATTGTAATAGGTAATAGTACACAAACATATTTATATCATTTCCAATTTTATCATTTACATCAATAATACTAATAAGCATCAATATTTGCTCTATTTGATAAGCCAATCCTTTTTTTAAAATTGAAATTTGTGATTATTGATTTAGACGTTAAAATATAGTGTTACATTTTATCACTATCCCCCCAAAAAATATTCGCTTATATATTTTACTAATGTAAATAAAGACATTAAAGCATGGGTGAATATTAGGATATCAAAATTATTAATTGCTAAATATTAAACTTAGACTTAATTCTAATATTAGATTGTTTTATGAATATTTTTTTTTTCAGTATTTCTAATGAGTTGTCCCTTTTGAGTTTCACTACATATCTTAAGAATGTACGACTTATATTAAATCATTCAACTAAAACATCTCTAACGTATGATTATCAACTTACTAAACCTTTGATTATCTTTGGCAATGTCTATTATGCATTGAGCTTCCATCAGTAAATCATTGCGGAATATATAATATCACATATGTTTAGTCTAAATGTGGCATAAGCCTTAATCTTTGTGCATTGTCGGTACCTTGCGTTCCCTCTGGGTCATTAAATATAAGACGTTTTCTCTTATTTTGCTTTTGATTTAAAAAAGGTCTCTTATAAAAGTTGGAAAACTCATTAAATTTTTGTTTTTTGTTGGTTACAAACCTGGGGGTGTACTAATACATAATCCTCAACTTCAAATATATGTGGTCAGTGAGTTGACTGAGATTTCATTAAAACTCTTTTTTCTACTTTATGAAGGCTAAATTAATATCATTTTCATGATTGACTTTCTTAGCTATTGTTGTAGTGGAGTGGTTTATTAAAAATGGCTAAATTTTTACAAATTGTATTTAAATAGGTGTGAATTATGTAGACTCATTTTAAATTATATTGGCACAATTATTTATCTCTTTTAGTTTATTAACCCAATTCTTATGGTTACATTTTAAATAGACTCAGAATAGTTTGCCCAGTTACTTCATAACTCTTTCACATAGAGTTGACAATATGAAAATGTGCTCAATTCGTATTAAATCAGTTTAGGTAATCAGGTATGATTACAAAATAATATGAAAATGATTTACAATAACCCTCCAAATAAATTAAAAATGTATAATGTGTAAACATATCATATGACTTGTTTAATTTCTGCGGATCATGTATTGTGAAGATGAAGAAATCAATAAAATAATACTTGATAAGGAAGTTTTCATTAAAACATTAATAAATTTGTTTTGATTAAAACATTACAATTAATTTACAATATTGACTATGAAAATAAAATATTATTTCCAAAATCTTACAAGTAATAAATACAATATGTATAATAAATCAAACAAGATAAATAAAAGAAAATATGTTAGCATTCACTCTGGCTACATGAAGTTTTAAATCAAGTTTACATATCATAAAAAATATCAACGAAAAATTCAAGAATGTTCACATGTCCAAAATTATATTGCAAAAATTTACCTTTCCAGTTTGATAAGATAAATATGGTTTCTCTAACAAAGATTTACAAAATATATAAAATATTTTAAAAATATATCTTAGTTAACTCTTTTGTGGGTGTATTTTGCTCTGACAATATGTTAAATAATCATGTAATAAATTATATTGCTTGGTACCATCCTCAGACAATTTTATATTTTGCATAAGCTAAAAATAAACATTCAGACACTTTTCTTAATCTTTCGTCATTCATTTACGGTAAATAATGCATTTGCTCAAAAACATATCAATTTTAAATCATTGAGATTCGAAATTTGAGGAATATTATCCATTCCTATGCTATCTTTTATATTAAATATTACTTATTTCAATATCATTTGTAAAACACTTATTTGTAAACCTATCTTGCTTTTATCTTAAACAAGCCAACTTTCAAAGTTTATTCATTACACCATTTTCTTAATGTTAAGCTATACATACAAATACACAGGGTATTTGATAGCGAGAAAACGCAGAATGTGAAGGAAAATAACTACAGCAACAACTCAATAGAATGAGGAAATTCACATGGAAAAACAGTTCAAAAACTATTACGCATGATTTAGTCAAGTACCTAAGAAAAACCTCTTTATGGCTTTCTTTGCTTTTACTGACAACAACAAATAAATGACACTGTCCACAGAAATATATACAGTACTAACTTAAATGTATTAGTGAATAAATTCAAAATATATGCGGATATTCATCATCTTCACATATTCTATATACACGCAGGGTTTTCTATCTACTTCCCTGTTCTACTGATATATACAATCAACATTATAAAAATAAGCTAAACAACATTACTAAATAATCTATAAAATATCATCTTAAAAAAATCCACTAAAAATCTAAATACTTTTCATGAACGGTTTCAAAAATATAAGTTTCACTACAATACAAATGATTTTGGCAAAATACAATAATAACATTTATATATCCGTTTATTCAATATATCATTCATTTTAAATGTTAATATTATGTTGCGTTATCTGGCAAACAATATTATAAATACTTACTATATTTATAAGTGAATCTATCTTAAACTTATACATATTTATACACTTTCATGTTTACTATATTCATTAGTATAATCATACCTAATAATATGTCTTCCATAAATCCATTAATCAATTAAAATATCATATTAAATTCCAAGCAATAAAAATATTAAAACAAAATATCATATAATAATAATAAAATTACCAAGTGATCAATATACTATAATATAGACCACATATCTGTGTCCTCTTGTTCAGCTATGCATGAACCAATTACATTATAAATTTACCCATAAAAATATTATTCCATAAATTATGTTTTTAACTTTCATAAGATTATTAAAATATCAATCTATTCTATAAGATTAAGCAATGAAATAAATATCTATATTAGTTTAAATCTGAAAAAAAAAAAATAACTGTGAAAAATATTGTTGTTAATTTTTAAAAAAAAAAAAAAATCAGTAAATAATAAAGTTTAAATTTACAAAAAAATTCATCTTTTCAGCTCCCGTGTTGACAAATTCTGGAAAGCATAACCCCCATTGTCACTAAGCAAAAAACTATCAGTCCTTGTTCACAGTTTTTTTCTCTACTTTTTGGACAGTGTAGATTTATAAAACACATAAAATGGACCTTTTTGAATCTTTCAAAATCGAAACAAAATATTGTCAATCTTGAATTATGAAGATATTTATAACAGTTTTTGTATTTATATATTTGAAATTGATGATAATTTCTTAAAATAAGCACTTTAAATCCATTGTTTGAAAAAAAAAAACTATTATCAGCACTGTACATATTTACAAGGTGTTTTATGGTTGGTGACATATGCATTAAATTTCAAATTGATGTATCCCAGGCTCATATTTTTATATTTCCAAAAAAAGCACAAGTATTTTTTCCAGTAGATACATGTTTAATTAGGTAAATAAACATTTCATTTTCACATATTTGTGATTTATTTATCATGGAAATTATATTTCTCAATAAAGCATTTTTTTTACTTTAAATAATTAAAGCTATGGCAATTCCTTTACTATTTCAGTCGGTTCAAATTATGTATCCAATATTTATCAATTATATTTCAATTTGTCTTTAAATATCTTGTTTCAATAACAAGTCCATTTGTTCATTTTCAAAGATAAATTATTATACTAAAATGCATTATTGTTTATAATAAGAAAATATTCTAAATAATATACAATAACATTTCTTCTTTGTTTTTAAAAATTTAAATATAAAACATACTTTTCCTTCTTTTCTTATAATTTATATAAAAATATAGTCCTTTCAAAATTATCTCCTTCTTCAATAAATTGCTTGTAACGACACTAAATATATTTCTAAAATATAAATGTTCATATTTATTGAAAAAAATATTAAAATATTGAAAAAAATATTAAAGTTATAATGTAAATTCAATGTGAATATATCATGGCAAAATCTTCGGCATTTGGCTATCCTTTTTCTGACGTTTAATAAGCTAAATCTGTGTTCCATAAATTACTGACAAGGTTTGAATTAAGCTTTTGACCAAATTTACCAATACAGAATAATAGTTTTTCTATTCACACATTATGTGTCAACAGTAATTAATCTTTTATATTTTTAAAACTCCAAAGAAAAATAGTATTACTTAAAATTTTAACTTTATAATTTAATAATTTATGAACCCTTGTTACATTACAGAACCTGTTGTAACATAACTTAACCTGTTATAACCCAACTTAACCTATTATAACCTGTCTAAACATTGATGATTTACCAATTTATACTGGTTTCTATTAAGCAATCCTATTGGATGAATAAAGTTTAACAATTGACTCATTTGCATATAAATTGAATTTTGTTGTTTTAAAAAGTAAAAAAAAAAAAGAGACATCTTTTAATAAAAAATATTAACAGAAATATTTAATTCTGAATAAATATTCATAAATCTATTAATGCAATATAAAATATTTTAAATAATATAAAACACTAATTCTCAATAAAACATTTGGCTTAATGTATCCAATTTGATTTACTGGTATAAATATTATTTCCAAGTTAACTTAAAATATTATCTTTAAATTTATTTATAATGTTCAGACTTTATCAATTTTATCATCAATTTAAAAATATTTGAAACTTTCTTTCAAAACCTAAAAGGCATTCACAGACATTTATAAGTCATGCGATAACTTTCCAGACACACTGTAACAAAATTTAAATTACTATGTCTGTAATATATTTAACCAAATAATTAATTGAAATACATTTCATAAAATATTTGGTACTTGGGTATTATTACTACAATCTAAAAATAATAGGACAACTTTTTACATACATGATAAAGGCATAATGTTGTGAATGTTAAATAAACCCCTGCCATTTAAGTTTTTTGTTTTATCGAAAAAACATGTGTTTGAATGTGCACAAAATGTGTTTTGAAATGTGTCAACCAAATCTATTATTGTAGGAGCATTTTTGGAGATTTTGGTTTTTTTTTCTGATTAAAAAGTTTGTTAGTTGTAAATTTTAAACTTAACCACTTGTTATTGTTGTGAATTTGTTTTAACATTTTTTAAATTTCAACTGCCTTATTTACTTCTGTGCTTTTTTTTCCAATTTCAACTTGGTTATTGACTGACTTCTGCTTTTTGGAATCTTTGAATTACAAGTTGGTTATTATTTAATTGTAATTGAATGAAGATGTTGACTTTATTTGTTTATACCAAAAAGTACTCCATTTAGAGCATGTACTGGGAAATCACTTGTTCCACAACTCTTTTGGAGAAGTAGGAAGAACGGTGGCGGAGGGGGGATTGCTACTGATAATCGCCATTTTGTAAGCAAGAATCGTCTGCATAAGTGTATATTTCATAGAATTTTTTTTTCTTTTTTACTTTTATATATATATATATTGGCCTTTTCCCCTCCTGCAATATGGACCATGTATTTTGTTTGTTGAAATTGATCAAATTAAGTAAGTGCCAAAAGTTAGTTTGCGTCGGTGTAGAATTCATAAAAGTATGTGTATCTCTCGTGTAATAATTTTTTTTTGTAAAACTGTATTGATTATTATTTCTGCAACCATGGTAAGATAGGAGAACATTTCATATTCGTATCAAAGCATTGCTAACTTTCTAATGTTTTTCTAATGTTTGATGTTGCCAAAATAATAACATTAAAAAGTTAGCAGTGTATTGATACGAATGGGAAAAGACCTCCTATCTTTCTTTCGTTGCAGGAATAATACCCAATAATTATTATATTAATAATATTTAATATACTAAATTAAATTAAAACATGATTTTATTTTTATTATATCATAATGAATAAAATTGATACATTCAGAACATCACATATTATAATTTATAACTTTTAATAATTATTATTGAATATTTAAAGAACATATTAAGTACTTTATTAATTTATTTACAATGTACTTAAATAATCAGTTTAATGCTTAATAAGCAAAATACCAACTACATTTCTCCTCGCTTTTTAAAATCCTTGTAAAAGATTTCCTCAAAAGTATTACAAGTGCGAATTGGTCGATACTGACCTTAAAACTTTCCTTCCATCTCCTTTGGGCAGGAAATGGTAGATTGTTTTCCACAGATAAAATAATTTTTATTTCCCCTTCTTGGACAAAAAGTTGCTTGTATATCTCTTATATTAAGCCAGTTTATGCACATCCTTATTACTTTATTATTGACGTCATATTTGCTACTATTAACCTAACCAACTAGTTAAATTGTATATAAGAAAAGATAAAAAAAAAAACCTTTGATATTTTTTGCTTTATTATATATATATATATATATATATATATATATATATATATATATATATATATATATATATATATATATTGTAGACATATGACTCATTTTACCCATATATATTGTAACCTCACTTCTCGATATATGATATAATTTAAAATATGACTAGCTCAATCAAATTATTATGCTCGGCTAAAATATGTACAATTATCCTTAATATATTTTTATAATATTATAACTTATCAGATTTATTACAAATTTATCAAGAATTAATTTAGTTCAATATTATATACTAATTAAATAAATATTTAATTAAAATCATGAGACTGTGAAGTGAAGTTACAATTGGTAATCAGATTTACATTGAGTCAATGTCTCTCCAAGACACTGTCTCAATGGCATAAGAATACTATTACTTCTTTATTATCTCACCACTAACTTTACAGCATTCTTATGGCTTTTATAAATGAACTATCTTTAATAATAATAAATAAATACATCTCAATCTATTGTTAAGGAAATATAATTAAAAATGATCTCAGGTTCTTCTAATTATCTTAAAGTAATAATAATTCATGTAGATAGGAATGATAAGGGATTTAATATCAAACCTAAATACACCTAACTTATTCTAATAATAATCACTAACAATAATAATCTTTAGGGTATATCTTAATCTTATCTATTGGGTTATACTTTTAATCATTAAGAAAATAAATAGATCATATGCATGTATTTCATTTCCATATAGTATCTTAATTTTAAAATAGACCAAAATCTTATAATTTAACAATCTGTGGCAATAAATAATCTTATACTCTTATATTGTGCATTATAATTATTCTATGACCATTGTAATATCATATGTTAATGTCAATCAATTTCTATAAATTATATTAAGAAAATATTGTGTTTCTTTCTCAAATAATAAAATGATAAATTCATATTGTGCAAATATTATGTACATTCAAATTATCTGTTGTCAAATGCTGTGGTGTAAAATAATGAACTCAACACATCTTTTAAAAAACAACTTAACAAATTTATTTACATCAACGTTAACAAATAATTTATTTACACTATTTACATTTAAATAAAATTAAAGAAAATAAACAAAATAAGAAAAATAAGATTACAAGATTTTTTTACACTGTTATTATTTCCATAACTATAAGTAGATAATTTATACACTTCAGAAAATGTTTTCTTAATAAAATTCAATTAAGTTTATGACTTTAATTTACATAAACATTACTTATTATCAATTAATATAAGAAAGATTCTATGTAAGATATCATTCATGTAGCATATATGTAAGTAAACCAACTTTAATAATTAAAATGCTATTTCACTTAAGTCCTACTATTATTTATATTATAGTGTATAAGGCTGTGTTACATTTATTATCAGTATGACTCGAATATTAATTAATGTATCAACTGATATAACTTTGTATATAACAACAATTATTGATTATCACTGTTTATTTCATTCTGATATAATGTCATACTTCATGTCTTATTAAAATATGCAATACGTTTGTGTATCTTTTAAAAATAATATTTTAAAATTATTCAATAATTTCAATTTTTATAAAGTATAATGCTAAATAAAATTCTATGATTCTTTGCCATTTTAACTCATTACTTTTCATTACTTATTATTCCTATTCCGTTATAAAACTACTACCTACAAAAGTCATTTAAACCCTATTTAATTTCAGTAAAACAAATGACCAATTTTAAAAAAAACAAAAAAAATAATAACGATTCAAAACTCTCCTATACTTCATCATATATTTACAATAAGCCCTCAATCAAAAATATAAAATTTCTATGTAAACTTAACGTAACTCATCTAATAAAATAAAAAATAAAATATATAGACTTTATATATTTCTCACTAACTTTAAAAGAAATAAATAAATAACTTCTACTAGTATAATAAATCTGATTTCTAATATTGAAACAGAAACATTGAAATTCATTCACGAAAGAATCATATAATTATTTCTAAGGTATCATATTACGTTGTATTAAATTTATATCATTAATTTAAAATATGCATATTAAAATAAAAACTGCTATTATTAATCTTGTGCATGTATATTATTTAAACATTAATCCATTCATACAATAATCATATAACATTTGGTTGATCTAAAGAAAACATAGTAAATACATCAAATCATTATTATTATTACACAGTTTTACCATAAATAATACTTCAATGTACAGTCCGTCACAAGATGTCTTCCAGGATTCCAGTTTACAAAATAATTTCACATTTACACTCAACAATCATTCTTTAAAATATTACGTGTTGTATAATTATAAAATAAACTTTATGCAATAAAAAATTATATTAGTATTTAATTATTACTTTTTTAAAAAAAAATGTAAATATACCTTTCCTATCTTTAATAAACCAATAATTAATTAATATTTGTGTTAGTTAATAATTGAGACATATTACGTAACATCCAACGGTGTTTTCATTCAGTTGTTATTGTTCTTTTTCCTAGGCACAAATTTTCACTAAACATTACTTCCTTTTCCGGTACATCACGTGTTCTTTAAAAGTTTTTATGACAAAAAATGAAAACGTTCTTTTTTAAAAAAAATAAAGCAAAGTCAGTTCCATCATAAAGCAAAAATAAATTAAAATAGTTTATGGATCCAGGTTCACTTCTTCTTAAGAAAAAAAAAATATTATTATCTAAAAGTTATTATTTTTAGAATTAGTCTATAATTTACAAAGTTCTGATTTAATTATTTTTTAATTGATTTGGATATTCACGTAGATTTATTTGCGCATTCCATACAGATATTGAGGTAAGATTACTTTTAAAGTTTTCTATACGACCAGCGTTTAGACTTTAATAATTCAATAATTTCTTACTTATAAGTATTTCTTGGCCAATTAACTTCCGATTTATTTGCCTTATAAACTATCAAAATTTAGTCTTTTAAAACTATAAAGACTTAACAAGGCAAACATTTATATAATCATTACTATTTATCATCTTTACTAAGTTATATACTTAGATTTATAATTAATAAATACTTTCTTCATAAATAAGTATTTTTCATGCTTTTAAATATCTAATTTATAAAAATCAACTACTATTAGCTTTTAAATTTATACAAAGTCCAACGTATTACTTTTAAGCATCTAATAACTCTGCTAGTCAATCCAGCATTTGTTAAATTTTTAGCGTAAAGTCTCCAATATATTTTATCCTCATACGATGTCTTCATGATTATTTGATAGTAAATTTAGCTTCAGTAAGGAAACGATTAATAGGGAACTACAATAAATTAACACTGCATGTTCATCGGTAACTTTTATAAATTATTTTTAAAAAACTACTCTCTAATAATTTTAAAATTGATTTTGAAAGCGTCTATAATCACTTAGCTATTTTTAATAGCATACTATACTTTAAGAATTTCAATCACAAGTCCTCTCTAAACAATTGAACCTTGATTTTATACCGGAAGAAAACTCCCACTTGATTGGTGAATTAAACAATTGACTTGCTAGCTTATTTACATATTTCACCAACAAGACAGAATTAAAAATAAATAATGACTTATTTAATATTTATTATTTATCATATTATTAAATTCTTAAATTAATCCTTAACATTTATTTAAATCCATTAAACATTTTTTTAAAATATTCTTTCTTACTTAATTTCACGTTTAACTTTTATAGGATTATTTTTATAAACAAACTAAGTCTATTTTTATTCGTTATGCTTTTAAGCAGTATTTTAAAAATTAAATTTAATATTTCACATTAATTATCTTTATTTTTATTTCATGATAGCCAAAATAATATTTATAAATTTTATAACAGAATTTTTAAAATAGTTTTGCAACTTTACTACAAAACTCCCAAGCATGTGTGTGTGCGTTTAAATTAACATCTGGGTTTTTTACAACAAAGCTACAAACGCTTGTAATAATCTAAAAACAAACTAACAATACATTTTTTTTAAATAAATATTTTTAAAATAAATAATATATTATAACAGCTTTTAAAATAATAATTCGATATTATTAAAATCAAATATCAATCTTCTGTTATGTATTACTAACACTTAAAATATTTATATTCATTTATTAAATATTAATCTTTATTAACAAATAAATATATGCATTTAATTTTAACTTGTCTTTTTTAAAAACTTTAACTTTAAACATTTATTTATTAAATTTATTAATGCAGTATTGCTTATGGCCAGTTTTCTCAACCATATACTATTATCATTCCCATTGAAATGTCTCTCTCAAACATCAGCATAATTTTCACATATCAAACACTCATGAATTACTTTAATTACACTTTTAAAAAGATTGTCATAAATAAAATTCACATCATATAGCTAAATATATCTTAAATTTAAAATTTTTTAGATAGATTGCTACAACAATTTATGGAGACCCATATAAAAGGGCACTATATATATATATATTATTGAATTAAATTTTTTTTCTTATATATATATAGATTTATGTGTGTATTTATTATTATATATAATTTATAAAGAGTTAATAAATAAGCAGTTGTAAAGAGAGAAGGTAATAATATTTAATATTGATTTATTATATTTTCTTATTAAATAAGGTGTTAAATTATTTAACATTAATTTTTGTTAAAATAAAGCAGATCAGAAAAAGTGTAAAATAAGGCGATCAAGATTAGTAGATTGGGATGTGAAAATGTACATGGGTGAGTATGAAAATTTTAAACATAAAACATTTTTACACAGTTCTTTTAATGACTAAGATTGCAGGCTTTGTTGTTTTTGTATTATCTAGATTGTAGATATCTAGAGAGGGAAGTGATTCTTGGAAGGAATAAAAGTAACAACTAATCCTAAGTTTTTATTAATTGTGACAGACAATCAAACTTGTGAAGCTCTGATCTTATCTCAAGATAAGATTTCCAGGTAGTCCTTTTTTTTGATCAACGATTCACAATATAAATGAATAAAACAATATTTAGAGGCAGTCATTTTTTAGGTGATTACAGAAGAGATGTAGGTTGTCAGTTTTTTTTAATATTATTAAATAAGAGATGTGGTGATCAGTTTATTCATTATTATTAGACAGAGATGTAGTGATTGAGTTCATGAAAACCAAAGGAAATGGACAGTTTACATGTTTTTTCAAAGAAGAGTAAGGGATTGATTTTTTTTTTCACTCTTTAAAAATTGAGGAAGGAGAAAAATGACTCTTGTTTGAAAGTCAGTATAGACAAAGATGTGCATATATATAGGTAATTCCTATCAGTATTAAGAAAAAGAAAGGAAAAAAAATGAATTTCTTGGAAGAAGTTATTGACAATTCTATAAAATGATATTAATATATTTTGCTGTGTATAATACAATGAATTTGCATTGCTAAAACCATTGTTTCTGCTTTTTGGAATCTGAAAGAATGGGTTAAATCACTAATCTACTATGGACTCATATACCGGCCCATGGTAACCAAAAGAATGGACAAATTTAAAGCCAGCCACAAACATAATCTAATCATCATCTTTGACAAAAGAAAAGAAAAGAAAAGGAAATTGTATAAAAACCTTATAACTAGATTTGATCAAGTTATCAATGAAATTTTTGTTAAAGTTTTCCTCATAGTCATCTAAAGTGTTTACAATGATTGTTTTCAAAATGGTAGATACAAGCAAATCCATCAGTTCATACTTATCTAAAGGTATTTGTGATAAGTCTTTTTTTTTGAAATGGTAGAGGCAAGCCAGTCAACAAATTACGTGTTATCAAAATCATCAACAATAAATAATTTTAAAATTGTGGAAATAAGCTAGTCAATTAATTCATGTTTATTTTAAAAGTATCTGCAAGAACTTTTTTTTTGAATGGAGAAAATCAACTCATTGAAGCTATGCGCGAGACAAGCAATCTGAAAATTCAAACTTGAGACATTTATAAGAAGTGAAAATAATCGTGTAACTATGAACTTTCATTAACAGATCTTTTATTCTTACTTATTAAAAGTAAACCTTAATTTATTGGTCAAAGCATATTCTTTTGATACAGAAACATTAAAGGCTTGTTTATCAATAGTTATTCTCAATATCACATAACATAACACAAACACAGTTTAAATCTTTAAACTTAAATTTTTATTATTAGTTAATATTGTTTTTTATTACATATTGTAATATTGAAATGTTTTTTTTATTGTTCTTCATTTATTATGATAATGATCAACCTATAAATATATGCATTTATAATGTTTTTTTTTTATCTTGTTGCATATTAGAATTGATATAATGCATTTTATTTTCTTTTGCTCAAGGTTGCAAGAATAATTTTTATATATGTGATTTATGTATTAATCTCTAATATAAAGGAACACATTTTAAAAATATGTTGAAATATCACAGGGTGTGTGTGTGCATGTGTAACTGCTTATACAAACATGTGAAAGGAATAGGGTATGCATAGTTTGTTTAAATATGGTAAATTTAAAAGCAGAGTTTCACATTTGAATGGAAGTGAAATAAAACACACAAGTTACATATGAAATTTATTTTTATGATATAATAAGTTAGGAAAGTTTTAAGTAATCATTCACTGAAATATTTTTTTTAATGTCATTTTAAGCCAGCGTATTTTAAAATATCCAAAATGACAAACTTGTATATAAAATTTTGTATTAATTCTGTATTTAATTAATGTAATAATAAGTCATTTATCTAATTAGTAAATTTGATTTTAGAGAAGGAAAGAAGAATAGTATTAATAAAATATAATTATATATCCTAATTGGTTTCCGAGTTCTTATTAAAAATACTGTTGTACATTTCTTGTCTAAATTTTATAGTTTTAAATGATCATCATCATCATTCACAGATATTAAGAATCATCAGCACTTGTAAATATTAAGCAAGCACAGCAAAATGTTAGGTAAACTAGAATGTTGATTTACATTTAAGCATTTAGGGGTTATGCTTGATAATAACCAAGTTTTAATAATTATAGGCATATAATAATAAAGAGCTAAAATTATGTTATGCCCATGAGTTTTGATCATCCTCATCAAAGATGGATATTGTATTATTGCTTAAAACACCATTTAAACATGGTATGGTACATAAGTTACGATCATCATCATTGATTAAATAAATTATAAGCATTAAATCTAATGTTTAACATAATATATTTAGTAAATAGGGGTTTATAGAAAGTTGAAATATCATGTGGAGAGAAGCGTGATGATCAGTCATCATCACTAGTATTATTGAATCCTAATTTTAACTATAAAAGTATTTTAGTAAATAAATATAAACATGTATAAATGCTAGGGAGTGTTATATTTAAATCTCAGTTTAAAATAGGATATTTTTTAATAAATGCCTATGAGTTAATAAAGATAAATTTATTGTTGTGAGTTCATTATAAAGCTATGGCTGGTATCATCATCATCACTATTATTATCATCATCATCATTATTAGCATCATTATCATCTTTATATTGTGATAAATAACTAAGTTAAATAACCAGTTCTCATGGCCATCCACTTAAGTAATGGTCTTCACTATGTTTAATTGGAAGCCATTAGTAAGAGTATAATTGTCTGTTCATCAATATATGTCAACTGAGCTAGTAATATCTATGAGTCTTTGATAGATAAAACTTTTTGTGATATGGGGATCTTATGATTTTATTGACATGAGTAAAATATAAGTGTCATTTTTTTCTTTAGTCCTCCTAGTCATGTGTGATAAAAATGTACCGAATGAGTTTTAACTCAGTACACTCTAAACAGATATTTATCTAGATTTAAAACAATCTAGTGGCACTTGTGGGAAAACACATGTGCTTAGCTAAACTGAATAAAGAGTGATTAAATCCCTTTCCAACTTCATAATATTAACTTTATGTGATATTTTTTTATAAGTTGTTATAAACAGCACCAGCATGTGCATGTGACCATGAATGGTCGTATATACATGGAAAGAAGAATGAGAAGGATTTGTTAACAGAACCTATTATTGGAATTAAGCATAAGGCACTTCAGGAATCTCACAGTGGGTAATTTTATTCAGTTGCTATATTTAATCTTATTTTATTTGGTGACAATGGCCAGTATGTTTTATTGTTCAAATGACTTCCCCAATATCTAAATATTTTAAATCTTTAATGATGATAGTTTTAATTTTCGTTTTGTTATTTTAAGTATTGAGAAATGAGATACTTTATTTATTTCATTATTAGCATGACAGAATTAATGTTTGAGATAGTTGCAATTGGGCTATAATGTTATATTTAATTAATTAGAAATAGACACCCAGATAGAGCATGATATGCATATGTTCTTATTTATATGTTAGCATCATCCTTGTTTAATTATAAATTGTATTGTAGCTAACACAGTGAATTCATTTCTCATTTAATTTACTCGGTTACAAATGATGAACTGCTAGAGCATATCATATATCCTGTTTAGTGTTTAGTTATTGATTTATAGCAACTATCATTTTATCACTCATCTATATATTAAACAGTTACAAAATAGCATCATTACATTATTTTGTATGCTATTACAAATTTTTCTTACTGTTACAAAAATACAGATTATAAACATAGTTTAATAATTAATAATCTCTGTCCATCTAATGAAATAATAAATTTAAAGGTTTACAGACTATTACAAACAATCCTTAAATCTGCAAAAGTACTTTCGGTTAATTTTTAAACTTTACCGAAAGTACTTCTTCAGATTTAAGAATTGTTTGTAATAGTTTGTAAACCGTTAAATTTATTATTTCAATTATAATTACAATTTTGTTTTTAATTAATGGACATTTTATTTATTTTGCACACACACACACACACATATATATATATATATATATATATATATATATATATATATAGGCTGCAGAAAGAAGTTTGCTATTAACTGAAAGGAGACCCTTTGATTCCTCTTGGAGGCCTTAAAGGAACCGAGCAGGGCAAATTCCTAATGTCCACTCCATACTTTCTTGTCATTGCAACTGTTATTACTATATGTTTATTCATATAGTATACAAACATGGATGGGCTGCTCACCAACACGCATTAGCCAGCGTGGTGAGTTTATTGGCTTTTTACCTCTGAGTTTAAGATCAAGAAACACCATGGTCTTTCTTCTCAGTGCCTGATAAGGCAGAATGAATGTTTGTGTAAATGATAAAGATTTTTCCCAATTATACAATTATGACAGACAAAAATAAAGCATGGCCCTTAATCCCAGGAGGCTGTAAAGTCACCAACCAAGGCAGCGGTTGGTGGCCGAAGGCAGAGGGTGCTAAGAATATCCTGGAGGCGGACCCAGGCTGCCATTTGAGGACGACTTTTTATTTAGGTACTTACAACTGCAGATCACTTTCAAGTGAAGGAAGATTGCAAGAATTAGAAGAAGAACTCTCTTATATTAAATGGGATATTATTGGACTTTGTGAAGTTAGAAGAAAAGGTGAAGAGACAATTGATTTAAAAAGTGGACATATGCTCTATTATAAAGGCACAAATATTGGAAATACAAGTGGAGTAGGATTCATTATAAATAAAAAGTGGAAGAACAATATTGTGGAGATTGATGGTGTATCAGACAGAGTGGCAAGATTAGTTATACAACTTAATAGCAGATATCAAATGCAGATAATTCAGGTTTATGCCCCAACAAGTTCTCACAGTGATGAAGTAGTAGAAGATTTTTATATGGATGTACAAAAGGCTTTTGATCAGAGTAAACAACATTTTAAAATTGTTATGGGAGACTTTAATGCTAGAATTGGTAAACAAATGAAAGATGAAAGTGTTGTAGGTAATTTTGGTTATGGTAATAGAAATGAGAGAGGACATAGACTTGTGGAGTTTGCAGAGAAGGAAAAACTTTATATTATGAATTCTTTTTTTGAGAAAAATGTTAGAAGGAAATGGACATGGAAGCATCCAAATGAAGGTACAGCAGAATTGGATTATATTTTGACTAACAGGAAATACATATTTCAAGATTGTAATGTTCTTAATAAATTTAACACAGGAAGTGATCATCGATTAGTAAGGGGTAAGATACATGTTAATGTAAAACTAGAGAGACAAAAATTATTAAGAAAAACTATATTTACAGTTGATATTCCTAATCTTCAGAAACATTCTAATGAATTTAAATTAGAACTTACAAATCGGTTTCAAGTATTAGTAGATTTTGAACATGATTCAGATTTGAATGAAATTAATATGGAAATAACTGATACACTTTTAAAAACTGCAACAAAGATAGCTGGTAGAAAAAAGCAGCAATTGACTAATAAAATTTCTACTGAGACTAGAGAATTTATGAAGAAAAGAAGGAATATGAAGATATGCAAGAATGATGCATTAAAAAGAATTGAATATCTCGAATTTTGTAAAATGGTGCGGAAAAGAGTTGAAAATGATATAAGAAATTATAACTGTGAACTAGTAAGAAAAGCTGTAGAAGAAAATAAAAGTCTTAAGAATGTAAAACAACATTTTGGTATTGGTAGGAAATTTATATCTGCAATAAGGAAAAAAGATGGAATTATTACTAAAAAGAGGGATGACATTATGAAATTGGTAGAAGATTTTTATCAAGAATTATATAGTAAGAAAGAACAAGTACCTCCTATATCTATTACATCTTCCGAATTGCCCAGAATTTTAAATGAAGAAGTGAGAAATGCAATTAAATGTATGAAAAAAGGAAAGGCTCCAGGTAATGATGGAATTATAATTGATATATTAAAAGAAGCAGGTGAAGAAACAGAAAAAATATTAGCAAAGTTATATACCAAATGTCTAAATGATAAAGATGTACCGGATGATTGGAAGAATGCAGTAATAATATTAATATTTAAAAAAGGTGATAAAGAAGATATTAGAAATTACAGACCTATCAGCCTTTTATCAGTTTTATATAAAATTTTTACCAAGATAATTACAACTCGTCTACAGAGAACCTTGGATTTTCACCAACCAAGGGAACAAGCTGGATTTAAAAGTTGTTTTAGTACAGTAGATCATATTCAATTATTGAGAGAAGTTATAGAAAGGACAAATGAATATGAGTTGTCATTATGTTTTGGATTTGTAGATTATGAAAAGGCATTTGATTCTATAAACATTTCTTCAGTGATTAAAGCATTGGATCATCAAGGTATAGATCCAGGATATTGTCATATTTTAAAGAATATTTATAAAAATGCATCAGCAACAATTAGATTACATAATGATACTGGGAAAGTCAACATTGAGAAAGGTGTAAGACAAGGTGACTCCATATCTCCAAAACTTTTTACAGCAGTGCTGCAAGAAGTATTTTGTGGATTAAAATGGGAAACTAAAGGAGTGAAAGTAAATGGAGATTATTTAAGTCATTTAGATTTCGCAGATGATGTAGTTGTTTTTGCAAATAATGCTTCCAAGCTGCAGGAAATGTTGCAGAAGTTATCAGATGAAAGTAGGAAAGTAGGACTAAAGATAAATGTTAAAAAGACTAAAGTAATGTTTAATCGATTTGCTCTAAATATGAAAATAAAAATTGATTATGATGAATTAGAAGACGTTAAGAGTTACAAATACCTTGGTCAGATTATTAATACAGATGGAAACATAATAGAGGAAATTAATCATAGAATCAAACTTGGTTGGAGTGCTTTTGGTAGAAATAACTTGATATTAAAAGGAATTATGCCTATGTGTTTGAAAAGAAAGGTTTTTAACAAATGTGTTTTACCAGTTCTTACTTATGGATCTGAGACTTGGACACTTAATAGAAGATCAATACAGAGACTTCAGACCACTCAAAGAAGTATGGAGAGATGTATGTTGGGAGTAGCAAGAAGAGATCGAAAACGCAATGTATGGGTAAGAGAACAAACAGGTGTTACTGACCTCATTGAAAAAATTAAAAGATTGAAGTGGAGTTGGGCTGGACATATTGCTAGAAGAGATGATAATAGATGGACAATTGAAATTTTAAACTGGATTCCAAGAGATTGTAAAAGACCCAGAAGGAGACCACATGTAAGATGGATGGATGAAATAAGAAAATGTGTAGGGGTGATGTGGAGAAGAGAAGCTAAAGATCAGAGAAGATGGATTAAACTTGGAGAGACCTTCATCCTGCAGTGGATTGATAATGGTTGATAATGATGATGATATATATATATATATATATATATATATATATATATCATATATTATACAATAGATTGGCAAGTGAATGCAATATATATATATATATATATATTGCATTCACTTGCCAATCTATTGTATGTTGTTCTTTTGTGTTGTTAATCATAATACATTTAATGTTAATCATTGTAATGGTTAGTTGTCGTATCTATTTGACTGACTTGGTTTAAACTTTGGTTTAATGTTTATTTATATTGGGCCTTATGACTTAAGTTGTAATAAATGGTTTGCCATTTTATATGCTCTAATATTACCCAATATTATATGAATAATGCTAATAATATGGAGCATGAATTAGGATTGGTCTCATGTTGTATACTAGATATTGGAGAGATGTTGAAGATATCCATTATATATATATATATATATATTGTAATGGTATATAAATATGCCGTTACATTAATTTAAAATAAAATCTTAAAGTTCGCAAATAAAAATAAAATCTACTAAAAAACTAAAAGCCAAAATGTTTTTTAAACGTATATATATCTTAGCACAGATGCAAAACTTTAAAAATATTTTTTTTTATAAATAAAAAAGGTATTTGAACATATTTTTTTATAAAAAAAATACAAGATTTAAATATAAAAATATTTTAATAAATAAATAACATAAGTAAAAATAAAAACAGGTATTAATTAATCCCTGTAATCTGCAAATGGAAATGATTGTTTATTAATTGAAAAGCAAGCAAGCCTTGGGATCTTGTGTAATTAAAAAGTCAGATGAAAATTAGATAAGAGAATAAAGAGAAATTAGCTTGACCAATGGAAGCACCAAGCCTCAGCCCGGACCTGAATGAAAAAGATGGATTAGTGACATTTTGTTGGTTGAATCTGTGTGGATACTATAAAAAGAGAAATACAGTTTTCCTGACAGTTTTCCAGCTTGTTTTGGTGAGATGAATGATAAGATGTACTTGTTGTTCTCTCTCACTTATTTAAAAAAATAAAAAGACTGTGATAACAGAATGGAACCAGCTAATGCTACCTCCAGAACATCAGAGTGGTCTTCCAATGGAGATATCATGGGAATTAAAAACAGGAACCTCAACTCTTCTACTGTGAGCTATGAACTTTACAATTTAAAAAAATAATGAAGAACTTTCGTTCAAACTTGTAAGATTCAGCTAACCTAAATTAAAAAAATAAACAACTCTTAGCTGATTATCAAATTGACAATTAATATTTAAATTATATATATCTGACTTATGTTTCAAATTAATTATAAATGTTTAAGTTTTACATATTTGCTTGCTAAAAGAAAAAATCATTTCCATTTTATTAATTTTATTTGTATTAATATTTATTGTTTAAATTTTAAATGATGAAATTTAAGTTGGGTATGGATGTTGCATGTATTCATTAGTGGTTGATTATGTTGTGGTTTTCATATTCGATTAGAATATATAGGTCATCGATGTCACTGCGGCATCTTATGATGAATGCTATTGGGTTTTCTTGTATTCCCTCTGCAATTGACATTATCAATGACTTTATATTTTGATTGGTTATGTTTATTTTGGAATGTTTTTAACCATGGAATCTATGCAGCCGATCTATACTCAACATTATAAAACAAATTTTATAAAATCCATCTGTGCGAACGTATCTAAATGTTAAACTTAAGTCGGGCATGAATGGCTATGTAGATTTGTAAAATTATATTAATTAATTAGGAGAGGATAATCTTGGGTTATTTGTTTCATAGTTAAATTAGGTCAATGGATTGGACATATTGGTGTAATTAGTAGATGTAATACGAGATTCACTATGGGCAGAATCGCTGTATATGCCACACACTTCCGTTTTGCCTATGGATGGGATCGTAAGATGGTAAAAAGGGCCGCTATCTCTTCCTATGGAGTTTTCCTTTTTATTGTTCTTCTTGCCTGACAGACATCACATTCCTGTTTTGGGTGAGAAACAATTTCTTCTCTTAACCCTGCTGTTTAGAGATACATTTTTGACAGTATGATTTTTGTGTTGCCGTATTCATGTTACATTGAATACATAAATATATAAGATGGATTGACGCCGGTTTGACTGTGAACTTTTGGCCTAAGGTTAAATCAGGGATAGAATATTTTCTTTTCAAATGCAATCTATGTAGTCTGTTCATACTTGACACACTAAATGAAAAATTAATATTAAAATCTCAATAATAAATGTTGTTCCTCAAAATTTAAAATGATTTTATATGTGCATAAATAAATATTTTTATGTGTTAATTTCTGGCAGTGGCTTTTATTTTTTTATATTTAAGATATAAAGTTATATTTTATTATCTCTGCTACTCCCTAAGCTAGTGACAATGGGCTAACGATCTAAATATTTAAATAAAGTGGAATCTTAACAGCGTGTATCTGCCTACTTTATAAATTTTTCTAGGCTCAAATGCCTAGATGGCGCCCTTGTAGTGCAGATTGCAGTTAGATTCGATCTCCACTTTCATTTGGATCGTTATAATATATATATTTAAGTGCATTATTTTACCGTAAACTTTTATTTTCTCTGTACACTAGCATAATATATTGTTAGATGGAATTATTGATGTTTTTTAGATGACAATGCAAATTAATTTCCATTACCAGTAAAATATCTGGATTTTGCTTTTATGACTGAGAAGTGAGGATTTCAAACTAAATGCTTGATAATTACAAAAGAAGTTAAAGATGACTTCATGAAGCATAATTGCATTTTTTATATCATTGAATTCCAAGTTGTTATTGAAGAAGAATAAAAATGCTATAAAGTATTCTGAAAATGAAATTTACTAAGTTCTGTATTAATTAATAATACCATTTGAAAATGATGTTTAAAAATGTTTTTATTAATAATATTATATTTTGGATAATTAAATATTTCAGCATTAATATTAATAAATTTAGTGAAAAAAGGCGTCTACAGTTAGAATAAATCTAAAACTACTGAAATTGCACAGCATAGCTCACATCTATGTAATTATACAAATACATTGCTCTTACTTTGAAACCTGAAATACTTTGAAAATTGTAAATGAAAAGGTTAATATTTGCAGAAATCTCTTACACTTATTTACAATTTAATTCAGAAATATGGCTATTCTCCGATTGCTTACATTGTTCAACCTACAGTTCGGCCTCCACCTGCTGATAGTTGCTGGCTTGACATCTTGCTTTATGACATTCACAAATTTAACAATATCTCCAAAAATATCTTTCATGCTAAAGTTACATTTTGGCAAGCTTATCAATTAATCAACCCTCAGGTTATCATTATTAGACTGAAACATAGCTTATCTAATCACAAACTTGTAGTTCTTTTTAAATTTTGGGCATTGGAGCCAAAGTTTTTGGACTACCTAGTTAAAGTCAATCTTCATGCTATATCTACAAAGTGGTTCCTGAGCTGTAGGAGACAAATCAGTGAGATTGATCCATTATGCTCTAACTGCTGCAGACAAGATGGAACAGTTGATCATATCATCTACTCCTGCACCGGACATGGGAATATTAAAATGTTTATCTACCAGAACTCTAAAGAGGACTTCTACAAGATTATCTCAATTAAGGACTGCCTGCATTCTGGAGACATTCCAACCATCAGTCTGTCGATTTTCTTGACATTCTCTGTATGGTTGGCCAGATGTAAGAAACAATTTACTCAGCCTTTTCCAGATATTGATTCTTATTTTTTACAAACTCTTAAAAAACTTAAAGACAGATTCAGAATCTTATCTATATAATTTTTATATGAGGAAACATAGAAACTTTTTCAGTTTTCTAGATAAAGTCCTTGATGACCAAAATATCATGTATTAATTTATTATGTTTTGTCCTTTTTTACCATGATGTTATCAGGTAATTATTAATTATGCCTATAGTACCATTTGTAAACATTATTATTTGTTTTAATAAAGTTATTTTAGAAAAATATTTGGAGATGGGTTAATGCTTTACTGAATTGTTTATAACATTCAATTTTATGATCTTGTTGCTAAAGATAAAAGCAAAATACTATTCTGGGGGCTGCATTTTAAATTGTAACATTATCGTATTATTTTGAATAATTCAAGTTTAGAAAAGATAATGTTATGGTTGATAGATGAAAAATGATGTTTTTAGCATAGCAAGTTGTGAGAATGATGTGATATTATATTGATATTCCAAACCCCAAAAAATAAGAATACCAATCGTTAAATTAAAAACGAAAATTCTAAAATATATAGTTTTTGATCTGATGCCAGATACATACAGTTATATCAATATTTATCCGTTTTTGAATTTCAAGACAAAAACTTCTTAACATAAATAAACAAAATGCTAATTTTTAATCTTGTTAAAAGCAAAAGTAAAAAAAATAATCGGGGGGGGGGGGTATGTATTATATTACATTACAGATTGATAACTAGAACAAGTGAGAGAGTAGAGAAAAAAAAAATCCCTTTTTTCTTTTATTTACCATATTTTGTCTCAAAAGTTTCTGAATTAATGATTATTTTTCTTTTTTTTTTGTGCTTGTTTACTTATTTATTATATGTGTACTCAAACATTCTTACGAAATGACTCGAAAAAAAGAAAAATTACTAATGATATTCAGTTCATTAAAAAGGCAGAGAACACCCTAAAGTTATTGAAATAGGAGGATTATATAAAGTTAAAAAGATAAGTAATTTTTTTGTATTTTTTTTTTTCTGGAAAAAAAAAAAGATAAGTCGTGCATTTAATTTTCACCGGAGAATTAAACATATAAGTTAATATTTAATGATTTTGAATACTTAATTTAAAATTTTATAACAGCATAATATATAGGGTATATGAGCCCAGACTTTCACACAACCCACCACTCTCCACACTATCTCATAACACTGATACACTTGAACACATATATGTTGAGAAGATAAATAATCACCAATATACGTAATTCATGCTATACCAGCAATCATCAGTTGGTCCAGATTACCATCTCCACACATATATGCTATAAGTGCTCATATATATATATATATTAAGATAGACAATCCTCATAGTTTAATGGACAGGCTTCAATCTACTTCACACTCCAACTCTTCAGTGAGTAGATTGAAGCCTGTCCATTAAAGTATGAAGATTGGCTATCTTAATATATATCTGAGAACTTATAGCATATATGTGTGGAGATGGTAATCTGGGCCAACTGATGATTACTGGTTTAGCATGAAGTACGTATATTGGTGATTATTTATCTTTTCAACATATATGTGTTCAAGTGTATCAGTGTTATGAGATAGTGTGGAGAGTGGTGGGTCATGTGAAAGCCTGTGCTCATATAACCTATATATTACACATATAAACACAAATAAATAATAAGCCTGTGTGTTTCAGTTATTAACACCATAATGTAAAACAACACGTATGTAATATAAAATATATTATTACTATTTTGTCAGATTGAGAATTAATACTAAATAAATTTATATTGATTTTAGATTTCGCAGATATAAAGCTTCCATATCTTCGTATCTATGAATCAACAAAGTTTTTTTGCGAAGGAGGAGATTTAGGACGACATGTTGAGATATTTTGGTATTTGAGTAAAACAAATACTTTTGAAAAAGTCTATATAAGCTCGCCGAATTTTCCTACTTTCATAAATAAAAAATTTGAAGAAAAACTTAATTACGTTAAGAAAGAAAAATATTCTTATTTGGAAATATTTCAAGTCAGTCATAATCTCAGTGGAAAACTGTACTGCATAGTTGATTCATTTTTTTCTAATGCAAATAACATTAAAATATCAAGTAAGTTCTTAAGTGTTGAAATTATTTTTTAAAAGTGATACGATTGTTACGAGAGATGTTTTAAAAATATCAAAAAAATATTGGAGGAAAAAATACTTTTTCATCACTTTTTTTACATTTCTAAAATAAAAGAAATGCAAAAAATAAATACTTTCGTAATTAATATATTAGAAATATAGTGTGATTGTATCAAATAATAAAATTGATTTTTCTTTATTTTATGAAAGTTGCCTAACATGTTTCTAGAAATTGGCACATTTTGATTACTTTTAATAGCAAATTGCAATCTGAAAATTAAAACTAACTGCTCATTTCACAGCAGTAATGTTAAAAAGATAGGATATTTTCAGATTGTGTTAACCAAAAATATTACAGAGATATATAAAAAAGCTTATTATGCAGTGTTTTCTTATTATTCAGTGTTTTGCACTCAAACCCCCCCCCCCCCATTATATCAAATTGTGTCAGTATATGTGATAATGGAGGTAAGTATATAAATTTCATACACGCATTAAATAAATTTTAATTAAATACAATAAAACTTTTTAATTTAACCAACACAGCTTGTTAACTTGTTTACTTATTTGCTTCCTGGAAACTTGAAACTGTATTTTTTTCCAAACAAAAATAGGAAATTTCTACAATATAAATCAAAAATAAGATTATGTTTGAATGAACTTTGGACTTTGAAATTTTAAACTGGCATCATTGGCGGCATGATTTTCTGATCGAGTGATGACTTTATCGTCATATTGATTTTTAAATTATCATTCATTAACTTGATTTTAATTGGAATTTTAAATGAAATATGTAACACAAAATTATTAATAAGTTGTAAACTCATTGTAAATTTTAAAAATATATATCATGATCATGTTTTTATCTTGCCAGGCCTAGGTTTAAAGTACTTTTCGAGCATGAATAACAAGAGCTAGTTAACATGGTTATACACAAATGGACTGCATTTGATGAACTAAATATTTATTTAATGTTGCAATGGATTATTGTATCCATCCTTAAGACTGCACATTATTTATATACTCCATTGATGAAAGAATAAGAACCAAATGTAATTCTTTATTGTGTTGTCAAGTGTAGTAGAATGATATAAAAGGTGGCCATTTCTTCCTATTATTGCGAGTGACATCCTCAAACTATTATATAATTGTTTATGTTATTATTATTTAGATTAAACACTTCATGTAATTATTATTTTGTTATACTATAATAGAAAACCTTAGCTTATAAGAGAAGTATATGTCTCCTATAGTATATCAGTATGTCATTCCCTTATTTAGAAACCCAATACAATAGTATAATCCTTAAATCAGCAAAAGAACATTGGGATTATTATCCATTATTTTAATAACTATCAACTATTGTTCATATTATACCTTTAATGGTGGCACAATAATTATTTTATTATTATTTAATGTACTATTAGAAAATTACTTTTATTTTTCTCTACAAGGGTAGAGTATATCAGATAATTAATAAATAATTATGAGATATATAAGGCATAATAATCTAAAGGTGTTATTTTAAGTGCAAATATTTATAGCTCACAAATGCGTTTTATGGAGGGAGATATATATGTAAATTTTAATTTGTGTTTGGGAGGGGGAATAAAGTTTTTTATTCTTCCTATTTTTTTTATTTTTTTTGTAGTAATATAATTTATTATTATCTGAAAAAATTCTTCCTTCATCTTAAACTCATATCTCTGTAGCTAAAGATTAGATAACTAACCAAGCACTGAGTTTAGCCCATTATTTTCAGTCCATAATATTTTTGTCCATTATAGTTCATTTATATTAAAAAATAATTTACATGGGTTACAATATATTATAACGGGACAGCCTATTTGATAGCCTTAGTTGAGGCATCAAATATAACGGAACGGCATTTAATCATCCCAGTTGATGTATTAATTGTAATATAATCAATTATATTTCATGTTTAGAAATCATTAACTTAATGCTTCATAGTTAGGTTCGCCAAATATAACAGAATGGATTATATTTAAAATCTAAGTTGGTCTTGTTAAATATAAAGAGATGATTAAATTCCTTAGAAAGAGGATACGCATTTCACTACAATCGGACTTTGGGTCTTCAAGTAGAATGCTAGAAATGAATCGATGAAATACCAAGTCCATGATTATATATACCTCTATTATGCTAGCTCATTAATCTTTAAATAAGTTTAAATACAATTTAGACCAGGACATCCATCTTTCATCCCTCTTTCAGTCACCATTATGCCACGATATTTAAACTCACGGAGAATTTGCAATCAGCTCTTTTCAGGAATAATTTCAAAAACAAGTTATTTCATATGCCTCTATATAAGCATTAATTATAACTATTATTCATATGACATTTATAATACTAGCATATATATAATATAATTCAATAATGATTAGACAAAGAGATCACGTTAACAAATCAATATTTAATAAACAATAAAAAATATAATAGAATAGATAATAAAATATTAATAAATAAATACGGATGAATTTTATCATTTTAAAAGAATATTAATAAATGATATTTTTTTATTTAATACCCTATGATAAAACTCAATACTATAATAAACTTTCAAAAATTAAAGAAAATAGCTTAAATTAACAGATATATAAAAACAGTATCTGGGTTCAAAAATTAATAATTTATGTAACTTATTAATTTATTTACCGTTCTTATTTATATGCTTCACAATTACCCATATATAAGTATTATTTGCCATTGTATAACTTATATATTATATGTATTTTTAATAATTAAAAATACATTAAACGTTTACAATATTACGTAATAAACACAATACAATCCTGTTTAAGATATCTGTCAAATAATAACTATTTTTTATATCCCTCATCTAATTTAATGAATTATGTTAAGCTTTCAATTAATTATATTTAATAATAAATATAATTTTCCTTTTAAGATATATATGATGCGATGCCAAATTTGAAATAAAGATAATAATAATAATAATAAACATATTAAAATAATATAAGCATTATTATAATATATGTAAATAAATAATAAGGAAACTTAATTATAAGAGAGTTGAGAGTAGATATTGAAGTCTATAGTTCATCATCCCAATGAAGATCTCTTACAAAGCATATCACCAATCCATTTGTACAATGATGATTCCATTTATCCTTAAACGATAAACTGTTAATAACATCCAATGACCGGATTAATGTGAAATAAAATAAATATTCTTCGAATGTAGATGTTCTTAATCTTCATTTCTCTATTATCACTAGACGTTCTATATATTCAATATTTCAAAATATTTTAAAATAGCATGCAAGGTTGGTTTCGAAACCTTTTACGATATAATGAGTGTACTACTCAGTGCACATTGTTTTATCCTTAATATATATAATTATCTTAAATTTATATAATCCGAAGAATAATGAAAGAGTTAAAACAACGTAGTTTCAAAACTTAAATAGACGTTCTTTTCCTTTATATTGCTATTCCTTTAAGATTAAGTAGAAAATTAAATATATTTTCCTTGCAGACTTTGAATCCACAAATTATTTTAATTTGAAAAAGTTAATACTTAAATTCCAATCGCTAAATAGTAGTATTGATAAAAGAAAAATGCTATTTTTAAAGAGAAAAAGTTTTCTGTTTCTTTCCTTGTTTTCTTTATTTTTCAGAGCACGAACGAATCTGCTCGTGTGTTATATAAGTTCATGTTTAATTCAACTATCAATTGTTCCACTGACATTAAGATTTAATAATAAAATAAAAAAAAAATATAAGTATTTATTCTTAACTTCAAATCTGGCATTTTACTCAAAAGCTTAAGGTATATTTTATTTAAAACTTAAATGTATATATAAATAGTACATATATGTTACATAATAAAATAGTCAAATAAAAATTTATATTTATAAATAATTTCACAAGAGATAAAACACGCTAGACTAATAATAATAACTTGTAAGTTACTATTATATTTCCCCTTCCCTTGGGAAATTTAAAATTTTAATTTAAGTTAAAATTTTAAACACTTACAACTATTTTAAATATATTCTTATAGTTTAATTGCATTTATAGTTGGATTTTATGAAGGGTTGCATTTTTTTTTTTTAACTGTTATATCTTCCTAATACTTGGGCTATTTTATTTTTGTGATAATGATCAAAAATAAAAAAAAAATTAAGGACTTTGATGGGTTAATTTTTTTTTTTTTTATAAAAAAAAAATAAAATAAAAAAAAAATAATGTGTTTCCTTCTTGGACCACAAATATATTTACTAGCCTTATTCCTGCTTCTTTAAGACTTATGGATTTGAAAAGGACTAAATAAATACTAGAGTATCCATCTATAAATATGAATTGACTCTATGGTTTTAATTATTTTAAGGCATTAAAGAATACCCTCACCAAAGCTAATGTTTTTAACTATACTTCTCTTTACATTGATCACTATTATTATTATTTTTTTATACAACCGTATGGTTTACACTGCCCAATTCTTATCTTGGTCTTCACCTCATTTCTTTATAAAACATTATAAGCAGCCAAAATATGGTTTTAAAATTCGTGAATTGTATGTACCACGAATCTCTCCTTCTTGGTTAATCCAAAATGCATTTGGACCTGCCCTTTTAACGATAGTATAAGGTCCTTCATAGGTATTGAAGAATTTATGGTATTTATTCTCCAATGGTTTGCTGGGATGGAAAGTCTTTATCAAAACTTTATCTCCGACTTTAAATTCATAAATACATTTTTTTTTATTTTGACTTCTATTATTTGCCATTTTAACAAGTTGTTTATGAGCTTGTAAAATATCATTTTCTCCATTTATTTTGGGTTCATTAATAATAGGTTTATATTTTTTAAATAATATCGGTATAATTTGATGAAAGTGTAGTCGGATGGGTGAGAATCCTGTAGATTCATTTAAACTCCAATTGATATAGTCTACTACACGTTTTGTCTGCTTTACCCAACCCTTGTGCTCCTCTTCTAAATAGGTCCTAAACAAACGTCCAAGCTCCCGCATAATACGTTCGCATGGATTTGATTGTGGATTCCTAATAGAGATTAGCACATGTTTTATTTTTGATATGTCTACCCATTTCTTCCATTCCCTAGATAGAAAAGGTGTACCATGATCAGTTAGTATGGTTTTTGGTTTTCCTATCATTGGAAATTGGAGAGTACTCAATACTTTGATTGTATGTTTAGTATTGGCTTGGGGTATCGGGTAAGCAGCAACATATTTGGAAAAGAGATCATAAGTGACTAATAAATATTTTTGTTTGTTAAATGGAGGCAAAGGCCCATAATAGTCAATTGCTAAGATCTCGTTTGGTCTTTCTGGAATGATAGAATTAATTGAATTAATATAATTTTGGTTTACTGATTTAGCTCTTAAGCAAATTAGACAATCTTGGAGTGATTTCAAGATGTCTTTATACATTTTTGGCCAGTAAAACCAATTCTTAAGGGTATGTTCTGTCTTATGAGCACCATAATGCCCGTATAGACAGTGTACGTATTTTATGAGTGGGTCACGTAAAGACTTTGGTATTATTGTCCTCCACTCATCAACATTATCATTCACTTTATATAGTAAGACCTGTTGTTCTAATTTAAAATGGTTAAGATCTTTAGGTGCATCCAAAACTTCCTCCCCTAATAAAACTTTTATAATTGGGTTTAATTCTGGGTCATTAAATTGTATTTCTTGTAAGTTTTCCAACTCGTTCTCTACATTACTATCAGCCATCACATTGACATTTGTAATGTAGGCATTGTCTACCATCAAATGATTTTGTTCTGACCTACATGGATTTCGACTAAGCACATCAGCTACGATATTCTCGGATCCTTTGCAATAATGCACAGTGTAATTAAATTCCTGTAGTAGTAAACTCCATCTAACTAGACGACTATTAGTCAGATAACTATGATTCAGGAATTCAAGGCTTTTGTGATCAGTGATCACTATCACCTCTGATCCGAGTAGCATTTGTCGAAATTTTTGGAAAGCCCAGACTATTGCTAGTGCTTCCTTCTCTGTAACCGTGTAATTTATTTCTGGACCTTTCAAGAGCCGGCTTATAAAGTAGAGGACACCTGGTTGGCCATCCTCTTGGATTTGGGATAGTGTTACCCCTAATCCATAACCACTACTATCTGTTTGAACAATGAATGGTTTATTAAAATCAGGGAAAGCTAACATAGTTAACTTTAAAAACCCTGTTTTAATATTCTCAAATGCACGGTCTTGTTCTTCAGTCCATTTCCAACGTTCATCTTTTCTAATCAATTTTAGCAACGGTTCCATGTGGTCTGAGAACTTCTGATAGAAACGGTTGTAAAAATTACATAGACCTAAAAATGATCTAATTTGTTTTCGGGTAGATGGTTTAGGAAAGTTTTGAATGGCAGAGATCTTCTCTGGATGAGGTCTTATCCCATTGCAACCAACAATATGACCTAAGAAGACTACTTGGTTGGAAACTAAAGTACTCTTCTTGAAGTTAATTTTTATACCTTTCAGAAAACACTCTTTAAAAAATATAGATAAATGTTGAAGGTGTTCTTCAACTGTGGTGGATGCAATAATTACATCATCCACATAAATAATTATGATTTGTTTTACCTCAGGAGATAAAGTCTTATCTAAACATCTGATTAGACCTGCACCACTATTTATCAATCCAAATGGCATCCTATTAAATTGGTATGTAAAACCCTCATAACGGAAAGCAGTATATTGGCGATCTTCTGGATGAAGTTCAATCTGCCAATAGCTGGAGGTTAAATCGAAAGTAGAAAATACCTTCTTATTTCCAAATTTCATGAATAAGTCATGTATGGGCGGTGGTATATTTCTGTCTGGGACAGTAATTTTGTTTAGTTGTCTAGCATCCAAACAAAATCTCATCGACCCATCTTTCTTCTTCACAGTTACTACCGGATTACAGTAAGGTGAAGAGCATTTGGAAATGATTTCCCAATCCAGCATTTTATTAATTTGCTTAGATATATCTTCCCGATATTGGTATGGAATAGGATATGATTTAGATTGAAATGGTTGATCATGAATTAATCTAATTCTCTGTTGGAATCCCTTTATCACTCCTGGTATGTCTGAGAAAATAGAATTAAATTCTCTTATAACAAATCGTAATTTTAATATATCATCACTTCCAAGCAAGTTGGATTCTGCGAGTTTACTCTCTAAAAGTGTTTCTGGAATGCTAGATGTTATAGAGTCAACTTCAATTTGATCATATCTTGGAAGCAATGTCATCTCTAAGACGACACTCTTAATTTTAACTGTTTTATTACAGAAATCAATTACACAAGTGTTCAAATGTAGGAAGTCTGCCCCTAAAATAACATTATGAATCAAACCATTCAAAATTAAAAATACATGATAGAGAGTTGTTTGGCCGATTTTAATCTCAACCCAAATTTGTTTTTGGATTAACTTAGCTTTTCTACTGTTAGCCATGGTAACCTGCATAGATTTCAGTGGTAAAATTTTGATATTAGGATTTATTGCTAAAATCTTTTGGTAAAATGTCTCTGATATCACAGAAATTTGGCTACCAGAATCTAATAATGCCTTAACCAGCAAGCTCTCAAACAAAACTTCTATCATAGGGCAACTTTGTAAAACAAAATTTGGTGTTTTATCTTCCCATGAACACATCATGTTAGTGATTTCTCGTGTAAAAGATTGATTCAAGTTCCTCATTGGGTATTTGGTTTCTTGAGGTGAGGAACATTTCCTCAAGTACCCTTTTAGTTTGTTTTAGGTGAATCTATAGATATATCCTTACTACATCCCGGTTTTGGGAAATTTCTTGGATTATTAGAAGAAGTTATTTTTACTTTATTTAAATTATCACGATTTATTTTGGGAGAGGGGTCATAAGGTATATTCCTTTGAGATGTTTTTCCCTTCCAATAATTGGTATTTCTATTATTTTTCCTTCTATTATAAAATATTGTATTGATTGAAACTTCCTCCTTTTTTTTATCAGGTAATCTAATTGATAAATTGGTTTGATTCATATCAATACTCTTCCGAGCTGTTCTGCTATTTGTTCTATTTTTGTTATATTGGTACACAATAATGATTGTTCTATTTTAAGTGGTAAATTTCTTTTTATTATTCTAATCATTTCGCCTTCACTTAAATGATAAGTATTAAGTGTTCTTAATTTTGTTATTTGACGGCGAAAAAATTTGGTCAAGGTTTCTCCAGGTGTCGGTTTATACTTATCTTGGAATATTTGGTACAATAAAGCCTCTTGTTTATCTCTATTCCAAAAATTTTTAATTAATAGCTCTTGATATTCCATATAAGTAGATGGAGTTTGTGATAAAGACTCCCACCATATCAGTGCATCTCCTTGTAAGTGACTATATGCAACGATCACTTTTTCTCCTTCTGATAAACTATGGTTAACAGAAAAATAAAGATTAAGGCTTCTAATATGTTCTATCGGAGATTCATTATGAGATCCTTTGAATATTTTTAACCTAACAAATTGGTTAATTGTACTACTTGGTATTGAATGGTTGTATACCTTTTGTTTTTCTAAAACATTCAACTGAGAAGTTGGTGTTTGATTTTCATGATTAATCCTATAAGTATTTAAGTTTAACCCTTCTAATTCAAAATTACTAGGATAATTTTCAACTTCAGGCATTATATGATACTGAAAATTTGATCTATCACCAGAGTCAATTACTTGTTGTGGATCTTTTTGAATGACCTCGAAATGATTTTCACCATGATTTTGTTCTTGATCATGACTATAAGTATTTACATTATTTTCAACCTGATGCATTTCTATAGTTGGTGTTCTTTTACATATCTGTGTTTCAATAACCAAAAATCTACTATCAGTTGATTCCTTTATTTTATTTACTCTATTCCAAGTTTCAGTAGTATCTTTCCTTAATTTTTCCAATACATTTTTGTCTATATTTGTATTAATTTCTATTGAATTCATTTTATTTTCTAAAGTTTTAAGTTGATGATCAATAGTCTCCAATACATTATTCTGAGATTCTACCTCATTATTATGTTTAGTAGATAGTTGATCTATTCTTGCTTGTGTTTGTTGTCTATCTACTTGGATTTCATTCCGTATTTTATTTTGTTCTTCTTTTACTTGATCCCTAAAAATTCCTTGATTTTTATACATTTCATCACATTTAACATTTAATCTATCTATTATGTCACCTTGGAACTCACTAAACCGTTGTTGACATTTTGAATTATTTTCATCAATTTCATTCTTTAAATCATTTAATGCTTGTTTAATTTCTATGTTATCTTTTTTAACATTATCCACATTTAAATTTAATTGTTGGATTTTTGTAGATAGTTTATTTTCAATTCCTGTTATTTCAACCTTCAAATCATTTTTTAAACTATCTAATTTTTTACTATTATCATCCAATTTTTGATTCAAATCACTTTTTAAGTTACACATATCACTCCTAAAACTAGTACTATTATCATCCATTTTTTTATTCAAGTTATTTTTTAAATTACACATATCACTCCTAAAACTAGTACTATTATCATCCATTTTTTTATTCAAGTTATTTTTTAAATTACACATATCACTCCTAAAACTAGTACTATTATCATCCATTTTTTTATTCAAGTTATTTTTTAAATCATCTAATTTATTCATAAACATTTGTAACATTTGTTGAATTGTACCAACATTAGATGATTGATTAATCTCAATTGTAGATGATTGATTTAAACCTTCATCAACTATATTTTGTGTTTGAGATAACACTTGATCTAAACTCGGTGTTTGTTGAGGGTATTCAATTATGGTTGTAGAACCCCCAGGTGCTTGTACTAATGATGATTGTTCAATAATAATATTATCATCATTTAGTTCACTTTGCAAATCACCTTGCATTTGACTAGAGCATTTAATATCTTTGTTTGAATACATTTTCCCACTTCGCAGCATAACAAATTTTAACTTAATTCAAATATTACTTAAGTGTATATATATTTTTATAACCAAAATATTATATCGTAAAGTTCTCTACCACCCCATGCTATTTATATATACTTATGATGTTCTAATAATATATGTGTATATTTTTAAACGTCTATGTCTATATAAAACTTTATCCCACTCAACTCTTGTTTAAAACATAATTCAATAATTAGTTATTCAAATATTGATCTGTCTAAATCATATTATATATATTACCATTTTTTTTTTTTTTATATTAATCTTGCAATTATAAATACCATATATAATGAATCGAAATTATAGATTCAATGCCTAAAACGTCGCACACCAGATAAAACGCAGTCTACGGGGTATAAGATTTAATTAATCGAAGCCCTTGACGTTTTGGTCGCCAGATATAACGGGACATGGTTCAGGGTATGAGATTTAAATGTTCAAAGCCCACATGTTTGGGTCGCCAGATATAACGGAATGTATCTTTATATGATCTCAAATGAAAATTTTCTTTAAACTATACATCTCATATCAATAAATATACTACACATCTCTCAGGTATGTGGGGTATTTCAAGCCCTAATTAGCTTATTTCGAGCCCTAGTTGTTGCGCCAGATATAACGGGACATGGTTCAGGGTATGAGATTTAAATGTTCAAAGCCCACATGTTTGGGTCGCCAGATATAACGGAATGTATCTTTATATGATCTCAAATGAAAATTTTCTTTAAACTATACATCTCATATCAATAAATATACTACACATCTCTCAGGTATGTGGGGTATTTCAAGCCCTAATTAGCTTATTTCGAGCCCTAGTTGTTGCGCCAGATATAACGGGACATGGTTCAGGGTATGAGATTTAAATGTTCAAAGCCCACATGTTTGGGTCGCCAGATATAACGGAATGTATCTTTATATGATCTCAAATGAAAATTTTCTTTAAACTATACATCTCATATCAATAAATATACTACACATCTCTCAGGTATGTGGGGTATTTCAAGCCCTAATTAGCTTATTTCGAGCCCTAGTTGTTGCGCCAGATATAACGGGACAGCCTATTTGATAGCCTTAGTTGAGGCATCAAATATAACGGAACGGCATTTAATCATCCCAGTTGATGTATTAATTGTAATATAATCAATTATATTTAATGTTTAGAAATCATTAACTTAATGCTTCATAGTTAGGTTCGCCAAATATAACAGAATGGATTATATTTAAAATCTAAGTTGGTCTTGTTAAATATAAAGAGATGATTAAATTCCTTAGAAAGAGGATACGCATTTCACTACAATCGGACTTTGGGTCTTCAAGTAGAATGCTAGAAATGAATCGATGAAATACCAAGTCCATGATTATATATACCTCTATTATGCTAGCTCATTAATCTTTAAATAAGTTTAAATACAATTTAGACCAGGACATCCATCTTTCATCCCTCTTTCAGTCACCATTATGCCACGATATTTAAACTCACGGAGAATTTGCAATCAGCTCTTTTCAGGAATAATTTCAAAAACAAGTTATTTCATATGCCTCTATATAAGCATTAATTATAACTATTATTCATATGACATTTATAATACTAGCATATATATAATATAATTCAATAATGATTAGACAAAGAGATCACGTTAACAAATCAATATTTAATAAACAATAAAAAATATAATAGAATAGATAATAAAATATTAATAAATAAATACGGATGAATTTTATCATTTTAAAAGAATATTAATAAATGATATTTTTTTATTTAATACCCTATGATAAAACTCAATACTATAATAAACTTTCAAAAATTAAAGAAAATAGCTTAAATTAACAGATATATAAAAACAATATCTGGGTTCAAAAATTAATAATTTATGTAACTTATTAATTTATTTACCGTTCTTATTTATATGCTTCACAATTACCCATATATAAGTATTATTTGCCATTGTATAACGTATAATGTATTTTTAATAAATAAAAATACATTAAACGTTTACAATATTACGTAGTAAACACAATACAATCCTGTTTAAGATATCTGTCAAATAATAACTATTTTTTATATCCCTCATCTAATTTAATGAATTATGTTAAGCTTTCAATTAATTATATTTAATAATAAATATAATTTTCCTTTTAAGATATATATGATGCGATGCCAAATTTGAAATAAAGATAATAATAATAATAATAAACATATTAAAATAATATAAGCATTATTATAATATATGTAAATAAATAATAAGGAAACTTAATTATAAGAGAGTTGAGAGTAGATATTGAAGTCTATAGTTCATCATCCCAATGAAGATCTCTTACAAAGCATATCACCAATCCATTTGTACAATGATGATTCCATTTATCCTTAAACGATAAACTGTTAATAACATCCAATGACCGGATTAATGTGAAATAAAATAAATATTCTTCGAATGTAGATGTTCTTAATCTTCATTTCTCTATTATCACTAGACGTTCTATATATTCAATATTTCAAAATATTTTAAAATAGCATGCAAGGTTGGTTTCGAAACCTTTTACGATATAATGAGTGTACTACTCAGTGCACATTGTTTTATCCTTAATATATATAATTATCTTAAATTTATATAGATCGGAAGAGCACATGAAAGAGTTAAAACAACGTAGTTTCAAAACTTAAATAGACGTTCTTTTCCTTTATATTGCTATTCCTTTAAGATTAAGTAGAAAATTAAATATATTTTCCTTGCAGACTTTGAATCCACAAATTATTTTAATTTGAAAAAGTTAATACTTAAATTCCAATCGCTAAATAGTAGTATTGATAAAAGAAAAATGCTATTTTTAAAGAGAAAAAGTTTTCTGTTTCTTTCCTTGTTTTCTTTATTTTTCAGAGCACGAACGAATCTGCTCGTGTGTTATATAAGTTCATGTTTAATTCAACTATCAATTGTTCCACTGACATTAAGATTTAATAATAAAATAAAAAAAAAATATAAGTATTTATTCTTAACTTCAAATCTGGCATTTTACTCAAAAGCTTAAGGTATATTTTATTTAAAACTTAAATGTATATATAAATAGTACATATATGTTACATAATAAAATAGTCAAATAAAAATTTATATTTATAAATAATTTCACAAGAGATAAAACACGCTAGACTAATAATAATAACTTGTAAGTTACTATTATAATATATATATAAACAAGCTTTTTTCAATTTTATGATAAATGCTACTACAAGAAAAGGCATTCGAATCATTTTTATCTTGGATATATATATATATGCAAAACCATTAAACAATACAATACTAGATTAAATCCAAAATTTTACCAAAATCCTTACACAACCATGGTTTCATCTACTACAAATAGACCTTCTCAAGTGAAATCAATCTAAAGGAAATAACACATATACACACAAACAAATCTTCCCATAATTCATTTCAAATGCCATCTTTTCTTAACATCAAAAGAAGTCTTCATAAGATTGATAGCGTCAGAATCAAGAAGATTTATTATCAAAATCTCCTTTATTCTTCTTTTTAACTCATTCTTTTCATAAAAAATAACCGAAGCATTGTTAAACAATATTCTATGACCGGTATTCAATTCATGAATATATAAAACTGAGTTAAGATACCTATGTTTAACTCTACTTATATGAACCTTAATACTATCATTAAGGCTAAACTTACTCTGGCCTACATAAAACTTACCACAATTACTTGGAATCTTATAAACAATAACAGTAATTGACCTACTATCAATAGACTGTTTTGAATCATTAAGTAATGAATTTAAATTGGGACCTTTCTTCCATGCAAGCTTCCTTCCACCTAACAAATGATTATTCTTATATATATATATATATATATATATATAAGATAAAATTTTATATATATATATATATATATATATATATATAAAATTTTGGTCACATTATATTTTACTAAACAACCAATTTGCTGACAACAGGCAAATAATTTAGTGCAATATGTAATCAGATCAAAAAAGTTAGCAATGGTTTGCAATATTATCAACAAGTTAATGACCTCAAAGGCTCTTAATTTTAAAAGGTAAAATTAAATACTAATATATTCATATAGTCTTGTAATATTGTGTGGTTCATGCAAACCATTGACTTTTTTAAATGATTGATAATTTACCACAGAGTTATAGGAATATGGGTTTCTTCATGGTAAAATAAGGTTATTTATTTTAGGGATCTGTGAAGATTTTTTTTTCTCTGCTCTTAGTATTGGCTCTGATTTTTTTGTATATATAAACTCCTTAAACAAAAGTACAAACATGATATTCTACTCCATCATATCCCAGAAATTTGCTTATATATATATATATATATATATATATATATATATATATATATATATTGTAAAAGATCAATAAATCTACCTATAGTTTAAAAAAATCATTTGATGTTATTAAAACAATCTCTTTGATTTGATATTTATATATAAAATATTATTATTGCTTATGGTTATTAGTTATAGTTGTTTGAATTTATTATTTTATTTATTTGTTGATGGTATATCACTGTGAATATTTAATTATTATAGATAAATAAAGACATACAAATTGTTGATTATAAAAAAAGATTATTTTATTTGTAGTGATTATTAAAAAATGCAATGTTATTATTTATGTATGTATATATATATATTTAAAGCTGTCAAATAAATTTTCAATCTAATATTTTTTATATGATTGATATTTTTTTTCTTGAATGTTAATTGTTTAAAAGAAAACATATGTAACAATGGTTTTAAAAACTGCATTTGCTGGCGCATGGAGAAAAAACAAAAAAGAAGCCATGATTATTATTAGGATAGTTATTAAAAAAATGGAAGGATAAAAAAATTAGTTGTACTTTGTTTCTTTGGAATTGCCATTCTTGAGATTAATTGAATAAGATAAATTATTGTAGTAAACACATAAACCATGTTCGGCTAATATATATATATATATATATATATATATATATATATATATATATATATATATATATATATATTAGCCGAATATATATATATATATATATCACAGCCAGGGGCCTGCACCATTTTTTTTCTTTTATCTCAAGGTAGTTTAAAAAGAAAAACTAGGCAAATTTCAACACATGAATTTCACCGCATCTGAAGCCAAAATTTGATAGAGCTATCTGAAATTTATATTGGTAAATCTAATAACAATCTGGAAGCAATCCAAAGCAAAACTCTCCATATAGTAGTGCCATCTTGTGCTAACAAGAGCAATCAATGGATGCCAGAAGGCTTGTGCATAAAATCCCTATCTAGTGCCTACTTATCCAATATCCCCAGACTAGTTTCTGGCTTGTGGCCTTCATCAGTGAGGAGCCTTGAATCTGAGAGCACTGCACCTAGATCTTAGGATCTAATGCAACCCTCCAGCACCCACCTTTTAACTCTATTTAACTAGAAGACTATGAGAATGAAATTGAAAACACTATTAATATTTTCAATCCAAGCTCAATAGCTTATATAGTCATATGGGTCTGAACTCAATTCAGTACCCATACATTTTGGTGTCTTTGGCTCTTTAACAACCATAGCCACCACTATCCTATTAGGCAGGATTAGTGGTGGCTATGGTTGTTAAAGAGCCAAAGACACCAAAATGTATGGGTACTGAATTGAGTTCAGACCCATATGACTATATAAGCTATTGAGCTTGGATTGAAAATATTAATAGTGTTTTCAATTTCATTCTCATAGTTTACCTGCCTAATAGGATAGTGGTGGCTATGGTTGTTAAAGAGCCAAAGACACCAAAATGTATGGGTACTGAATTGAGTTCAGACCCATATGACTATATAAGCTATTGAGATTGGATTGAAAATATTAATAGTGTTTTCAATTTCATTCTCATAGTTTTGTAGTTAAATAGAGTTAAAAGATGGGTGCTGGAGGGTTGCATTAGATCCTAAGATCTAGGTGCAGTGCTCTCAGATCCAAGGCTCCTCACTGATGAAGGCCATGAGCCAGAAACTAGTCTGGGGATATTGTATAAGTAGGCACTAGATAGGGATTTTATGCACAAGCCTTCTGGCATCCATTGATTGCTCTTGTTAGCACAAGATGGCACTACCATATGGAGAGTTTTGCTTTGTTTTGGATTGTTTAATAACAATTATTGTGCTAATATGAGATAGTGATCATGTGATGTTTAGTGGTTTAATCTGGAAGCAACTAAAATTAGTTAATATATTGGATTCAACATGTCAATTTTTTTTTTCAAGGAGAGAAATGTTCAAAAAAATGAAATATATATATATATGTGTTCGGAAACTGATAATTTTCTCTAACGTGATATTTCTTCAATTTATCCTTGTCTAGAATGCATTCTAATATTTAAAAAATATATAAAAGAATAAAAACAATGGAACAAGTTGACATTTGAAAAGAAAAATGAACAAGTTTAACTTTAAAAAAAGATAATAACTTTATTAATGTAAATGATATGTTTATATATACATTTTTGAGATCGATATTCATTTTTTTTACTTTTATTTTAAATTAGAAAGCATCTTGTTTTCTAAAAAAAAAAACCAAAAAAAAAACCAAACGTTTAACAAATGTCAAGATTAACACTTCAATATTAAAAATTTGTAAGTAAAGCTCTAAGTTTATGTTGCATATGGGTTGTTATATATTGTAATGGAAACTATATGAGGCAGCCCAACGATTGGGCAAGCCAAATGTAATGGAAACTATATGGTGGCTTACAATTGGACAAGCCAAATATAATGGAACGTCCATTAGGTATTCCATTAAAATTAAAGAATGAAGAAAAACAAAATTATTCCAGTTATATTTAAATAAATTGTTTAAATGCCCTTCCAGCTAGCTATACATAAAACAAATCTAAAATCATGTAAAGCAATGAGACCTATCTTTATAATTTATTTTTAAGGTTGATGTGACTAACTAATCAAATATATATATTAGAAACAATAGGACTTTTACTAAATTCAAATATACACATCTAACTATGTAAATTTATGTACCTCTAAATATATAAATGAATAATAATATGTGTAAGTGACCTACAAACCAAATAATAAATGAAATATGAAATTATCTTTTATTATTTATAAATTCAATTAATTTCATAATAACTTTGGCATTAAAAGAAAATAAGAATAATATAGTATCGCTCTTTTAAATAATTACAAAGGCATTATTTATAAAAACAAATAGTACATCCTTTATTTTATGTTATAGTTCAACTTTAAATAATATTGATGTTTTAAATATAAATACAAAGAATAACTATATGTATATACTTGTAATAAGTATATATAGATTAAATATATATAAAGACATATTTTTGCCTAACCATTATAATATAAATATAACAATTCATATATAACTTCAACCTATAAATTACATTTTAAGATTTTTAAATTATTTAAGATAATTATCTGAACATCTGTTATACGTCTAATATTATTATAAAACAAGATGCTTAAATTGACCACTTATAAAACGTTGTATTTTATAATAAAAAATAAAAGTAAATAAAAAAAAATATATCAATCTCAAAAATATATTTATATATTATTCATACATATATAAAATTATTAAATACCTTTTAAAGTTCATTTAGATAATTTTCCTTTCCAAAAGTTAATTTATTCCATGAGTTCTTTTATCCGTTTACTTTTATTATTAGAATGCATTCTATCGAAAGGCGAAAAAATTATTATATTAAAGAAAATTGTTAATCCTTAGATATATGCATATTTTATCCGTTTTAAAATTTCCTTTTTTTTTTAAAAAAATAAATAAACAAATTAAAATGTTAAATCCAGCATGTCAATTCCAATTACTTCCAGATTATGATTAAATTGACGATTATACATTTAAGATAGCTATATCAAGTTTCAACTCCAGACGCGACGAAATTTATACATTGAATTTTTTTATTTAGTTGTTCCATTGAAAATTGCCTTGGAATAAATGAAAGTGATGATGCAGCCTCCTGGCTGCGATTCTTGATTAACCTGCCATAATTTATGTATTTACCATAAGATATATATATATTATTTCAGTATTTTGAAGAATAGTAAATTTTATAGAAATAAAGTACAATAAAATCTTTATTTTTCAGTTGTTTGTTCTATATCTATTCCAATAATAATAATATAATAATAATGGCTTCCTTATTGTTGTTGCTGTTGTTCCATGCGCCAGCAGATGCTATTTTAAAACTCATGTTATATATGTTCTCTTTTTAAAACAATTAACATTAAAATAAAAATAAAATATCAAGTATATATATAAAAAAATATTAAATTGAAAATTTGACATCTTTAAAAATATACATAAATAATTATTTATTGCATTTAATAATCATTATAAATAAAATAATTTTTTTAAATCAACAATTTATATGTCCTTATTTATTTTAATAATTAAATGTTCATATTGATGTACTATCAATATATATAAATAAAATAATAACTTCAAATAATAACTATATTTAATAAACATAAAAGAAAAATTTAAATATTTCATATGTAAACTTCAACTTAAAGATTTTTTTTTTTTTAACAAATAACAAATTTTTAAAATATAAATATCGACTTATCGATATTTACAATACCCTCTAATCCACCGAAAAAAAAAAAATCTTTGCAAATAACTAATTAATTAATTAATCATAATGTATGGGCCGAAGACTTCTAGCATTATAGGTTCCCTTTGAACCATCATGCATATGAACCACATAAGCATTTGTTCCAACTTTTTTATCGATCCGATATGGTCCTTCATAAATATTAAAAAATTTCTTAAATTTGTGGTCTTGTGGATTACTAACATGAGGTGTACGAATTAACACCATATCTCCTTCCTTGAATTGACTGGGATGCTGTGGACCTTGTAATCCCCGTTTGTCTCCCATTTTTGTCATATTTTCTTTAGCTTTAATGATATCATTATTGTGATCTGGCTCCTCCACTATAACAGGTAATAAAGTTTTAATTATACTTTGCTCTTCCTTTCCAAAATGCAACCGCATAGGTGTAAAACCTGTAGATTCATTTCTAGTCATGTTAATGTATAACAATACCTGCTTTAATTGGTTTACCCAACCACGATGATTTCCTTCAAGATATACCCTAAATAACCGACTTAATTCTCTCATAACCCTCTCACATGGGTTAGATTGAGGGTTACGAATAGAAATCAGTACAGGTTTAATGTTTTGCCTACATAACCAATTTTTCCATTCTTCAGACATAAATGAAGTAGCATGATCGGTCAAAATTGATTCTGGTTTTCCAACTATTGGGAATTGAAAGTTTGTCATTACTTTGATGACATCATTAGCTGCAGCTTTTCTCACTGGATAAGCAGTAACATATTTTGTAAATAAATCATATGTCACTAACAAAAATTTGTATTGCCGATAAGAGGGTAAAGGACCATAAAAATCAATGGCCAAAATTTCATTAGGCTTGTTTGGTAATATAGGCTGCCATTTTCCCGCATACGACCTATTCAGATACTTTGTTTTAAGACAAATTTCACACAATTGTAAAGTATCCAGTATAGATGTATACATTCGAGGCCAATAAAATAATTTACGTAAAGCATATTCTATTTTTCTAGGACCATAATGTCCACACAAACAATGTACATAATTTATAAGTCTTTTCCTAATATTGCTAGGAACATAAACTTTCCATGATCCAGAATTTGTAATATCTACTTGATACATTAATATACCTTTTGACAATTGATACCTTATTAATTCTCCGTTAGTTAGTGGCTCTGCCATTCCCATTGCAATAGTATTGTCATTCAATTGGGATATTATAGGCCCCAATTTAGGATCCTGTAATTGAAGTTCACTAATATTGGTTAAATCTTTTTCTACAGAGTCGTCGATTACTAAAGTAATAGCTGTCAAAACTAAGTTTCCTGTATAATTCATAGGTTGATCTGGGCATTCCATTGGGTTTCGACTAAGAATATCAGGTACTATATTATTTTTACCTTGACAGTATTGCACAGTGTAGTTAAATTGTTGCAAAAATAAACTCCATCTCACCAAGCGGTCATTATTTAGATATCCCTTATTTAAAAATTCCAAACTCTTATGGTCTGTTATTACTACCACTTGGGATCCCAACAAAAATTGCTTAAGTTTAGTGAAAGCCCAAACTACTGCCAGAGCTTCTTTCTCTGTTGTGGAATAATGCATTTCAGCCCCTTTTAACCTACGGCTTAAAAAATATAATATTAATGGTTTACCTTCTACATTCATTTGAAATAGCACCACTCCAAGTCCATACCCACTGCTATCTGTTTGAACATAAAATGGCTGTTGAAAATTTGGATAATGCAAAATTACTGTTTCCAAAAATCTTGCTTTCACATGCTCTAATTCTACTTGATGAATATCTAACCATTTCCATTTAATATCCTTTTTCAACAATTGTGACATGTGAATTGTATCTAAAGCAAAATTTTTATAAAAGCGATGGTAAAAATTGCATAATCCAAAGAATGAACGCAGTTGCTTTTTATTTTCAGGTTGTGGAAAATTTTTTATAGCTTTAATTTTGTCAGGATGAGGCTTAATTCCTGCTGCACCTACCAAATGCCCTAAAAAGATGATTTCTTCAGTAGCAAAGGTACTTTTCTTTAGGTTAATTTTGATGTTTTTATTCTTACATTCTTGAAGAAATGCTTTTAAATGTTGTAAATGTTCATTCATATCCCGTGAAGCAATAACAATGTCATCTACATACATCACTAATATGTTCTTAATTTCTGTAGATAAAACTTGATTTAAACAACGAATTAAACTTGCCCCACTATTAACTAATCCGAATGGCATCCTTTGGAACATATAAGATTGTCCCTCATATTTGAAAGCAGTATATTTTTGGTCTTGTTGATGTAAATAAATTTGCCAATAACTGGCTGTCAAATCTACAGTAGTGAATATCTTTTTTCCTTCAAAACGAGCTAAGAGTTCCTGTACTATTGGAGGAACATCACGTTCCGGAATTGTCCTACGATTTAAAAATCGGGCATCCAAACAAATGCGAGCTGATCCATCCTTCTTTTTGACAATAACTAAAGGGTTATTAAATGCTGAAGCAGATTTTTTGATAACACCCCATTCCACCATTTGGTTAATTTGCTTATCCACTTCTTTTTTATATTGATAAGGTATTGGGTAGGATTTGCACTGAAAGGGTTCCAAATCATTCAATCGTATCCGGTGGACATACCCTTTGATGATTCCAGGTTGTTTTGAAAAAACGTTTTTATAATTACATAATATTAAAGATAAGGCCTTCTTTATTTCATCAGTTAAACCAGTTGATTCATTTATTTTTAATTTTACATCAAGATCAGTTGTAATTGTTTCTATGCAACTTAAATTTAAAGATTGGTGCAGTACATATTGCTTAAAATGAATAATTTCACCTTTACATATTAATTGTTTTGCCATATAATCTATAATGCAACCATGCATCTGAAGAAAATCTGATCCTAAGATCACAGCATGTACTAATCCTGCCATTATCAAAAAAACATGTTCTTGGCTTACTGAATTGAATTGTACTGTTAACCATACTTGTTGAGGAATTAATTTAGCTTTTCGCCCATTGGCTAAGGTAACTTGAAAGGATTGTTTTATGGGCAAGGATGGAATAGTCATACCCACTTTTATAAATTGGTGAAACAATTCATCTGAAATGATGGAAGCCTGACTACCGGTATCAACTAAAGCTTTAACTTCAATTTTTTCAACCATGATCATAATTTCTGGACAATTGCTAAAAAAAAATTGATTCTCTATTTCCTCTACTCCAAAATCTTCCATTTCAAATTCTATTGAATTTAAAGCTATAATTAAATCGTTCCTCTCCATATCAATCATTGGTCCCCGCAGTGAGGAACACTGCCACGAGGCCCTACTCAGTTTGATGGATGATTTGAATATCCAGTTGCTGGAGTCTTAACCTCAGTATTGGTGGTATCATATGGATAACTTCCTGGTTGTAAATTAGTAACACGACTATATTCATGATTTCTATTGTAACCTCCATGATCCCGGTATGGATTTTGTCTTCTATTATTGCGATAATTTCTGGTAAACCTTTGCATGCGACCTGCAGATTGGTTTCTTGGTACATGATAATTTACATTTGCTAAATTATAATTAGAGTTATCTCTTGTAGTTCCAGTTGATTTATTACAAATACCATCACTAGCTTCTAATATTCCCAAAATATCTGCTACTTCCTCAACGGTATGTCGATCTGAAGCCACCAATGTTTGCTCAATATGCCTTGGTAAATTTCTACGCAAAATCCGCACAATCTGAGTTTCTGATAATGGAAATGCATTTAAGGTTTTGAATTTGGCCACTTGATGTCTAAAAAATTGAGTATAACTCCCATCACGAGAAGTATATTTTTCGTGAGAAAGTCTATGGCGTATAAAATCTTGTTTGTCCTCATTCCAGAAGTTATTCATTATTGCTTCACGATAATCACCATAAGTTTGAGGCCTTTCAAACAGAGATCTCCACCATTCTTTAGCTGAAGCGTATAAATGGTTACTAGCAATTGCCAACTTTTCTTTCTCTGACAGGATACTAAGTGTAAACAATTCTTCTAATGTATTCAGGT